>CM062807.1:559294318-559894318 GCA_031772625.1 Pinus tabuliformis
ATAGACATGAAATGGATAAGGAAAATAGCTTGCATTCATATCATAGTGAAAAATACACAGAAATATACCTCAGTTATAGTATGTGCTCTCCTTTAACCTCTCGGTTCTCCTCTTCCCTTGAATTACTGAAAAAATAGGCTCATTTGAGATGAAAGAGAAGATTACTCTAGTGATATTTCACTAGCATTATTGAGATAACTCTTTGATTCCCCTCTCACCCTTGAGAGAATATAACTAAATAGGCCTTTCCTAGATCTGGGAGGATGTATTTGCACACCTAGCGCCATGAGAGGTTAGAAAAAATCTTCAGTAATTGACCCTCAACTAACTCAATATAAGGTAAATTTGAGTTGATCTCCTTTGGAAGGACTTTTTCTAGAATGTTAACCTCCATCGCTCCTAGGATGAAGGCAATTTGTGTACCCAAGTGACAGGTTGCATGCATGTAAGGGAGTAATGGGCTACAAGATGCTAGGCTTGTGGGAGCAATGGGATACAAGATTCTAGGATTGTTGGAGCAATGTGATACTAGATTAGAACAAACAACGAGGAGGAGATACATATTCATGCCAAGAACTTGAAAGGTGTTGACATTATTAGGTTCTTCTCAATAACATAAAGTGGAAAAAAGGTTATAATAGATGACCCCTACTGCATGCAGTCAGAAGAGAAATAGATGGTTGAAATGTATTACAAAAATATACATCAAAATGCGAGGAAGGAGTCAAAACAAAGGGACCATATGAAAGCCTCACTAACAACCAAATCTCAATCATAATAAGATGATCCCTAAGGTGGGCATACCCATGCTCAACATAAATACTAACTGAACATGGCCACTGCTGGGTAAAATTAATTGCTTAATAAATAAATAAAACAACTAATCACCTAGACATTAATTATCAACCCGAGGAGTGTCTTTTTATTTCAAGGCAATCGAAAAAATATATGCATAACAAATACCAACAGCTAACACTGGTTCTATATGATTTTGTTTTATACTATCAAGCTTATTCAACAAGAAATAAAATGTAAGACTTGAATAATAAAACTAAAATTAAAAAGAAGTAAATGATAGGAAAAACAATTATGCTAATCACACAACTTGAATCATTGTTAAATTAAACCACACATTGCTGAATTGGAAATTTAATCTATTGCACCCAACATAATTCAAATGCTAATCTAGAGCAATAAATTAAATGAAATCTAGAAATTGGATGAAATAACAAATCTGGAAAATGCAGCAAACAACAAATTAGTTAAAAGAAAGGAAATCTACTTTAAGGAATGAAAATTGAAATTAAAATAAACAAATACATAACTACACTAATTTACATGTTCAAGGCAGCACCTCATCCAAGGTAGTGGGCCCAACTACCCAAGGCTTAGTTCCACCTTGAGAAATAACTCAGACCAGTTTACAAGTAACAGATGTAGAACTCAGTGGATAGCTTACTTCATTAAAATATCTCTGAGAAATAATTACAACAGAATGAAGTTTTTAGCTTTGCCTTAAATTCAACAATTGTTCATCTCCCATCTCTCATCTCTTATCTCTTCTCCTATATCCTACCTAATAATTTTCCATCTCCTATCTCCTAATTATCCCCCCATTATTCACCCTCTCTTTGATCTTTGTTTTCATTTAAATACACAGAGAGCAAAGGGAAGTTACAACAAAGTTGATTACAAAATGATTTCCATTACAATTTTAGATTGATTACACAATCTAAATAAACAAGATCAGACCTAAAAGATATTCCCATCATGATTTAGTTAGAACAAGTCGAATTTGGTATTGCAATTGGGAGAATTTAGAAAACGGGTGCAACAACAAATCTGAGAAAATCACCTTCCTAGAACCTTGTGTTTCTCTCATTCCAAGCCGAATTTTGGAAAAATTTTCACTACCAAATTGATTTGGTCCGTTCTACACAAAACCCATGTCTCAGATTTTCCAGATTCATCTTCATTTGCTCGAAATGTCCAACGCAAAACTGTCACTTCTTATCCCAGTGAATTTCTGAGTTGGAATATTTGATTATGAACTAGAAATCAAATTTGCAATCTAGAAAAGATCTTGGAGGCTAAAATCGTGAGTGATGTTATAAAAAATTCATTAATAAACCATAATTGGAAAAATAATGCATAATAATCTTCAATATATTAAAAATAAAAGAGAAAAATAGTATTTATCCATAAGAGCATAAATAATTATAAAATGGAATTATATGATAACTTATGATAAATGATGTGATAAAAAATGGTAGAAATTGACGTTAAAAAGTGATAATAATAATGACAAATTAGTGGCCCAACATACCCCCAAACTGAATATGTTGCATGTCCTCATGCAACCCAAAGCCTCTGTATTAACCAAGCTATAATACAAAAATGTTCATCCCAACTCATGAAATTGATGGAACAAATGACTTCTTCCTCAAATAATGAATATTCAATTTTAGCAATGTTGATGAAGGTGTAACAATTTTCACATTGACTTTCAACTATATGTATATGAAGTTGCAACAAAATATGATATAAATAACGACAAACTTCATTAAACATTTTCTCAGAAACTACAAACCAAATTTTGCCGAAATTTTGCAATCAAATTTCTATTATATTAATGCTTCTCTAATCTAAAATTCATATCAGTTTGATGCATGGATCATGAGATATAAGCAAAATGGCTATAGGTGACAGTGCATGATTTCTAAAATTTTACAAACTAATTTAACTTGAAATTTTCTGGGTTTGTGTATTTTAATGATACCTCTTTTCTATCAAAAAATCACAAGAATTCAGTTCATAATTTTAAAGATATACGCAAATCAATTTTTGCATTGTATAAAAATGAAATTGTATGCCTTAAATGAGAAAGAAAGTGGAAAACATCCATCATGTGTAGCAATTCCTCCCCCAAAGTGGAAGCTTCTATCTCTCTGAAAAATGTGAAGCGTTAAAGATGTGGAATGAATGATGATAAATAATGCTCAATAGATTTTCATGAAATTCTCCTAAATTTTTAATAAATTAGAAATTTATGCTATTTTACCTCAAGTTTTACCTCCAAAAAAATGTGGAATGGCATGTATGAAGTGACATTTGTTGAAGCTAATGTAGGTTGAGTTGATGCTGAAAGCGATGCAAATGGTGGAAGCCATGCAAACGCATCATGTCTAAACAATTGTTCGTGTTCACCAGTTGCTTGAGCCGCTTTTGTTAGTTGCAATAGTGTGGGTTCGCTGCAAATAGAGTTGCCCCCATACTTGTTGTTCTCCTGTAAACAATTCACTACTCTGCATGCAATTTTCTTGAATCCATAGTTTTAGTTTTGAACAGCAACAGATAAGTCACATGCAAAGATTTCAATCAGAAAAAACTTTTGTATAAATGCAATAATAATATTTTGTCAAATCAGCAAGTTATGGCGGAGTTCAGTAATTATTATGCATGATATCCCATAATGTATACCTTCCCCCCTCCAATTAGAAAAGGGCATCCATGACCATAAAGCATAGGAAAAAGGGAAAAGACGTTGGGGATTCATAAATGCGGTGGGACAATAGTCAGAGTGGCATGAATACGGCAAAAAAAATAGCCAGAGTAGTACAAATCATGAAGATGGGAAATGACCACAAAAGGAGTACAACAGAGAATTGATCTTTATGGGAAGAGATGTTTCCTTAGGTGCAAAAGTATGACGAAAGCCTGACAGGTGATAGATGATAATGACTATTGGCATCAATTGATTGGACAATATTGATATAATTCATATAAAAGTATAGTTTACCATGCATATGGGTTAATATAGTTATAAATGTTATCCAAATGGTAAATTCATCTTTAGAAATGAATCAATAGGAAATAATGGGATAAAGAATAATTTGCAATGTAACATAGAACTTCAATACCATAAGTAGGGCCACTGCTGCCAACAGGCATTCATAGCCTTGACAGGGTTGCTTTTTAACCCAAAAATGAGTGAGAATCCTCTATTCAGTATTTAGATGGTTGTTTATTGCTATAAAGAGATCACTATGCTGGCATGGTAACCAGATAATCATAGTGCCATTCACTAGGATATAACAAAGTGATCAGACCGGCTCGTGATGAGACCTATTTTCCTTCTGACAGTTTTGACTATCTAGAAGGCTATTACCCTAGTGTGGTGGCTATAATTGAATGTCACCAGTTACATCTTTATGATCATGGTAGGCTGGCTTGTAATGAGACCCCCTATCCTCTTTAAGAAGATTTGTATTGTATTTCCATATTTTTATTGTCAAGGGAGGGAGGCTCATTTACTCCTTAAGAGTTAGAGATGGTGTGAGAAGTAAAAAATGCCAATGAAAGTTATGCTTTTATCCCTGTATCATCATACCAAAGGGAATTATCAATTGAAAGTGTGAAAGATAAACCAGCATGGTATATAGTGAATCATTTTATGATATGTCCAAAGAGAAGATATTTAGCTAGTCATTATATAGATAAACCAGATCAGATTCAGAATAAAGATAATCACCAAAGGTTTTACAAGTCATAATGGTATTTATATTATTGTTTTTCCTTTATCTTGGGTACGAATTCCCAATCGAAATAGATGGTTTTGATAGGAAAGCATGGGAGAGAAAAATGGATGGTTGATTAAAATTGAATGGAAATTGTGCGGTTATTGGAACAACAATTAATGATCACAAGAAAAAGAAATCACAATTGTTCATTTTACCGAACAAAAATTGTTCAATTGACTGAACAACAACTATTCAATTGGTTGAACAACAATTATAAATATGCCAAAAAGAAATCAAGGTTGTTCGTTCTACTGAACAACAGTTGTTCAATTGACTGAACAATAACTATTAAATTGATTGAATGACAATTATTGACATACCAAAAAGAAATCGGAGTTGTTCGTTCTACTGAATAGCATCTATTCAATTGATTGAACGACAACTGTTCAATTGATTGAACAACAATTATAAACACACCAAAAATAAATCAGGATTGTTTGTTCTACCAAACAACAATTGTTCAATTGACTAAACATCAACTATAAACACACCAAAAAGGAATCAGAGCTGTCTGTTCTACTGAACAATAGTTGTTCATTTGACAGAATATCAATTGCGCATTCGCCAATGGAACGACAACTACAACTTTGAAGGAAGCAACACTTGAAACACAAAAACATAAGAGAAATCAGAAAAGAAACAACACTTTATTTAAAAACAGTAAATAAATAAATAAATTAAGTTACAACAACTATGATGTTGTTTCCTAAGGGAACATCAATCTGTCAATGGAAAAAAATGATCTCTTGGAAAAATGCTTTGGCAGTAGTGACATGAATCTTCAAATGGAAATCAATTCTCCATTTCTTTTGTTATGAATCCATTAGTAATGAAAAAGTCTTCACGTTGTTTTCTCCATGTTGGTGAGCAATATCGGGAACAATTTTGTAACAAGGTATTATGTTTCATTTTTTTTTAGATCGTGACACCTAGAAAAATCAAAATCATATGATATTAAATTTCCTAACACATGTTCGGATCAAATTCCCTTATTTTATTAACATTGTCTTCAAGAATAACTCGTTCATAAATTGACCTTCTTTATTCTCCTATGTTCTACAAAAAACGTATCTACCTACAATAAAACATTAAATCATGGAGAAAGAGAGGTGATCAGGCTCCCCTGATCCAAGAAGCATGAAAAAAACAAGTAATTACTCTGTAAAACAAATACATGGAAAAAATAACAAAGTAAAATTAATCTATTACCTGTGGGAGAGCAGTGGCCAATCATGCTAACCTGCAGTGTTTTTATCATAACTTATTTGTTTTTCATCCAATTTGAGTGATTCCAAAGCCAAATGAAATTAAATTGAAAGGGATATATTCAATAGAAACATTTTTTAAAAATTTCATGAGATTATGTATCAAATTTTCTTAGGATGACCTGCATAACATAGTCATTTTCGATTTCTGAGCTTAGACCAACAGTTGTTTTTTAAGCATACCTTTTTCGTTTGATGATGGATTGAGCTGATTCAAATTGGAAATGAAAGTATATTCATGAATATATCTCTAATAGAAACAAGTTTTTAATAAAAGAATAATTGATGGGGAAAATACTCTAATTAACAGCCAGAAAAACAGAGTTTTAAGAGTGCTGATTTACGATAGACAATCAATATTTGGGTCATACCTTTCTCATACGTTATCAAAATCAAGTGATTCAAATTTCCTTGTAAACTATATTCATCGAGGAATATACCATAGAAACAGGTTTTAAAAATATAGTCATTTAGGCCTCAAAAAACTGACTGTCCCAACTCTTTTCTTACACTGCCTACTAAACACCCTGTCAATGTTTTCGTTATAACTTATTCGTTTTGAATCCAAATGGAGTGATTCAAATTGGGTTGGAAAGTAGACATCAAGATATACTTAGTATAAAAACAAGTTTTAAAAATATTCCCTTTTGGTCCCTCAAAATATGACTATCCCGACTGTGTTTTCATAACTTTCATCAAGCTCGCAAGCAAAAAAAAAATATTATATTCAAGCAATTTTTCCAAATTGGTGATAAAAATGAATATGAGTGTTTTTAGAACTGTTATTTTAATATAATACATCTACATACACAAATAAATTAAAACATTTATCACCGATGTTGATTTCCACAGCGTGTTGCAACAAAAACAACTATTTTTACATATAAAAAATGTATTTATTTATGTCCTTATTTATTTTATTTTCTACACTAACCTACTTTGCTTTGAAAAATGAATATGCTTACGTATAAGAGTACTTCCAGTGGAGCCATTTTCGAAATAAGGCCTCAAGTATGTACATACCCAAATTTGAAAAATGCATGTTAATAAATAGTAGGGTATGAGAAGCTAACTTCCCTTGAAAAGAAGGTGTAAAAAATTATTGAAGTATGGAGTGATCTGCAAACAAAGGTTGGAGTGAAACAAATCTTCAATATATCCTTTACTTTCTTGATTTCCCATAGTCATTAGGTCAGGAAGTTCTTGAGTTTTTAAAACGGCTTGTTGATGCAGACTAGAAGAAACCTCATTTTCTTCCATAACTTCTACAATTTTTAGGATTTGAAACATTATCAATCTCAATATAAGTTTTCCACAATGGTGCATGTGAGATAGAATGGGTGGGAAGGGTAGGTAAATTTTGCAGTTCAACACTGTAAGCATGTTTTACTAGTTTATTATGGTGAGGGTGTGGAATGAGTTGAGCAGGAAATTATGTAGGGCACGAAGCATTTGATGATGTAGTTGATTGGGTTGTGTGGATGGTTTTGATAGACAAGCAAGATGTTGTTGAAAAGCTGGAAAAGAACATGGATGATGTGTTTGTGATACAAGATGTGGGAGAGTATCCATGTAATCATAAGATGAACTATTCCAAACTTGTAGACAAGATTGGCGGGGGTTATATTGAGATTGACATGGCTGCCCTAACACATAAGTACTCCATAATGGATTATGCAAGTACGAAAATTGAGAGGAATTGATTTGAACCATACATGTAGGCCACGATTTCCATGTTTTTGACCTTGTTGCAACTTCCCTATCTCTTTGATATGCTACTTCCATCCTAGATAAGGAAGAGTGACTATCTATGGGATGCTCCTTTCGGTAATGAGGGAAAAACACTTCTTAAAATTCTTGATTTTTATAAACCTGCAAAACATCCAGTTGAGAATTTAGAGAGCTAATAAAATCAATTTTAAAATGTTCAAATAAATCATCAATTTCAACTCCTATATCTCCTGTTCTTGTAGTAGATTTGGAAAAGAAAGAAGAAAATTTTGTAGAATTCTTACCAGTCTTAGAGATTCCTCTTAAATACCTTATGCACAATTGACAAACATTATCATATGATAACTGAAAAACATCACCTTTTCCCATTAGATTTAAGAGTTCTAAAAATTCATCTTTGATTCCTTTGGGTAGGAGTGGTTTCAATACGTCTTTTACCAGATGCTTATGTTTTGATTTTTGAAGGTTATATCGAAATCGCTCTACATAGTCCTCCAAGATTTCATATTCCCCTTGTATCATACTGAAAATATCTTCATCAGCCTTGCAATAGTCTTGGTACTTCTTCAAGAATATATTCTTCATGTCCTCCCATGTTTGGATGCAGTTCTCACCAAGGCTCATGAGCCATCAGAGAGCTGCTCCTTTTAGAGTAAGAGGAAACACTTTCAACCTTTGATCATTAGTACAATAATCATATCCTCTACAAAGTACTTCAAACTCAAATAAGAATGTATCTGGATCTTCATTTGTCAAACCATGAAAATTTGGTAGAGAAGATGGGGGGATTATGTGCATTTGTGTCACTCCTCCTAAATCTTTGATAGAGAATTCAAAAGTAGCAATGTGAGCCATTTCGTACCATAATAGAAGATGTTCTTCATGTGTTTCTTTGAGGCCCCCCCTTCAAATGTTCCTGTCAATTGGTTAGTGGAATGGGTGGTGCTTACATCACTACTTGAGTGGAATTATAAGTTTTTTTTTCAAAATTCTACCTCTAAAATTCCTACTTCTATTAGTGCATGATATATGACCTAAGCCTGACTACTGAGGGTAGACCCATCACTGGTTCCCCAAGATGCGCACGTAGGTTCTTACCTTTCGTCTTCAATATCCAACTCTCATGAAGTCAGGTATTCATCTACAACTAGATATTATTGTGCTAGTGAGATTTGACTACCTCTCTGACAACGATGCCAAAATGTTGGGTAAAATTAATTGCTTAATAAATAAATAAATAAACTAATCACCTAGACATTAATTATCAACCCGAAGACTGTCTTTTTATTTCAGGGCAATCAACAAAATATATGCATAACAAATACAACAACTAACATTGGTTCTATATCATTGTGTTCTATACTATCAAGCTCATTCAACAAGAAATAAAATGTAAGACTTGAATAATAAAACTAAAATTAAAAAAAAGAAAGAAAGTAAATGACAGGAAAAACAATTATGCTAATCACACAACTTGAATCATTGCTAAATTAAACCACACATTGTTGAATTGGAAATTTAATCTATTGCACCCAACATAATTCAAATGCTAATCTAGAGCAGTAAATTAAATAAAATCTAGAAATTGGATGAAATAACAAATCTGGAAAATGAAACAAACAACAAATTTGTTAAAAGAAAGGAAATCTACTTTAAGGAATGACAATTTAAATTCAAATAAACAAACACATAACTACACTAATTTACATGTTCAAGGCAGCACCTCGTCCAAGGTAGTGGGCCCAACTACCCAAGACTCAGTTCCACCTTGGGAAATAAATCAGACCAGTTTACAATAGATGTAGAACTCAGTAGATATCTTACTTCATTAAAATATCTCTAAGAAATAATTACAACAGAATGAAGTTCTTAGCTTTTCCTCAAATTCAACAATTGTTCTTCTCCCATCTCTCATCTCTTATCTCTTCTCCTACATCCTATCTAATAATTGTCCATCTCCTATCTCCTAATTATCCCCCCATTATTCCCCCTCTCTTTGATTCATGTTTTCGTTTAAATACATAGAGAGCAAAGGGAAGTTACAAAAAAATTGACTACAAAATGATTTCAATTACAATTTTGGATTGATTACATAACCTTAATAAACAAGATTAGACCTGAAAGATATTCCCATCATGATTCAATTGGAACAAGTCAAATCTGGTATTGCAATTGGGAGAATTTGGAAAATGACCGCAACAACAAATCTTAGAAAATCACCTTCAGGGAACCTTGTGTTTCTGTCAATCCAAACCGAATTTTGGAAAAATTCTCACAGAAAAACTGATTTGGTCTGTTCTGCAGAAAACCCATGCCTCAAATTTTCCAGATTCATCTTCATTTGCCTAAAACGTCCAACACAAAAATGTCACTTCTTATCCCAACGAATTTCTGAGTTAGAATATTTGATTATGATATGGAAATCAAATTTGCAATATGGAAAAGATCTTGGAGGCTAAAATCGTGAGTGATGTTATAAAAAGTTCATTAATAAACCATCATTGGAAAAATAGTGCATAATAATTTTCAATATATTAATAATAAAGGAGAAAAAATAATATTTATCCATAAGAGCATAAATAATTATAAAATGGAATTATATGATAACTTATGATAAATGATGTGATAAAGAATGGTAGAAATGGATGAAATAGATGTTAAAAAGTGATAATAATAATGAAAAATTAGTGGCCCAACAACCACCAACCATACATGTAGATATATGACATGATATGCTAGCACATGGCCATTAGAAATACACATTAGATCCATGCAAGAGACCAAAATAGCATAGCCACCAGCAAATACAATGTGGATCTATGTCACAATATACATCAGTAGGACTACAGACACATAAAACAAAAGTGCCCCAGAGTAGTCCTCAAAATATATAAGATGCTATAAAACTCCAATGCAACTTGCAAATGGTGCCATATAGAGTGGGATATTCCTAAACCCAAGGTATTCTACTCAACCTTGATGGTAAAAACCTACAACATGTGAATAAATGAGCTACTTTGACCATGGTAGAAACCATATAATTACCAATCATTGAGGTATACAGCTAACAAACACAAGGGATCCCACCAATAATGGAAATAGAACCCAATTTAACTAGCACGACCCACACAGTGTGAATAATTACTCTAGCATAGAACAATCATGAATTCAACCAATCAAGAGTCAATGGGGTAAACAGATTGTTAATTGTGAGGAAGCTTGCCACTAAGGACAGCATGCCCCAAGGTACTAATGATTTCTATATCAAGCTCATAGATAATGAGTTGAAGTCGATAAGAGAATATTTGTTGAAGAAGGGACTTAATGCATCCCCCATCAATCGGAATGGACTTGTTGATGGTGCTGAAAATCCGTCAACTAAGGGGCTCTCCTCAATGTGAATTCCCAAATAAACCTCACACCGTTTGCAGTAGGAGCTCCATCCAGAGTATTGGCCGAGCCACCATAACTCTAAAATTTGCATTGGTTGTAATATCACATAATAGAGTATGCACATGACCTTTGAAATCAGCAATTAAGTTGACACTGTGAAATACAAACTGGAATGTGTAAACGAAGACTATCACTAGAGGAAAATAAAAGTGAACCTCTAGAAGAAAAGTAATAGTACCATCCTAAGAGAGACACATGAGAGAAAGGAAAGGTTCGTTATTTATCTAGTCAAATAGTTCACACAAACATAACAAACATTAAAGAAAATACAACACATTCAACAATATAAGCACCAAAGCCATCGAAATAGTTCAAATTCTTTAATACAGATGAGAACAACATATGTCGCAAACATTCAAGTATTCTTACAAATTTTAAGGCATGCACATGAAAGTGTGTTGGCTCAATGTGCTTTTGATTATTAGGTGTAAGATTCAAGTACAAAGTTACAATGGTGAGCCACTAGCTCCAATAGTGGAACATTAAGTCATTGCTTGTTTCTCCAAAGAATGATCTTCTCTCCTATGCTAAGCTAGAGAAGCCAAGACTAGCTATCCAAAGCCTAGGCCTCTAGAATCCCTTTGCTTGTGTTATGAGGTTTCTTTTATAACAAGAGAAATGGCCTTTTGTATCCCCTATGACCCTTGAGTTACCCTCATGACTCTTGGACTTCTAATGACTTTTGGACTTCTCCTAAAGACTCTTTTGCCAACATATGACTCTTTGATTTTTCATATTCCAAATATGAATCTTGGACTTCCACACATTACATTTTTTCCTTTCCTTTTGATAATTACATCATCAGATCCACAAATGATGTGGCAAAACACATGGACACACATGACATTGTGATGGCACTGGTACAAGTCACAACTTGACAATGATGACATGGATTCCATGATGAGATGGCAATGCCAAGCTGCTCCTCTTACTACTTTATCTTCAATCTTCATGAGAGGTCTAAAAGATATACTTTTTCCTTCATCTTCACCCTCCAAGCAGTTAAATGGTATGGAGTCTTCACGTGGTCTTGATCTTTGGTATTTTGTCTTAAATTGGTGTTCCTTCATCTTGTCGCTTGATGACCTCTTCATGGTTTTAGCTTCACAAGTCTTGTAGCATAGTCTCCTTCTCCTCTTATCTGGGTATCATCCCATTTGTTAAGATATAGTACCTGCAAGTGAAATCCACTCGTGACAAGATGACATCAGTCTGGAAATATCCTAGTCTAACTTCATGAAAATGTCGATTGAGTTGGAACTAGGTGTTGGACTATTAGGTCCCTATACTACTATTGTAGCCCCTTATTATTATTGTTAGTGTAGTTCCCTTATTTTTATTATGGTGCCCATGTACTCCCCATATTGATATTATTATGCCCCATAGAAGCCCACTATTGTTATTTTTGTGCCATTATATTATTATTGTTATGTAGGCTCTGATTATATTGTGACCTCTTAGACTCCTGTATATAGAAAGGAGGCCTTGTCATTTGTAACATTCAAGAATTGTTCATTTATGTGATGTAAAGGATGTTTCCCCCTCAAAGAGGCTAAATTTTTGCCATTGATCTATCTCTTTTTTGATCTGGTTACATAACATTTGGTATTAGAGCTTTGGATTCTAGGGTTTCGCTACTTTAAACAGGACATCATGGAATTTTCAGTATAAAGTTTTTTCTACGAAGCTTCAAAAGCTAGAATTATAACCACATGGAGTTTAAATCGTATTAAACTTTGTGTACAAATTTTAGATCTTGTCTTGCTATATGTTCGGAGATATGATCTGAGGAAGTTAGTGTTTTTGCAGGCTCCAGAATTCAATCTCAAACATGTGATCTAGGGAAAATCGTCATAAATTTCTCTCTGAGCATCAGATTTGAATTTCATACAATGTGATAGAAAGAGGATGGAATCTAGTTTTTTTGGTATCATTTTCAAGGTCGAAGGTCGAAACAGTGACATGTGGCACTCCATATAAGTTCGCTCTACTGAACTAGTCTATAATCATGTCATCATGGGATATTGGGCATAACTCTTTCTTGAAGAATCCAATCTTGGTATGACTTGTTGAGTTGGAAAGAGGACTCAGAGGGCTACTACAGGACAAAATTTCAGATATTGGATATTCGAAATTACTGAGATACAGTAGCTGCAATATATAGCTCCTAAAAAGCAAGGAAAAGGTGTGCATTTTTTAAATTTTGCATAACATTTGTTTGAAAAATGGGTTTGAAGTGATTCAAAGGGCATAGTGAAGCACACATATCATTGTTTGATTTCAAAATTCTTTGAAACAAAAAAATTGGACACAACTAGTAAGCAACTAGAAATCTCTTCTATGACACATGAAGAAGAGGAATAAATGCAACGTGATATATCAAAATTACGAGACCAAGTACAAAAAATTTCACTCTCGAAAGAGTAACCAAAAATGAAATGGAAGCTAAGATGGATGGGTGGCTTCATAATGTACTTTGTTTGAGGAGTCACCTAGATCCTGGACTTGGGGATGAAAAATTACATCACATCCTTATCCTTAAAAAAAGGTAGAATATTTTTAACACACCACTCGATTGTGCGCTTTAATTTGAGCATAAACTTGCATTTTGGCTTTTTATTTCAGACATAGATACAACCTATTACAATATTCATTTTCCTTTACAGAACTTTTTATCTTTGGGAGTCAGTACTTTAAGTGACATCATATTTTTAATCACAAATCCTCCTATAAATATTACTCCAAGTCCCATAAAATACTGCAATAAGTAATAATTCTCCCTATGACCTTTCTCGTTAGTTACCCATGTTCTAAGCAATAAATTTAGAGACTTCGTAATGAGGTTTACTTCCTGTAACAAGATATGTTACACGTCCAGAAAATCTAGTTGCAAAACAGAAGTAATAATGGCAAGCTAATGAAGGGGAGGAGAACCAGGAGAAGCAAAGGGTGACTACTCGAGGGGTGGACAAAAGACGCGTAGGGTTTCTAAGAGTTGCAGAGTCCGAACCTAATGAAGGGCTGCAGAGGAGGGAGCTCCACTCCCTCCTACAAAGGGGTCATTGCCAGCAGAGGCACATCACATCTGGATAATGTCAGAGGATCAGAGAAGGAAGAAAACAGTAATAATGAAAAGGAGACAAATGGAGCCAAGTCCAAGGAAAATGGCAGCACAAAGGACAGGGAGGAAGAAGCAAAAACCAGGGAACAAGGGAGAAAAAACAAAAGGGACCTTGCAGACCCAAAACAGAAATCACTCCTAGAGTAGTGTTAAATAATCCTGCACTACAGGAGCACAAGGAACATATGGAAACTTACGCCATAATATGTAAATTCATGGGATTATGGCCCACTGAAAAGGATTTACAGACATGGATCAAGTATCACTGGAAACCCAAAGGCAACATCGATCTTCATCTAGGGTCAAAAGGATTCTTCACCGTGGTGTTTACGAACAGCGAAGACAAAGATAGAATATTTGAAGGAGGACCCTACTTTTTTGTAGCAGCTGGCCTCTACATGAGACCTTGGGTGATGAATTTTGTTCCAGAACTGGAGACTTTCACTTCAGTTCCTGTCTGGGTAATACTCTATTCTCTTCCTCTAGATTACTGGCAAAATGAATCACTTGAGGCCATAGGCAACAAACTAGGTCGTTTTGTCAAAGCTTCGGAAGCCACTAGAAGGGGAAAATATACTTCCTATGCAAGGATTTGTGTGGAAATGGATTTATCAGGAGCTCTTTCGGACGAAGTTATCCTGGAAGTTTTTGATGAGGAATGGGTGCAAACGGTGGACTATGAGCATATTCCGTTCAGATGCCATAAATGCCATGAACATGGACACTTGATCAGAGACTGCCCTCTCAGTAAAGCAGAACACAAAAGCAAACTCAATACAATAAAGGATACTGAAAGCTTTCAGAAAGTGGCAAGCAGAGGAAAAGGAAGCAAAAAAGGACCAAAGCAACAAAATAATGAGGGGAAAAAGATCAGTCAAAATAAGTTTCAAGTACTGGAAGAGAGTGAAGAAATGCCAAATGAAGATCAATCTATGGAGGAAGGCCCTAATGAAAAGGAGAAGGAGGAAAGCCACAACCCAACACAAAATACTGATAATAATGAAGAAACCATGATGAATGAAACAGAACTAGCGATGGATCAGGAAATGTCCCAGAGTGAAATAGATCTGGAGGATCATGAACTTTAGGAAATTCTAGATAAAGAAAACCTAGATCTGGAAGGTTTCTTGAAGCAGGGAACCACGGTGGGGATAGATTCATTACCTCAAGATGAATGCAATAGAATACAACAGTTGTTTTTATGGAAAACTCAGGAAAGAGGGTTAGATAAAGGAAAAACCATCGACAAGCAGGAGTGCAGAGGTGTGAAAATAATGAAATCAACTCTAGGATTAGCTACCAGGAATGCAGGAAAGAAGAGGGGCAGGAAAAAGCAGAAGGAGCCCTTGATGGAGTGTGGAAAGCTGATGATAGACTCGGGTAAGATGAAATACCTAACCAGTTACTCCTTTAAAAATCTTTAATTATGAAGTTTACATCGTGGAATATAAGAGGTCTAAGCAGTAAAAGAAAGCAACGAATGCTTAGTTTTAGAATGAAACAAGATATGCCAGACATGATCTTAATCCAGGAAACAAAGTGTTCCATTCAGAAAATAAAACTAATCCATAGCAAATGGCTCAATTGATTTGAGTTTCTAGAAGTTAAAGCAGAAAACTCAGCGGGAAGTATTCTCACTCTTTGGAACCCCCTAAAAATCAGCGTAATAGATGCAGAGGCATCCATTAATTACTTATCAGTAGTCATTCAACCAGTGGGGTTTTTGGAAACCTTCCTGATTACTAATGTTTACGGTCCTCAAAGAATAGATGATAAACTCAGATTGCTAGAATCCCTCATGGATCTCAGGAACAGACAGGCTAATATTCCTTGGATTATGGGAGGGAATTTTAATATGATAAAATCTCTCTCGGAAAAGAAAGGAGGTACCAGAGTGCTAAAAAAAGACTCATTAGCGTTCCAATTGTTCACAGATAACATGAAACTGGTTGACTCAGATTCGAGCAATGGATTTTTTACTTGGAACAACAAGAGAGGAGGGGAAGCACAGGTAGCCTCTAAGTTAGATAGGTTTTTGATATCAGAGGAGCTCATGCTTATAGATAACGAAATAATAGCAAGAGTTCTTCCCTTTGGAGGCTCAGATCATTGGCCGACTCAATTGGAAATCAAGGGTTTGGATTCTCCTAGGAATAGACCCTTCAGATTCGAGAACATCTAGCTCTCACACCCGGATTTCATTAGAAACATCAGAAAATGGTGGTATGAAGACTTGCAATTTCAGGGATCAAAAATGTACCTCCTTCATAAAAGACTAAAGCACATTAAGTTTAGACTTAAAGAATGGAATAAGAAGGATTTCGGTAACATTTTTGTGGACAAAAAATCAGTGGAAATCAAAATTTAGGAACTCAACCAGACACTGATCAAAGATGGCTTTGACAAAGACAAAAGTGAATAGGCTGATAAACTTCATCTTGAATGGGAGAACCTATGCAAACAAGAGGAAATATTTTGGAGGAAAAAGTCTAGAGTTCAATGACTCAAAGAAGGAGAACATAACACAATATTCTTCACAGATCCACTATGGCTAATAGAGCATTCAACAAAATCTCGGCGATAAAGGATGAGAATGGGGAGTTTCATATTACACATAAGGACATTGAAGGGGTACTGGTTCAGCATTTTCGAAACATCACCCGGGAAAACAAAACAGACAGGGAACAATCAATAAAGGAAATTACAAGGCATATCCCTAAGATAGTGTCTAGAGAGGACAATAATAACCTAAACAGACCAGTAACTGAAGAGGAGGTTAGCGAGGTCTTCAAAGACATGCAAAATGGCAAAGCACTAGGCCCGAATGGTTTTAATGTGGATTTCTTCAAAGCTTGTTGGGATATAGTCAAACAAGATATTTTGAATGTTGTCGAGGATTCCAGGGGTAGTAAAACTATCCTGAAAGCCCTCAACACCTCCTTCATCTCCCTGATTCCCAAATATGACTCAGCTCAAACATCAGATAAGTACAGACCCATAGCTTTATGTAATGTGGTATACAAGATAATATCCAAGGTAGTGGCTAATAGACTCAAACCTCTTCTTCCTACATTAGTGTCTGAGGAACAATCTGGTTATGTGGAGGGTAGACAAATTTTAAACAACATTATTCAAGCCCATGAGGTGGTTCACTCACTTACTAGCAAAAAAATGGCGGGAATAATCATGCAATTAGATATTGCCAAAGCTTATGACAAGGTCAATTGGATTTATATCAAGAAGGTGCTTACTGCCTTTGGGTTTGATCACAATTGGGTCAGATGGGTAATGGCTCTGGTGACTACTTCTAGCTTTTCAATTCTAGTTAACGGCTCTCCCTCAGAGATCTTCATTCCTTCTAGAGGCCTCAGGTAGGGAGACCCGCTCTCTCCCTTTCTCTTTATCCTCATGATGGAAGGACTTGGTCGGTCTATTAAGCATGCCAAAGCCATGGGCAAAATCAAGGGTCTTCTACTAACTGAAAATGGTCAGGCACAGACTCACCAACAATTTGTAGATGATACCATGCTGCAAGGAATTCCTTTAGTCAAAGAAGCTTCAGCCTATAATCAAATCCTTAAGGCATTTGCCATGGCCATAGGTATGGAAGTCAATCTTTCAAAATCAATTTTTTTTTCTTTAACACAAATATTGCTATTCAGAGAAATATCTCAAGAATCCTTGGATTCCAAAGGGATTCTCTCCCCTCAAAGTATTTGGGAGTTCCTCTCACAGCCAAACCAATGCTCAAAAGTATATGGGAACCAGTGCTAAATAAGTTGCAGGACAAAGTCAAAAAGTGGACCATCAGAGCCTTGAACCTAGCTGGCAGGTTGGTATTGACAAAGGTTGTGCTGCAATCTATCCCGGTTTTCATGTTATCAGCCCTCCTAGCTCCCAAAGGTGTTTTACAACAATTCAGAAATATTCAAAGAGATTTCTTGTGGGGTAAGGAGGAAACAAGGAAGAAATGGGCCCTGGTTTCCTGGGAAAAAATCTGCAAACCTAAGAAACATGGGGGTCTAGGCTTAGATGACCAGGAGATTTTGAGTAAAGTGCTAGGAGCCAAGCTTTGGTGGAGATGGGTTCAAGAGCCAAAAGCCCATTGGGCAAGGATCTGGAAAGAAAAATATGCCAGCTCTTGGCACACTAAAGATATCATAAGAATGTCGGGAAATATAAAGGGCTCATACATCTGGAACAGAGCCTGGGACAATAGAAGCATAGTGCAAAAAAACAGTTTTTGGGAAATCATAGCAGGAGATCTAACACTCTTTTGGGAGGACAAATGGCAACAAGAACCAATGCTGTTAACAAAGGATTTTTTAAGCCTCAAGCAGGAAACATATTCCCAAGGGCTAAACAAAGTAAAGGATTTTTTGGATCTTTCTCTGAACCCCAGAAAATGGAGAAGCTGGAGAAACATTGACTGCAGAGATGACAACCCCATAAAAATAAAATCAAAGGAACTGAGAAGCTTACTAAAACAAAGGATGATCATGGTTACAGAGGGGCAAGATCAATTGAGATGGGGCAACAATAATAAAGGAACTTTTAATCTAAAGGAAGCAAAAGGTATTCTCCTTGGGCTTGATTCCAGTGTTCCAGACAAGACCTGGCAGCACCTCTGGAAAAACTGAAGTTGGATAAAGATCAAGCTTTTCATGTGGTTGGTACATCATAAGAAAATCTTGACTTGGGACAATATTAGAAAAAGAGGTGTTGTGGGACCTTCCAGATGCCAGCTTTGTGAAAAGCAAGAGGAAACTATGGAGCACATTCTCAACAGCTGCTCTTACACCACCTGGCTTTGGGATTCTTTCTCCAACATTTTCCAACAGACAGATAGGGAAAAAGGAAGTATCTCAAATACCCTAAACAAGTGGAGAAGGAACTTTTCAGAGAATGAATTCCTTAATTTGGCCTGGGCCTTCACGCCATGCTTCATTATCTGGAATGTGTGGAAAGAAAGGAATAAAAGTTTAAAGACGAAAAGTCCAACCCTCAACGGCTACAGGATTTAATCTTGAAAAAAATTAGAGAGACAGTTAGCACCACAATTCGCTATATCCCAAAGAATCCTCCTTCAGGAACTGAGCTGAGAATACTCAGGATTTTAGGAATGCAAGAGATTATTCCCCAAGGATTAAAAAGAAAGGATATAACTATGGAAAAAGAGAAGGATTTCTGGCATCCTCCACTGAAAAGTTATCTGAAATTCAACATTGATGTTGCCTCAAAGGGAAACTCGAGAACAGCTGGTTTTGGAGGAGTTTTAAGAGATGAAGAGGGTTGTATTATCTTAATCTTCCACAACCATTTAGGTAGAACCACCAACAACATGGCGGAATTAATGGCTCTGGAGAAATGTCTAGAGATTCTGATTCAGAACCATAGCTCTAATGTCATTATAGAAGTGGATTCAAAAATAACCATTAACTCTGTTAAAAGAATCAGCTGTGGTACTAGACCGGAGAAAGTTTCAAATCACCGGAGACTAATTCAGGTTTATCAAAGAATTCAAGTTCATCTCTAGGGATTTCGTACTATTAGTTTCAACCATGTTCGTTGAAATGCTAATAAGCTAGCGGACATTCTGGCTAATCAAGGTGTGAATAATGTTGAATGCGGGATGGTGAAAAAGTGGCAGGAGATGCCCCAGAACCGTTTGAAGGCTCTCTGCGATGAACAAGCTGCAGAGGACAGAGAAATTGTTTGTTATCGAGGAAGGGAGACAAGCACGAATTGATTTTTCTTTGCTTGAGCTTCCACTACCTCTCAGGATATACTTGGTTGGAGGGCAAGCAAAGATTGGTCGCTTTTCTCCCCGGAGTAAGCTTACAGGAGTCCCCTGGTTTCGGACGGCAACAGGTTGAGTCATGTCGCACATCAGAGTAGTCTCGGATTCAGGGCTCGTAGAAAGATTAGGCTGGGTGGGAGATCTGTTTTTCTGGCGGCTGGAATTTACACCCTTGCCGTTTTCCGGTTGGAAACCACGCCCCAAATGGTTTCCCGCTGATCGCGCGTCGCTGGAGTGGTTTGTGGTTTTGCTTTTTCAGCAGCGATTCCATAGAGCACGCAACACGTGGCATGGGGAAGTTTTAAAAACCACCCTCCATCGCGCACTATCGTCCGGTAGTGTTGGTTGGTGCGATATGGATCCTGGCCTTTGGATCCAGTAGCACGGATCGACGATCAGGATGGGTCGGGTTGTTTTGTGGGGCCAGTTGGGTTGGCCCACTCTTTGGTGCAATTTTTGCATTAGAGGGTGATCGTTGTAGGCTGTAGTGATTGTTTCCCGTGGGTTGGGATGATTTGGTGTTGGGCGGGGGGTTTTTGCTTTCGCTTTTGGTTAGGGAATCTCTTTCTGGAGTTCTTGTAAATGGATTGTTTCTGTACATTATGTAAATTTCTTTTGAATTAATGAAATTGAAGGATTGGCTCTTGCTTAAGCAAAAAAAAAAGAGGTTTACTTCTTGTAATTTCATTTTTTTCAAAATACACAATTCTATTTCTCATGCTCATATCCTTACTACCAAGTACAATGGCATTAGTACTCCTGTGTCAAAATCTCTATCAAAACTATTACTCAATCTATTTATTTTTCACTCTCCTCTCTTGTTTTCTCCTCCTCTTAGTTCTCTCTTCCTCTTCCCACTTTAAACCCCCAAAAGAAAAAAAGAAAAATGAACCCCCTTTTGGTTCTCCTCCTCTCGCACTTATGACTCCTTTACCAATCAATGTCAACCACCTATCATAAATGCCATAATGTCTCCCCTACTCCTTCAAATTGGATTCCATTAACTCCTCCCCCCCTCCCGTCCCCATGCTTACTCCTCAAGCCACTCCCCTATCCTCCCGTCCTTGAATTGAACTGAGATCATTAGACCTTGTCAGGTCATGGGATAATAAACAATTAAAATAGTAATAATAATAATATATTTAGTTTTATGGGTTAATCAAACCAAAATGATTCATGATAATCCTAATTAAATAAATGTTGAATTAATGATAATAAATTATAGACAATTAATTAATTATTAATCGGGATTAAGGTTAATAAATCAATTAACCACTAATCATGCTAAACTACCAAGCAATATTTGCTAATCAGGCTTAACTATTAATCAATTTTCTAGCATAATAAGCTACAAGTTACTAGCATATTTGTGTGAGGTGTGGGCATGTAGCTAGCATACACATACCTTATACATATACCAATAATACTTATCAAAACCAATTACAATGAATAATCATTTAGCTAGTAGGTTATTATCACAATGTAAGATAATAGGATTATGTAGGGGCATTATAGTTAGGATAATGTAATAAATATGATTGTGCTTTGTGACATAAATGCTCGAGGAAATGTAGCAAAAACTTAGTAGAATATAGAATAACTTGAAGGCAACCCAAGATAGGAAAAAAAGTGTGTAGATGTGTACACATCAGATTTAGATTTTATAGTTTGGGATCATGTTTTCACCAAAGTCAAGCCAAGGAAGCTTTCCTTGAAACTTAAAGTTGTGCCAAGATAACACCTACATACTATTGGTCATTTAAATTCCTTGATAAGAGACGACTAGTTACATATAGACCTAAATTTCCTACTAACATTAGAGCTCATAATATTTTCAATGTTTCTTTGATTTATAAATATCTACATGATCCTAACCATGTAATTTATTAGGTTTTGATCTAGGTGGAACAAGTGGGAGAGTTCCAAAATACAACCATTATGGATCATTGAAAACAAAGTAACTTTGTTTTGGATCTAAGCCATCAAATAGATATAGGCGCAATGGAAAAAAATTGGTATTAATGAAGATACATGGGAATTAGAGGATGTAATGAAAGAGGCATCCCCAGTTTAGTCTAATCTTGAGATAAATCAAGTTTGGTGCAACTATGAGGAGAAAGGGGATGTAATACCTCCATTTTGACCCCTAGAATGTCTTGGATCATGTTATGTATATATTGTAAATTCATGGTTAAAATGATGTAAGTATGATTGTATTGATTCATAGTGTGGAGCTCAATGCCAAGGCCCAACCACTGAATAGTTAGGCATTCTGTATGATGTAAATATTATTTTATGAGTGATGTTGCAAGCTTGCTATGATGAGCTCAAGATATGTGAGTATTTATGTTGGGATATAATTTTTGATGGTCCAATATGGCTATGGAGCACACAAGTGGGGTTATGATTCTATTAGAGGGGAAGTGGAAAGGGGTGAGCAAGGGAAATTAATACTTTATGACCAAGTATCAACATAAGGTCTCATCTCTTTTGTCGTCATGTTCCTTAGATGAAACCAAACGCCTTCATTGACTTTTATATCCAATTGATAAATTCATGTATATGTTGGAGAGGAAAGGCGGCTCATGTAATTAGTGAGGTACGAGTTGAGTATAATTATGATTAGAAAGTGTAAAGTAATTCATTATACCTTTTTTTTCTTTCTATGTGGTTCACATTACTCGAATATTAGTGACCATTATGTCCACGAAATAATTGTATTAGGAAAATCTACTCGAATGGGTCATTTCATCTTGGCTCAACCAAGAAGAATCCTAATTAATAAAATGTTGAATTAATGACAATAAATTATGTACAATTAATCAATTATTAATCAGGCTTAAGGTTAATAAATCAATTAACCACTAATCAAGATTAACTACTAATAAATATTTGCTAATCGGGCTTAACTATTAATTAATTGTCTAGCATAATAAGCCATAGGTTACTAGCGTGCTTTTGCGTGGTGTGGGTATGTAGCTAGCATACACATATCTCGTACATAACCAATAATACTTATCAAAACCAAGCACAATGAATAATCATTTAGTTGGTAGGTTATTGTCACAATGTAAGATAATAGGATTGGGTAGGAGAATTATAGTTAGGATGATGTAATAAATATGATTGTGCTTGTGACATAAATGCTCTAGGAAATGTAGCAAAAACTTGGTAGAACCTAGAATAACTTGAAGGCAACCCAAGATAGGAAAAAAAATGTGCATAAGCGTACATATCAAATTTAGAGTTTATATTTTAGGATCATATTTTCACCAAAGTCAAGCCAAGGAAGCTTTCCTTGAAACTTGAAATTTGTGCCAAGATAACACCTATATACTATTGGTGATATAAAGTCATTGATAAGAGATGATTGGTTACATATATACCTACATTTCCTACTAACATTAGAGCTCATAATATTTTCAAAGTTTTTTTTTATTTAAAAATATATACATGAACCTAACCACGTAATTGATTAGGTTGTGATCTAGGTGGAATAAGTGGGAGAATTCCAAAATAGAGTCACTATGCATCCTTGACAAGAAAGTAACTTTGTTTTGGATCTAAGCCATCAGAAAGATATAGGTGCTATGGAAACACTTTGGTATTAATGAAGATACATGGGAATTAGAGGATGCAATGAAATATGCATGCCTAGTTTGGTCTAATCTTGAGCTACATCAAGGTTATTGAAACTACAAGGAGAAAGGGGATGTAATACCCCATTTTGACCCCTTGAGTGTTTATCTAGGAGTATAATTTTTAATGGTCCAATATGGCTATGGTGCACACAAGTGGGGCTATGATTCCACTAAAGGGGAAGTGGAAAGGGGCCAACAAGGGAAATTAATCTTCTATGACCAAATATCAACATAAGTTCTCATCACTTTTGTCATCATGTTCGTTAAATGAAACCAAACAACTTCATTGACTTTTATACCCAATCAATAAATGCATGTAGAGGTTCGTAAGGAAAGGCATCTCATGTAGTTAATGAAGCATGAGCTGATTATAATTATGATGACAAAGTGTAAGAGTAATTCATTCCACTTTTTTTTTCTATGTGGTTCACGTTACTCGAAGATCAATGACCACTATGTCCACGTGAATATTGTACTGGGAAAATATACCCAGATGGATCATTTCCTGTCAGCCTAACCATGGAGCCTAACCATAAGAGTGTCGAGAGAATCGAACTCATGACCTATCAATAACAGAGGTTCTTTAATGACGGGGACTCAACCAATTGAGCTAACCCTCGAGGCTAAGAGTACTTCATTCTACTGTTAGATGAATGTTAGAAATAATTTACATAGCCTTCTATTTGTGATTCATCCTATCATTTTCTCACATTCATACACTAGACTTCACATACTCTATTCTTCATTGTTAATGAGGAATAAATTTAAAAGTTGACTAAAATCAACATTATGAAAGATTAATTGTAGACCCTATATGAGAAATATGGTTGTAGGTGAACATAGATGTTGGGAAAATTAGGAAGGATTCACACAATGTGTGTTTGTTTCTCTATAGATGCTTAAAAGCCAACTAATTTTTTTGCAATTCCTCCCCGAATGACATTAAGTAGGTTTCTCTCTTTCTACCTACACTAAAGAGCATTAAAAGAGAATAATAACTCTTGGGTACTATTGAGTATTGAAACAAAAACTACTCCATGTGGTGTGTAAGGTATTGGAAGAGAGTGTCATGGTTAAGTTGATGGCTAGATGAGATGTATGGAGTGCTCTATAATGAGAAAACCTGTTGAACCATGAGAATGAATGGGTTGGGTTAAGTGAGATAAAATCTAATAGTTTGGTTCCTTTGTTGTGGTGGACTCATTTCTTGACTTGGAGGTGAAATTTGAACTAGATGCCTATAGTTGGGTGGAAATTTTCTTGTGCACAAATAGTATCTTGGACTTTCTTCTATTAGAAGATAATTTTTCTATCTTTGTTTATGAATCTATAATGGAATGTTATTTATTAGAGTGTGTGTGTGTGTGTGTGTGAGAGAGAGAGAGAGAGAGATTAATTTTTGAATATGGGTACTTTGTTGTAATAAAATATTTTAATCTAGACTTGTATATTCCATTGCATCAATTGTTGCAACCATGCATGCATTTAATTAATTCCAAGAATCCACAATAGAACTTCTTTATTGTGATTATGAAGAAATAGTCTCTAGATGGACATAATTTTATTGCCATACTTAATATTGCTTGTTTATGACTAGGAGTGTTAAGTAGGGACACCATCATATTACCCTCTCTATTCAACAATATAATTTGGAAATAATTCTTCTCTCATTGTTGTATCTAAGTTTCTCCTTTTGTAGCCACTCTTACTTCATTTTTTAGGGTTTTATAGATTATTATATTCATAGTTATCAAATTTCACTATATCATCTTCATCTTCACCTTTTCCTTCATGACAAGGCTACTTATGATTTCCAATAATGTCTTCATCTTCTCTTGCACCTCAATTATATTTATTGATCATTATCCTCCTTGCGATCACTCAATTTGATCAATGATGCTCCTACATCACAAGACCCATTCCTCCTCATGGATTATCTATGGGGCAACCAATATATCTTTAGATTCCATAATGTTATATTCAAAATATAGTGCTTCATGTGATTTCGAGTAATGTATCCATGTTCTCTTCCACCTTGATTAATCATTATCCTCTTTAGGGTCACTCAATTTCATCGATGACACTCTTACATCACAACACCAGTTCCTTCTCATGGATTATCAATGGTGAAACCAATATATCTTTATGTTTCGTATTATTATATTAAAAAATATACTTCATATTATATATACATTTGATATTCAATATCTATTATTCCAAGTTTCAAGAGAAAGGTTTATCATTCTCACCCACATCATAATATATGAACACAATTTACTATGCATATTGCATTAGATATTTGAAGTCTTCTTAAAAAACATAGATGTCCCATGAAATTTAGACATTTACAAGTGGTTATCAGACATCAACAAAAGTGCTAAAACTTAAGAGAGAATCTATTTTATTTTTACATACATGAATTCTTATAATATCTCATAGGAAAAAAACCTAATATAAATGTGGAAAGAGGGGATGGATGATGAATCGCTCGCGACCTTCCTAAGTGATGCCTCCATCCTTCAATGTTAAGGAAACAAAACCGTTTTGGGAGCCACTATGATGGTCCTTCTAACCCAATGGGACCATAGTGACCTACTACAATGAGGACAAAGTTCCCAAAATGGAACTATGATAAATAATCACAAAGACCTTCCCAAGCAAATTCAAAGCTAGAGAATTGCAAAAGGGGAGGATGAAGAGAGAATCACAACCATGGGAGCCTATCCACATCAAGCAATTTTTAAAATTTAACATCATTCATGAAAGATAATTTTCAATTTTAAATGTCACACACACGAAGGGGTGATGCAAGCAAATGTAAATCTTAAGAGTTTGACACACACACAATTGAAATGGCACACACAAATGGGTGGTGGAAGCAAATGTAAATCTTAAGAGTTTGACACACGCAAATGGGTGATGAAAACATATATAAATCTTAAGAGTTTGTAATCAATCCATCATTTCTATCCACATTATTTTATTATTAACTATTTTTATATCACCACCCATACACAGTAAAAGGATATTATGTTATTGGTTTAAATTTATTATTTTATTGAGATTTGGAAAGAAAGAAAATTCAATTTATAGCCTTGCATGTTATCACTCAACCAATTACATGTACAAATTGTAATGAATTATATATAAAAACTAAAGTAAAAGTTATGTCTACATTACCATCACATCAACCAATCAACCAACAAACCAAAGTGTTTTTTGGAATATTTATTGGATCTTCCCTTATTAAAAGTACATTACCATCCTCTTAAAAAAAACATGTGTATTATGGAATATTTATTGGATCTTCCCTTATTAAAAGTACATTACCATCCTCTTCAAAAAAACATGTGTATTATGGAATATTTATTGGATCATTCCCTTATTAAAAGTACATGTAAATTTTAGTATTAAAATTATATTAAGATTAAGAGAATAGTACCCAAAACAATATAAGCGTTAAATTCCATGGTCCATTTCATTTGTATTTCGAATCGCAATTTAAGTGTCCAAATCCAAGCGTGTAAGAAGAATGAATTTTAATATTTGATATATTCTCAAATTTTTCATCAATTCATAATCTATATGAATCTTATAGAGTTAAATACTTTAATATTAAATTATTAATTGATTTTTTAATTATATCTACATTATTTATTATATTTAATATCTAGCATAGTTATAAATTTGTTGATAATGTTGTAAACTTTTTAATGCAGTGGAGTGTGGAGTGGACAGGGACGCATATTTCCATTCACCCCTTTACTTTCACAACTAATTTGATGTACACAGTATGATTAAAACAAGATTTTATCGTGGAGGGTGTCTACTATTCGAATCATTAATGAAACTAGTTAAGGGCCACCACCATCCCACTTTAGTATTTGATACCTTTGCATCAGCTCTAGACATCTTATGGTCATGTGGAATGGATGAAGAAATGATTATACTAGTGCTTAGGTTCTCAAGTTCAATTCTTTAGTGTATTCTCCGTATCTATTTTATATTTATTTTATGAGGGGTAAGCAAAGGCTTTATCTCTTTTTACTCTCAATCTTTATTCTCTACACTTTCTTTGCCCATTTTAGGTAACTAGTTCCTTGTCGTTTTAGTTGGGCATAGGAAGCCTTACCATGATGAGAGAAAGATATTCACACTCTAAGGCACCAATGTAGAGATGGTCCCTCTAGTTCCTAAGGTAAATATAGGGGTACCTCCACTTTAGGAGGGCACTCTAGTAGCTCATCTTTGTGAGTGTAAGAGCAAGCATAAGGATCCACTAACATTTTCTAGGAAAGTCTCCCCAACCAAAATACTGGAGTATAAATTGAGATTGTTGAGCAGGAAATAAGAGTAAAGTGATTTTTAACTGGAAGGTTGTAGACCAATGTTGGCATATGAAAACACTAGTAGCAAAGTTACCGATAGAGAGAATTGAAGCTAAGGAAGAAATTATGCTACAAACGGTTGAAGTTTAAGTCAAATTGAAGGATGTTAGTGCCATATTGCCATCACCAGCTCAGTCATAGCATTATCGCCATGATACTTAGTGCTCCTCTAAGGTTCCTACATTAGGTGGATCATCCCCTACACTAAAAGTTGGCTACTGCATAATGGAGTACTCTCGAAAGACTTTAGTCTCTAAATTTGCAATAAATAGGGTCAATGTCTTTTTTTTGGCTAGCTTCTTTGAACACTCGAAGTTCTTTTATGTCGTGATTTTGATATCAAATTTATCTCAAATATTATGGATGGAAAAACTATTTTAATATTATTGATTTGATTTTTCAAATGACATGTCAACAACATTTATAATTTTGTATAATTCTAATATTTATTTTGGTCAAATCTTGATCTTTGTTGTTTAAAATTAGTTTTTAACTACAAATATGGATTCAACACCTTTAAAAACCCTTAGGGCACTTAGATTGTGGAGAGTCCACAACTCAAACTTATAATTCCAACAAATCCATATTGGATTTTGGGCAAATTATACTAGAAAATATGTTAGAAAACCCTCCAAAACATATAACATATAGATTACGACATTTCTTTATAATGTAGTGTATCTGATACAAAATAGTGTTTCACAAATACATAATTAAAAAAAAATACTTATCACTGTGGTGAATCATAATAACATCATCCTACAACACATTTACTCACTTCATTTCATTATGCAAGGTTATAAGTATTTTGGAGGGAAAATCGGTTTGATTTAGTGTTCTATGAGGATGTGTTTTTGAAGTTGAAGATACACCTATATTTCTATGCTTTGGGAAAGGAGACATCTAGGGAAACGTTTCCTCACATCTATTTTTGGGAGAAATTTGGTGAAATGCTTCCCTTGTGTTGGGGATGCATTTCCCCAAAAGGGAACGTCTGAATGTGCCCCCCTCCCCCCAAATGAAGTGGGACACTTGGGTGCTCTCCCTAGGTTTTTGTGTCTAACAACCCTTAAACATAGGAAAACAAATAAGTGATAGAGATTTGATAAGTCTAGGACCTTGGTAATTACTATCATTTTACTTGAATTTGTAACATTATCCTTAATTGTTTTAGGATGTTTAAGAGTGGTTCGAACCTTGTCATGCTTCATATAGGGAAACTAGAATTTCATATCCCATTCAAAATTAAACATATATATATATATATATATAAAACTCTTTAAATAAAAAGCAATATTTTCTAAAATAAAAAAATAAAAATGAATATACATACTTGGTTATTTTTAATTAAAAACATTATTAAACATCAATCTTTTGGTTTGTTTGCTTGACAAGAAATTTTCAAGACATTGAACCTGTTTGTGCATTTAAAAATCAATTATATATATATACCATCAAGAGGGATCAAATTTTTAAATGTGTAAATTTTTTTGTCAAGTTTACACTTTAAAAGAGATTTATACCTCAGGAGATTTGATCCCTCACTTACTAAATATGTATTTAAAATAAATCTATATTAATATATTCTTAATTTTTAATTAAAATAAAATCCAAAACTCTAAAATTTAAAATAAATTTTAGAAAAAGTGATAAAAATACAATACTATAATCTTTGTTTTCTATTTCTGGTTAACATTTTAAGACTTTTTTAATTTTTGAGTGCTAAAATTTTAATATTCCAAAATAATAATAAATTAAAAAAAATTAATAAACAACTTAAAATTATTTTTATAATATATAAATATAAATATATGAATAATGTTAAAAGGGTGATAATAATGTGTATATATATACATATATGTGGTATTTTTCGGATTTGATTAAATATATTTTTATTATAGTAATAATCAAATTCACAAGTGTGTATATTTTGAAATAAGATTTTTATAAATTTAATTTGATTAACAATAATTATTAAATAGATGATATGGATTTAATCTATACATAATATTCTAAAATATTTTTGGTAGTTGTTAAATATGAAGGTTAAGATTTATTTTAAAAGTAGTTATGTCATTTCTAAATTTTTTTGGTTAAATTGACTATAAAAAGATGTCATATGAAAAGAATTATGATTTCTAGGCATGTTGTGTTAATAAACCATAATATTGACTCACAATAGTAGATTAAAAATCTCTATAGTAAAATGAAACTATATATATATATATATATATATATATATATATATATATATATATATATATATATATTCTAACTTATAGGTGAAATGGTCTTTTACACAATATTTTATCCGGTTAATTTTAACGAGAATCCGGTATAGATTTTTAAAAATTTGAATTTAAGTTGTTTAATTTGTACAATTTGAGTACGAGGGTTTGTCAAATGTTGAATCCATTTATGCTTTCAAAAATGTATTTTAAGCAACCAAAAATCACATTCTTGTTTAAAATTGTATCACCGAATTCAAGTGAAAAAGACTATTTCGTCTATAAGTTAGACACACACACACACATATATATATATATAATTTTAATTAAAAAACTCATACTATGAACCCAATATATATGTCGGAGTAGTTTAAATTAGCGACGCAATGATTTTTTTAAGACAATTTTTTTCTAGCTAATTTTAACCAAAATCTTACATATTTGTTTAAAAACTTGAGTTTAAATAGTTTAATTTTTATAATTAGAATATCATAAAGTTTCTCACGATATTAAATTTATTTTTATATTCAAAAATATATTTTAAATAATAAATAAATCAAAATTTTAGGTAAAATTATATCATTTATAAGTTAAACTTGATAAATGGACTTAGCTTTTTCATATTTTTAGTAGCATGGAAATATGAATAAAACGTATTCTCACATTTTCAAAACCTCATCCTTGATTGGTTGGGAACCATTCTAGGAGTTTGAGAGTTTCACTTAACAATTCCAATATATATGTAAGTGGATTTAGCTTCTTCATCTTTTTGGGAAATGGAAATATGAGGAAAACTTGTTCTCATATTTTCAAAAACTCATTTGAGAACAATTTCAAGAGTTTGAAAGTTTCATTGAACAATTCTAAAAGTTTGAGATTCTTTTTATAAAAGTTTTAATGTAAAATATATTAACATTTGAGTACAATAATTTAATTTTCTAATATAAAATTTTTTAAATTAAAATTATGTTTTTATATTAATAAATATTATTTAAATATTATATATATATATATATATATATATATATAAAATTAATATGCAATAATTTTATTTTTAACTCCATGTTTTATATAAATTTTAATTTTAATTTTAAATTTTATTTTTATTGTTAATTATATATATATATATATATATATATATATATATATTTATTTATTTATTTTAAAATTAGTAATTATAATAGTTAGAATTGAATTGAAGCGATAGAAATACATATTGTGTTTATGGTTGTGGTGTTTTCAAATCTCTAGAGATGTATTTATTTGGTGAAAATTGTAAAAAAAAAACCATATAAACGAGTTTTAATGGGTAGTCACATAAAAAATAGTAATTATAATAAAATAAAATTTTAATTTCGTATAATTTAATATATTTAAAAAATAATATTATTGAAATGAGAATTTAATATATTTTTTTTTTCTAAATAAGACTGAGCTATTATATTACAGCAAAAGCAAAAATTACATCAGCAGTATTACAACAGAGCCGAGGCCCTGTAATTCCTGTCGTAGGACTGACAGTAGACTCAGGAATATTCATTTCCAGGATTACAAAAGACTGATACCAGATCGACATTCATGAGACCGACATACATATTTAGCTGAGACTGAAACACATGGAGTCTGAAACAACTGTAGATAGCCGACACTGTAACAGAGAAGAACAGAGGTACATAATGACAAAGTGCAGACACATATAAGATAACGGTGGGAGCAGACAAAGAGAAAATTCCTTGCTGAGAAACCTGGAGCGAGAAGCTGGGCATACTATTCATCATCAGTGGAGTGCGGGTCGTCCTCCATCTTGCAACGGGGAGGCTGGTGGATGTCCTTTCCAACGTTGCGCTGCACAGGTTCACTTGGGCCTGCTCCAGGATCTGGGGAGAGGCTGTCTTGAACAGGGCGCAGAATGTCAATGGCGGGAAGTTGCATGTCAACTGTGGGTGCCATCCCAGGAATCCGCGGAGGGCTGGCACGAGGAGCCTCATCTTCACCCCATGGATTGCTGCAGTGCTCCACCGAAACCGTTACAAAGAAAGTGGAATTAGACAATGTACATGGAATGCGGTATCTTACCATTGGGTGCTCAGAGTGCCCACATTCCATCCGCTCTTGGAATTCCGCCGCTCTTCCTCTGCCCGGAGGCCTTCCCCTGGTTCGTCTGCGCTCAGAAGAAACTTCAATTGAGGAGGAGGGAGAGGGGGCATGCCTCTGAGACGAGGCCCTGCCACTATAACTTCCACGCCTACTGATTCCTCGTTGGCGTTCTCGCTGCATGCTGGAATTGTGCGGGTAGCAAGTATGCTCACGCGTAGTTTCCCTCAGAACCAGACTCCCAATCCTTAAACCAGACTGCGGGTAGCAGGTTTGCACCACCGCCAAGCTCCCAATCTCTTTACCAGACTGCGGGTATGCCCCCGAATTGCCCGAATCGAAGGCCTCTGAACCGCCACAGTCGCTCTCAGAACCCGAATAGGAGCCAATACAGTGAGCCACCGCCACCTCCCTCAAGACCAGAGCAGGAGCAAACGTGAAATGCGGGAGAATGTCCGAGAACCTGTGGCTTTGAAGCGCCATGTTCCAGTTATCAAGGCGAGCAGTTAATGTCGAAGGGACGCTTCTGCCATGAGCCATAACCTTCATTCTTAAATGCTGCGTGCTGTGACATTTAGGGCGAGTCCTCCTGGTGTACGTGGCTTGTCCGGGCGGACACTTGCCCTGCTGACGAGCCACAAACCTTTTATAACTAATAACCACCCGCATCCGAGAGGAGAATTTAATATATTAATATTATAGACTTTAATATAATATAAAAATTATATATTTTCTCACGCTCATCTGTGTCGTCACATTTTCATTCTAGAAACTTGGTAGCATATAAGTTAAATTTAAAACTTTGTATTGTATATTTTTGTGATGATGATGATGGTGATTAACTTCCACTAAGACCAATTGATGCAGGAGCATCTGGACTTAGCCAACAATGTGAAAGTTTGTTCACATGTTGTGGCTAAACGAGTTGAATTTCATTGACCTGATTGGTCAAAAGTCAGTTTTACTGAGAGGGTTGGATCTCTCAAGAAATGAGTTGTATTTCATTATTGTAATAGTTAGAAATTGTCTTATTTTAGGTTCAAAGATAAGTTGTTAGCATATAGCTAGGAATTAGAGATTTGCTATTAGATTTATTAAAAAATAGAGATTGAATTGTTAGACATAGTTAGAGTGATATCCGATTGATAAAAGGAAGGAAAAATGTAATGAAAGAAGAGAGTGGCTTGAGAGAGCGAGAGCCTAGAATTAGCGTGTGGATTTATGTTGAAATAGAGGTCTTTTCATATGTTGTAATCAGGCCAAGGCCGAGACTCTATAATTATTTTATTGTGAATGAATGATATTGTGTGTGTGATTAATTATCAAGCTTGTGGAATCCCTCGTTATGCTTTTGTTTCCCTAGTATTCAGGCCGAGTGATTATCCCTTTGTTTTGCTATGTTTCATGCCTAAACCATATGATTGATAGAAGTCGGAGGCTTTATTATAAATCTCCTTATTTGGTGCCGCTTTAATCCTAACCGTTGGATCACCGATATCGGGTCAGCGAAGTTTATTACATAGTTTCGATCTCGTGAGCGTAAATCCAATTTACACTAAGATTTAGCGCAAAATACAGTCGGATCCGAAATCCGGACTTGAAATTTTATCGACGAGAACCTATACCCTTATTGGGTCTGTAAGACTAATCAAATCGGCGCATTGAAGTGGGAGGAGTCTAGCCAGTGGACATTGCAATTGCAATTATGCGATTCAATCGTGGCCGTTGGATCATGAGCTAATCACAATCGTTGGATCGCGAAAGTAGTTTCGCAACAGTAAACGGTATTTCGGGTGGCTCAAGAGCTGTAAGCGGTATTGAAGGTTGGTCCCCTGATCCCATTCACCATTCAACACGTAGCAGCGGAGGAGAGAGAAAACCATTTATCGGGTGGTTAACCCTCGGCTTGTTGTCTCATCAGAAATCTCTGACAACCATCAGATCAAATGGATCCAGATCGACAGTCACAAAGGATTGTGCGCGTTGACTTATCGGTGTACGACAAGCGCTCCAAATTCCAAGGTAAAATTCTTTGTTTTGGTTTTTTTCGAAGGCATTCCAGTAGAAAGAGAAAGGTTGGGTTATAATAAAAAGGTGAACCCTAGGGTGATTGTTGGGGTTTCTTAAGCCACTGTTTCCACCTGTGTCATTGTGGTTTCAAAGAAGAAGTTAAGGTTGATTGTAGCAAAAATGTCGCCAAGGAAAGGAGCTAGCATTGGTCGAGGAAGACCTGAAGCAAATGCAGTTCTACTGGAAGAGATTCAAAGTCTGCGTATGAGGATGGAAACAATTGAGACCGCTCAAAGAAGAATACCCGATGAAGGAGCTGACAGTGCTAAAGAAGAATCTTCTGAGGAAGAAGAAGAGGAGGAAGATTAAACTACCTGAGTTATCAAGATGTTGGCGAAAGCAGGAGGAAAAGCAAAGATGGAAATTCCTATGTATGAAGGGACTCTCAACATAGAAGAGCTAATGGATTGGATCAATTCATTAGACAAATATTTTGACTATGAAGAGGAAATTGATGACAAAAAGAAGGAGAAATTTGCAGCTACCAGATTGAAGGGTCATGTAGCTATTTGGTGGGATGAACTACAGACATCCAGAATGAGGAAAGGAAAGTCCAAGATCAAGCAATGGGATAAAATGATGAGTAAAATGAAAGCTAAATTTATGCCTAAAGACTATTAGTTAAATATTTTTAAACAATTGCAAAATTTAAGGCAGAAAGGAATGTCTGTTAAAGAATACACAGAAGATTTTTATAGATTGAGTATTAGAGCGGGACATGCAGAAGATGATATGGAGAAGGTAGCTAGATATATCAATGGCTTAATGTATGACATCCAGGATGAGATCAGCTTGTTGAGTCTAAAAACTATTGAAGATGACTATCAAGCAGGTTTGAAGGCAGAAGAGAAGATGTTGAGAAAACAGACTGAGAGGAATAGAGGAAGAAGCTTAGTAAGAGGTAGAGGAACTACCAGACCAAGGGGGCAACAACATCAGCATGAAGCAAGTAGTTCAAGTAGTAGACCACCATAGGGGGGAGAATTTAATAGAGGAAGATTTGCACCCAAAGGAAGAGGTCGAGGAAGAGATGTTCGGTGTTACACATGTGGAGAATGGGGACATGTGTCATGGGATTGTCCTCATAATAAACCAGCAAGTCAGAGGAATGCGAATGTGGCTGAGGCAAAGCCAGAACCACCTCTACTTATGGAAAATGAAGAACCTCCTGAAGTAGGAGAATCTCTTTTATTGAGAAGGACCTTGCTTAAGACAGAGAAGGAGATTGAAGAACTGACTCAGAGGAAGAGTTTGTTCAGAACTACATGGAAATCTAAAGGTAAATGTTGTAAAGTGATAATTGACAATGGAAGCATTGATAACCTTGTTTCTACATAAATGGTGGACAATCTAGGATTGGTAAAGACAATACACCTTACTCCTTACGGAGTTTCATGGTTACAGAAGGGACATCAGATTATTGTGACAAAACAATGCAAGGTTGAGATACAAATTGGTACGTATAAAGATGTGATATTATGTGATGTAATGCCATGTATTACTGGGAAGACCATGGCAATTTGATCGAAAAGTTATTCATGATGGGAGGAGAAACACTTATACTCTGGAGAAGGATGGAACTAAACATACACTACTGCCACTGAAGGATGAAGCTAACAAGGGAGCACTTGAAAACAGTGTTATGCTGATGAGTGGGAAGGAGCTGTTACAAGAGGTTGAAAAAGGTGAAGAAATGCATTTTGCTGTCATAGGGAGACCTAAGGTAATTTTGACTTCCACAAACTTAGACGATTTACCTGAGGAAATCAAAACTTTGTTGAGTGATTTTGCTGATATTGTTGTGGATGAGTTGCCAAATGCATTGCCACCGATCAAGAGTATTAGTCGTCATATTGATCTAATACCAGGAGCAAGTTTTCCAAATAAAGCAGCGTACAGATTAACTCCTCAAGAGAACACAGAAGTTGGAAGACAAGTTCAGGAGCTGATGAATAAAGGACTAATGAGAGAAAGTCTTAGTCCATGTGTTGTACCAACAATACTCGGTCCAAAGAAGGGAGGAGAATGGCGTATGTGCACAGGTTCTAGAGCCATCAACAAGATCACTATCAGGTATAGATTTCCTTTGCCATGCATGGATGATTTAATGGATTGTTTGAGTGGATCAAAGTATTTTACTAAAATAGATTTGAAGAGTGGATATCATCAAATAAGAATTCGAGAAGGCGATGAATGGAAGACTGCATTTAAAACAAACAGTGAGTTGTATGAGTGGTTAGTGATGCCTTTTGGCCTTACTAATGCTCCTAGCACGTTCATGATATTAATGAATGAAGTCTTGAAGGAATATACAAGAAAGTTTGTTATTGTTTATCTTGATGATATTCTAGTTTTTAGTAAAAGTAAAGAAGAACATCTAGAGCATCTTAAGTTGGTTCTAAGAACTCTGCAGAAAGAGAAACTACTGATAAATCTGAAGAAATGTAGTTTCATGAAGGAAGAATTGATTTACTTGGGATTTGTAGTTTCTAAAGAAGGACTGAAAATGGATCTAGAGAAAGTCCAAGCAATTTGGAACTGGCCTATTCCCAGAAATATATTTGAGGTAAGGAGCTTCCATGGTCTTGCAAGTTTTTACAGAAAGTTTATCAAAGGTTTTAGTCAGATTTGTGCACCAATTCTTGAAACAATTAAGGAGATCAATCAGTCGTTCAAGTGGACAGAAGCAGCAAACAAGAATTTTAAGTTGTTGAAGGAGAAAATCACAGAGAAACCAGTTTTGGCTTTACCTGATTTTGAAAAGATATTTCAAGTTGAAACAGATGCTAGTGGAGTTGCAGTTGGCATAGTTCTGAGTCAAGAACAGAGACTAATGGCATACTTTAGTGAGAAACTAAATGAAGTTGAGAAGAAGTATTCTTCTTATGATAAAGAATTTTATGCTATTGTACAAGCCTTAAAGAAATGGAGACATTATTTGCTGCCAAATGAATTCATATTGTATTCAGACAATCATGTCTTACAGTTCATCAATAACCAGCCGAAATTGAACCAGAAACATGCCAAGTGGGTAGAATTTTTGCAAAGCTTTATTTTTGTGATAAAACACAAGAGTGGTAAGTCAAATAAAGTTGTCGATGCATTGAGCTGGGTAAGTTTTATTGTGCAAGAATTCAAAGTGGGTGTTGTAGGATTTGAGGAAATGATTGAAATGTACAAAGATGATGCATATTTCAAAGATATCTATACATCAGTTTAGAACCCAATATTTCATAACCGAAGTCAGTGGTTGGACTATCTCATTCAAGGAGGCTTATTGTTTAAAAGCAACAAGTTGTGTATTCCCAAATGTTCTATGAGGGAAAACATTATAATGGAGAAACATAGTGGAGGATTATCTGGTCACTTTGGACAAGATAAAACCTTTGCTCAGGTGAATGCTTTTTACTATTGGCCAAAAATGCAGACTGATGTTAAGAAATTTTTTGAGAAGTGCAGGATATGTCAGCATGCTAAAGGAAGGAGCCAGAATATAGGATTATAGCAACCATTGCCAATACCAGACCGACCATAGGATGCAGTTAGCATGGATTTTGTTTTGGGCTTACCTAAAACTCAAAGGGGGAATGATTCTATTTATGTTGTGGTAGACAGATTTTCTAAGATGACACATTTCATTGCATGTAAGAAAACTAGTGATGCAACACACATAGCTAATCTATTCTTTTCAAAAATTGTAAGATTACATGGGTTGCCTGTAAGTATTGTGTCTGATCAAGATACAAAATTTGTAGGGCATTTTTGGAGAACTCTTTGGAAGAAATTGGGAGCTAACCTTAGTTTTGGTTCAGCATACCATCCTCAAACAGATGGACAGACCGAAGTAGTAAACAGGAGCTTGGGAAACATATTAAGAAGTTAGTGTATCAAAATCCTAAGCAGTGGGATTTAGCACTAGCTCAGGCTAAATTTGCTTATAACAATACTCCAAACCGAAGTACTGGAATGAGTCCATTTCAGATTGTTTTTGGAATGAATCTAAGAGGTGTGTATGAGCTCAGAAATTTGGGTAAACAGGAGATAAGAAGTGCAAAAGTTGAAGAGTTTGTAGAGTAGATGCAGAGACTACAAGAAGATGTCAAAGGCATATTGCAGGAAAGCAGCGACAAATACAAACAGAGGGTAGATATGAAAAGAAGAGAGAAAGAATTCCAAGTGGGAGATTTAGTGATGGTGTATTTGAGAAAAGAAAGATTTCCTGCTATGACTTACAATAAACTGAAAATGAAAAGATAGGACCATGTAGAATTTTAAGAAAATTTTCAGCTAATGCATATGAAATTGAGTTGCCAGAAGGGATTGGAATATCACCCATCTTCAATGTTGCAGATTTGTATCCATACAAAGAGGCAGAGACAGAGCTACAAGAGGAAACTACAGGAGATGAAGTTCAAACTATGAACTGGGAAGAACAAATGCCAAAGACAGCTAAGAAAGAAGTGGAAGTTGTTTTGGAGAAAAGAGTATCGAAAAGAACCAGAGGACAGACTTATTTCCAATATCTAGTCAAATGGAAAGGACAACGAGTGGAGGATGTTAGCTGGTTGACAACAACAGAGTTGCAGAAGTATGGAGTAAGTCTTGAAAGTTTGAAGGATGAATCTTTTCTTCCTCGAGAGTCTGATGCAGGAGCATCCAGACTTAGCTAGCAATGTGAAAGTTTGTTCACATGTTGTGGCTAAACGAGTTGAATTTCATTGACCTGATTGGTCAAAATTTAGTTTTACTGAGAGGGTTGGATCTCTCAAGAAATGAGTTGTATTTCATTATTGTAATAGTTAGAAATTGTCTTATTTTAGGTTCAAAGATAAGTTGTTAGCATAGAGCTAGGAATTAGAGATTTGTTGTTAGATTTATTAAAAAATAGAGATTGAGTTGTTAGACATAGTTAGAGTGATATCCGATTGATAAAAGGAATGAAAAATGTAATGAAAGAAGAGAGTGGATTGAGTGAATGAGAGCCTAGAATTAGTGTGTGGATTTCTATTGAAACAGAGGTCTTTTCATATGTTGTAATCAGGGCAAGGCCGAGACTCTGTAATTATTTTATTGTGAATGAATGATATTGTGTGTGTGATTAATTAATGAAGCCTGTGGAAACCCTCGTTGTGCTTTTGTTTCCCTAGTATTCGGGCCGAGTGATTATCCATTTGTTTTGCTATGTTTCACGCCTAAACCATATGATTGATAGAAGTCGGAGGCTTTATTATAAATATCATTGTTTGGTGCCACTTTAATCCTAACCGTTGGATCACCGATATCGGATCGGCGAAGTTTATTACATAGTTTCAATCCCATGAGCGTAAATCCAATTTACACCAAGATTTAGCACAAAATACAGTCGGATCTGAAATCCAGACTTGAAATTTTATCGACAAGAACCTATACCTTTATCGGGTCCATAAGACTGATCAGATCAGTGGATTGAAGTGGAAGGAGTTTGGCCAGTGGACATTGTGACTTGCGATTGTGCGATTCATTCGTGGCCATTGGATCATGAACTAATTGCAACTGTTGGATTGCGAAAGTAGTTTCGCAACAGTAAATGGTATTTCGGGTGGCTCAAGAGCTATAACAGGTATTGAAGGTTGGTACCTCGATCCCATTCACCATTCGACACGTAGCAGCGGAGGAGAGAGAGAAAACCATTTATCGGGTGGTTAACCCCTGGCTTGTTGTCTCATCCGAAATCTTCGACAACCGCCAGATCAAATGGATCCAGATCGATGGTCACAAAGGATTGTGCGCGTTGACTTATCAGTGTACGACGAGCGCTCCAAATTCCAAGGTAAAATTCTTTGTTTTGGTTTTTTTTCAAAGGCATTCCGGTAGAAAGAGAAAGGTCGGGTTATAATAAAAAGGTGAACCCCGGGGTGATTGTTGGGGTTTCTTAAGCCACTGTTTCTGCCTGCATCACCAATGAGGTCTATTAGACTTTAAGAAAGAATGATACTAACTTAAATCTTTTAATATTTTATTTCTATGATTAAAGAGGAGGGAAAGAAGCATTCCTAGATCACTATTATTTTGTTGATTGAACAAGCCAAGAAGGTGGGTAGTGTGGCAAATGGTTTTGAAATTGGAACCGATGTGAGTAAGAGCTGGATAATCCAAGTGAAAATGATTTTCATATTCAATTCTCTTAGAATTGCATAGTTGATAGATTATTTCATCCCAGGCTGTTTTGGGGATAGACCAATGCATGGTTTCACTTCGGAGCTCATGGGAGTTAGTTCCTATCTTAGCAATATCCATCTTTTTCTTAGTAGTGGTCAAGATAGAGAGATAATTCTGGTTAGTGAGAGTGGTGTTGATCACCTCCTTATAATACCTTAGCTTCCTTTTCCCCTCTAGCCCCTTATTATCCCACAATTTGGCCTTAAATTTGAAAGTAATAGTCTTTTATTATTTTTAGAACTTTACAGATTTATTTATTATTATTATATTTTATTATATTTGCCAAAGTAGGTTATATGGTTTTTTATTTTGGTAAAAAAAAATTGACTTTCAATATTAAAGTTTTGAAAAAAAATTTATTTAACTCAATATTTTGAAAATTAAAAAACAAGTTTTAATTTTTTAAAATATAAATTGCTTTCTTGTAATTGGTTGATGGTTATTTTTATGTGGTTTTAAATTGAATTATTAGACATAAAAATCATATTAAAAAATAAAAAATTTAAAAATAAGTTCTATTCACCAAGTGTCATAATAATTTAGGCTTTGTTACAATACCACGGGCCAATACCATAACTTATCAATACCACATTCCTAGAAACCATAACTTATGTCAAAATCAAAACATTTTATAAATATTTTATTTTCATTAATTTTGTAACATTTTTAAAATTAAAACTTAATACTTACGATATAACAAGATTCTTAATCACGGATATTTACCCTCATTTTACCATGAAAATTATTAACTTGTAAATAGGCTTTGTTAGAATAGCATTTACCAATACCATTGCATATCAATATCACTAGCCCAAAAACCATTTCTCATTTTAAAATCCAAATATTTTATAAACATTTTATTTTAATTTTATGAATAAACTCTTATTATGTTAAATTTTTATATTAGTTTTTAATATTATATTTATTTAAAATTATACATATAGAGAGAGAGGGTAATCTATTAAAAAAGTAAAACCAGTTACATGAGATCATGTGTTCATATATCGTTCCAACTTGTCCAGAGTTAGGTCAATGAGACACATAGCCTTTTGTACGAGATGACCCAACATGACATATCTAACAAAATGATACAAAATTTTCTACTATCCAATATTTAGTCCATACCACCTATTTATCTCATTGACACAATCCATATAACATAAAGTGCATTAAGAAAAATAGATCTATCTATTAGCAGTGTGATCCATAAAAAGTCCACCAGTGTATGAGCTAGGAAAAGAGTTTGAAATTTTCATACTAATGGAAATGAACCTGCCTCCCGCATAACACTGTGACGTCAAACGCAATAATGGATTCTACCAGGCGTCGATGTGTGGCCTCTTTTAGATAGAGCATCCACACACATATTATTTTCCCCGTACACATGTTCAAAAGTTAAATCATGAAAAAATGCCTTCAAAACTTGAATCATGCATATCCAGTTGGACGAACAAAGAGATACTAGGGAAGACGTACCATTGATTGAATCAATGACAACCTGGGAATCACCAAAAATGTGAATATGATCGATGAAAAGTATCTTAGCATGGTATAAAAGCCCTCAAAGAGCAACCATCTCAGCTCCAGTGTTTGTCCCGACACCATAGTTCCAAAAAAATGGTACTGGAGAAAATGCAAGGGTTTTACTAGAGCACGACATCCACAATGTCCACCTTACATAGCCCCATCAAAACAGCCAACCAGAAATATTTCATTTGGACTGCCATCCAGTAACCTCTATGGTTTTTCCTTGAGTAAACTGGAACGTGAACAGTCATCAAGAAGATGAACTGATCCGTCCCATTTTATGTATATAAACAATAGTTATCTAATGAAATAATCAGTCAGTTTTCTTCTGCCCATTTTGGAGTTACCCTGGCCTGACATGGTATCAGAGCGCAGGTCCCAGATTCCTTGTAACTCCCTTATCTCTGTCCTGAGCGCTCCTCTGTCCTGAGCGCTGCTCTGTCCTGAGCGCTCCTCTGTCCTGAGCGCCTCTGTCCTGCGTCTCAATGATGTTGATTCTCTGCGCATGAAGTGTCGGTTATACCTTGACTGGTTGCATCAGTTATACCCCTTTTTCGCTGCCTCTCCACACAATTTTTGATCATTTTCGCTGCCTCTCCACACCGTATACGTTGCTACCATTACGTTGAATCCCACTGCCTCTCTGGTTAATACTTCCTTGCTCCACAAATCGCCCGACTCAGAGCTTCTTTTGAAAGCTTCCTGAACAGCTTCAATCTCTGCAACCGCCTCTCGATTACCGTTCAATTCTCGACTCCCTTGGAGCACTGCACCTGAAGCATTCCATTCTACTGGGTGAAGTTATGCTCATTACATCCTGACCTACCACAAATCCAATCACCAGATTTCCACTCCAGAAGTGGCGCATTGATTATTTAGCGGCATATCCTCAAAATCATCTGCCTCGCCCTCGGCGTTGGCGTCCATCATATCTACATCTGAAGAAAGCCTATCCCAATCGGACGCAGCATCTTCGGACGGATCCTCCTCAAGGTCTTGTGTGTCAAGTGCTGCTCTCCATACACTGCCGTCATACCATACAACAACATCTATTACTGGGCCCTTGTCTTCATAGCAATCCGCTTGTTTCTGAAGATAATCAACTCTGTTTTGAAGATCTTCACGCTCCTTTTTTAATGTGCTACTGCCAGGTTTAGGGTGTTTCTGATCAAATGCCGCGAGCTTACTTAAAGCCTCCAGTGTGGCTTCCGCATGTTTCTCTTCCCATTTTTTCTTTCGTTCTTTCTTTAAGCGAGCAGTCAATGTCTCTGTAAAAACTGCATGCTTCGGCATCAAGCTGGCAATGAAGGTGGACTCGCTCATCTTAAATGTGGGTAGAGCTCCATTATCAGAGGCTATTGTGCTAGCACAAGGCATGGTCCTCCTGATGGATTGAAGTCGCTCTGTAATCTGTGAGTCCCTTAAGTTTGAGAATGCCGATATATGACAAGAGAGATGATTTTAACTTCAGTATGGCGGTTCTGGTATAATGTTGTGCTGTTGATTTTAACTTCAATATATATTTATGATGGCGGTTTTGGTATAGCGTTGAGCAGTTTGTTGACTTCATGATATTACACAGTTTAAAAAATCAAAGCGTTTGTATATCATTCAAAATATTGCGGTGTTTCCAGAATGTCTTATATACCAAAGCATTTGTAGTATTGATATATTGAAGTGATATATTAATAGAATGAAGTGATATATTGAAGTGATCCATTGCGCATTTTTCAAAACATAGTAGTATTGCAGTGATATGTACAATGAAATGCTGATGCTTTTAGCAAAATATTAGAGGGATTTGAAGGCTGTAACGTAAGGATTTTTTTAGCAGAAGTAATTTTTTTACAGAATGCATTCAATCATCTCTATGGTCAGAATAGTTCTCACTGGCAAGGAGAACTATTCTGAATGGTCTCGGATGGTAAAACACACCCTCATCTACAATGAGTTGTGGAAAGGAGTGTGTGTCGGAGAAGAAGACAAAGACCCTATGCAGCCTACATCAAATAAAGAACTTGTCATTTGGGAAAACAAGAACAGCAAAGCCTATGCATTGATCGCAGCATCTGTAAATGAAGAAGTAAGTCGTGATATTTCATCTTATTCCACTGCCTTTGAAGCTTTACAAAAGCTGAAAGAACTCTATGATTCACATTCTGCACTTGAAGTTGTTCAGCTCATGATTAAACTCTTCACTCTTGAACTGAAAAATAATGATCCTCTTGCTCTTGCATCTGAAGTAAAGTCTATAATGTATGATATTAAATCCACTAAGGTTGAGCTGGATATCCCTCTTATTGCCTTTCTCAAAGCACTCTATCCTACCTACTCCAATTATCTTGAGTCATTACAAGCAAATGGAAATCTTAAAGATATAACCTTTGACTCTCTTGTGAAAAAGTTTGCTGAAAGAGAGAAAGCCTTTGGAAAGAAGACAGTCCCTGAATCTTCTGAAGAGACTGTTTGCCTTGCTCATAAAGAAAAGCATCATGCTCAAGATTCTACAAGAGGAAGAGGTGGACGAAGAGGAAGAGGAAGATACTTCAGAGGCAGGGGGGGCAGACATTCTCAAGGAGAAAAGGCAGATCTGCATTGCATTCGCTGCAAACGAAATGGATCACATGATGCTTCTACATGCAAGCTACCATGGGACAAAATTGAGCAGAGAAGAAATCAGCAGAAAGGTAAAACTGATGATACAGACAAAGGTAAAGCACCTGAATCCGCTCACTATATTGAGGCACAATGTAACATTGGAGTAAATGAAGATTTGTTTAATGCTTCACTTGCTTCTTCGAAAAATGATTGGTTGCTTGATTCAGGAGCAACCTGTCATATGACTCATAGGAAAGATTTTTTTGAAGATTTCACTGACAATGTTGATGGAGCAGTATACTTTGCAGATCAGTCAAAAATCAAGCCAACAGGGCTTGGCACAATCAGGCTTAAATTGCCTGGTCTTCCAGACTTTCTTCTGGATCATGTTCTATATCTCCCACAGCTCAAGAGAAACTTGTTGTCCTTGGTCCACATCCGCCAGCAAGGTCACTCCATTCATATGTTTGATGGAAAGCTTGAGGTAAGAAAGGCATCTGATCACTCACTTGTCATGAGGGGAATAGAAGAAGAAAGACTTCTTAAACTGCAAGGAACCTCTGCTCATGCACAACATTTCTCATATATTTCTCATCATGAAGAAGGTACACTTCCATCAAGTTTATTATGGCATGCTAGATTTGGACATTTAAACTATGACAGTCTTCGCTTATTGAAGAAAAATGGTGTTGCTGGTTTGCCTACAATTACTAGAAAACATAAGCAATGTGATGCTTGCATTCTAGGAAAGCATAGCAAACAGTCTTTTCATGATTCACATTCAAGAGCACATAGGAAGCTTGAACTCATTCATTCAGATTTATGTGGTCCAATGCCTGTTCCTTCTGCAAATGGAAATAAATATATCATGACATTTATTGATGATTACACCAGAATGTGTTGGGTTTATTTATTGAAGAACAAATCTGATGCTTTTCAAACATTCAAGAATTTTCATAAGTGGATTGAAAATGATGCACAATCTCATATTGGGTCTATTCGCACTGATAATGGAAAAGAATATACATCAAATGAATTTGAAAACTATCTTCGCCAACATGGGATCAAACATCAAACAACTGTACCTTATAATCCCCAACAGAATGGTGTAGCAGAAAGAATGAATAGAACAATCTTGAATATGGTACGATCCATGCTTTTCTTAAAAAATGTAAAGATAATGTTTTGGGCTGATGCTGTTCTATGTGCTGCATATATAAAGAATAGATGTCCATCTAGTGCTATAAGAAACAAGACTCCTTATGAATTGTGGTATGGACATGTTCCTTCGGTAAAACATCTCAGGATTTTTGGTTCCACCTGTTATGCTTTAATACCAAAGGTACATAGAAACAAACTTGGTGCTAGAAGTCGTAAGTGTATCTTCCTGGGGTATTCAAACACCTCTAAAGCATACCGTCTCTATGATGAAGTAAATAAAAAGTTTGTTGTATCTAGAAATGTCATTTTTCTTGAATCATCCAAATCTGACAATGTTGTTGAGCGGCAACTTGATCGCTTGGATAGATTCACAAAAACGAAATCATTTCAAGAGTTTGATAATCAGATTCCACATCTTGAAGGGGGGATTCCTATACTAGATCAACATGTGGAATCTTCTTCTGATGAACAATCTCCCTTGCATGAAACTCCAACACCGGATGATCCTTTAAGTGATGTAATTGATAGAATTGGGAGACTCAATCTTGATTCAGTCCCAACTCAATCAACAGAGCAGCCTGGACCATCTCAGAAAGGTCCCCCAAAGTGGCTGACAAAGACACTTGAAAGTGTTCATCCTGATGAAATCGGAAAAACAGGAACCAGAAATACAAACCGACAAGATGGAGGTGATGTAGATAACTCTAATTCACCTGTTGATATGGATGTTACTTATGATTGTGAATTGAACTTGTCTACAGATTTTGAACCAACTTCCTTCAAAGAAGCTGCTTCTCATGATGAATGGAAAGAAGCAATGCAGAAGGAGTATGATGCCCTCATAAAGAATGGCACTTGGAAGCTGGTTGATCCTCCATTTGGAACCAAACCAATTGGCTGCAAGTGGGTCTACAAGAACAAGTACAAAGCTGATGGCTCACTTGACAAGCACAAAGCTAGGCTTGTGGCAAAAGGTTTTGCACAGAAGGAAGGGGTCGATTATGAGGAAACTTTTGCCCCCACAGCAAAATGGGCCACCATCCGGACACTCTTTGCACTAGCTGCTCAGAACGGTTGGAAAGTCCATCAAATGGATGTAAAAACTGCATTCTTGAATGGAGATCTAAAAGAGAATGTTTTTATGTCCCAGCCTGAAGGATTTGCTATGAAAGGACATGAACACAAAGTATGCAAACTTGTGAAGTCCTTGTATGGCCTCAAACAAGCACCACGAGCCTGGTATGAAAAACTAACTGAGCATCTTCTGAAACTCAACTTCAAACATTTTGATCTTGATGATGCAACTTTATTTGTCAAGAAAGTTGGCAAAACAGTTGTATATCTTGTGGTATATGTAGATGATCTTTTAATGACAGGGAACAATGAAATCTATATTGCATCCATAAAGAAAGAATTAGGAAAAAGTTTTGAAATGATTGATTTGGGCTATGTTCATTACTATCTTGGCATTGAAGTAACCCAACATCCAAAATCCATATTTCTTCTCAAAAGAAATACATTGGAGATTTGTTAAACAGATTTGGCATGACAGAGTGCAATCCTCTTTCTACTCCAATGGAACAAAACTTGAAGCTCACATCTATTGAAGGAAAGGAATTTGAGGATGCAACAAAGTATAGACAGCTTGTAGGAAGTCTCATCTACCTCACTACTACCAGACAAGACATTTCATTTGCTGTTGGAATCCTCTCCAGGTTTATGCAAAAGCCTTGTGAGGGACATTGGTCTGCTGCAAAAAGAGTTCTAAGGTACTTGAAGGGAACTCAAGACCTTGGAATCAAGTATACACAGGTGGACGACTTCAGCTTGATTGGATACTCTGATTCAGACTTCGATGGAGACAAAGAAACTGGGGTATCTACTTCAGGATATGCTATGAGTCTTGGATCAGGAGCTGTCTCCTGGAGATCACGCAAACAATCAGTTCCAGCAGATTCCACAACAGAAGCAGAATACGTGGCAGAAGCTGAAGCAACGAAAGAAATTGTGTGGCTCAGGAAAATTCTTGAAGATTTGCAGGTAAAACAAGTACAATCAACTCCACTCATGATTGATAACACCTCTGCAATAAAGTTGGCCAAGAACCCAAAGTTCCATGATCGTACTAAGCACATCAATACTAAATATCATCTGATCCGACATCATGTTGAGGCCAAAACAATCCATCTCCGTCATTGTTCCACAAATGAGCAAATTGCAGACATCTTCACCAAAGCACTTGGAAGAGAAAAGCTTGAAAGATTCAGAACGATGCTTGGACTCACCAACATCCCTTCAGATTAAGGGGGGGAATGTTCACACCTAATCTTCAACGGTTGGGTAAACTGGAACGTGAACAGTCATCAAGAAGATGAACTGATCCGTCCCATTTTATGTATATAAACAATAGTTATCTAATGAAATAATCAGTCAGTTTTCTTTTGCCCATTTTGGAGTTACCCTGGCCTGACATTTTTTATGTCCTTGTTCATTGTATAATGCCCATATCTTGTTACAAATATGGCCAATGTCAAAAATTTGATCCTTAAAAGGCAAAGCATTCCTACTGTTCCATATGCCCCAAAAAATGAAAATAGGAAGAGTGTGTTGTCCTTTGCACTACTTCATCCACCATTTGCAACATTCCTCCATAGAGATAAACGACCATCGAGATTTTAAATTTAAGTATTGTAAAACACAGATCTAAGAAGCAATGGCGAAAGGACATTAGAAGTAACAACCCCGATTTAAAATATACAAATAATTACATCTGTTTATATGATTAACCATCAACACCCAACTATTCAACTATTTAACATAGAATTTTCGAAAAACACGAGTAGAGACGACTTACTTGTATCAACGATATTCCTTACTTATTCTTTTGGAGTTGAATTCTCTTTGAATTCTGCTAATTGCAACAAAGATTTTGGGGACGACTCTCCACCCATGCATAGGCTCAGCTGCACATAATCTTTCTACAATTGTCCATCCCTGAGCCCTCAATCAATGTGCTACTGCCAAGGAATCCTTTGTCTCACACCACTTTTCTTCCAAGAGAGTGGATGAAGGCATGGATGAATCTCATCCTCCTCATTGTCCATTAAATAGACCAAAAAATGGAAAGGGATCCACATGCACACATTCCATGTGTCAACATGCCAACTTTTATTTCTTTATTTGAAGTTTTACTTAATTTAATATTTCTCTTAATTTAACTCTTTCTTATTTTATTCATTTTTACTTTTTGTTAACTTTACTTATTTTTACTATTTTTTTTGTTTACTTATATATATATTTATTTAGAACTATAGTTTATTATTTTCTTTTATTTATTATTATTATGTTCTCTTCATTATTTATTATTTATTTACTATTAATATTTTTTCTTTCTTTATTATTTACTATTATTATCTTCTCTTTATTGTTTACTATTTATTTGCTATTATTATCTTTTCTTTATTATTTATTTACTTATATATTAATATTATTTATTATTATTAGGGGGTATTACATACTCCTCCTTTTAAGGAACTTCGTCACGAAGTTAAGTTGAATCATTTAACATTTTATTTTATTTAGTTATTTATTACTTCATGTTTGCCCCACACCTTCTGCTGAACTAGTATAACCAGCAAGCATTGAAAGTTTCCACAACACCCTAGAAATCCCAAAGAATCTATGTCCCTTTTCCCACTTTTGGAGCCAAGCATAAGCCTCATTGGTCTATACCATAGACTATCGCTGGCCCCAAGGCTTAGACCTCATTTTCCCTGAGGCAGGCATTCGGTCCTAGTACTAAATGACTCTGGGCATCTCACAAGGCTAGCCCACTCCCTCCACACTCACTAAGGTGCATAGCCCCAGACATTGATCTCCTTATATCCCCACCAAACTTCAGCATCTCAATCCAATATCAGGCACTTGGCCTACAATATCATACACCTAACCTACAATATCAGGCACTTGACCTCCTCAATATGGTTTCATAACCCCTCAAGAGCTATCCATCAAGAGCTATACAAGACAAAGGAACCATCGACATATGTAGTGTTGATTGAGTATGTCCCCAACCCATATGGTGTTACATATTCTCCCTCGTAGGTATGGGCTCCCACGAGATCATCAAATAAATTGACCCTCTTGGCCCATTTGTGGGGTTCATGCCAGTCATCATATCTCAATATGCAACCAATGCATTAGTTATAATCATAATATCATAAAAATAATACACATGCCAAGTCTTGTATGCCATAACATCATTGTTAATCACAATATTTTTATGATAACAAACTGCATGCTCATGCATGTCATAAAATCTACATGCAATTACCACATGCTTCACCTCATGAAATACCATCATAAGTTACAACATCAACATATCTACATCAAAGGTATATCATGACATCTCATATCATATTATCATAAATACAAGAATCACACATATCAAATATAAGCAATAATACAAGTCTATATCATTCTTACCATATTCGGGAGAAGATCAATTTCTTTTGCTTGTATAAACAATAAATATCAAATATGAAATAAAGATTATTCAACATTCATTTAAAATCTAGATATCTCATCAATACAATTAGTGTCATGTTTTCATCAAAATATCTATTATTCTTCGATAATCATTTTACAAAATAAATTAATCATATAATTAGCTCAATATCACAAACATATAAATATTAATTAAATCATTAATATTCATTTAACAAAATTAATAAACACCAAATCCATTCTTAATTTAAAAACTTTAATTTTTCTTTAATTTAAAAAACTTTAATTTTTGTAATTCAATACAAATAATCATGGTAATAGGTCAGATTACTGAGTGTGTAATAGGTCAGATTACCAACAGTGATGCCAAGGTTTTGCAGAGGCTCCTAGGGAAACCCTGAAACTTGACCTTCCAAGAAAATTTCTTAGAAAATAATTCATTCAGTATAAATACTTCTAAAAAAAAATTTAAATTAACTTTGCTTTTTCCTCTAACAATGAAACTAATCATTTATAAATAGATTAGTGGAATAGAAAAATAATAATAAATAAATAAAAGAAAAAAATAATAATAAAGTTTTAAATAAATGTATATAAAAACTTTAATACCATTATATTCTATATAATAAAAAATTATTTTAAACTAGTCAATTAAATAATTATAATAAAAAACTATTTTCAACTAATCAAATAAATAATTATATTAAGTAAAATTAGTAATATTAATTCCTTAACTGCCCATGGGGCTTTGGATTGACGGTGAATGGGTGCGCTGTTAAAGCACTCCTTACGATAGGTCACTGGTTCAATTCCCCGTAGGTACTTAATTTAGTCTTAACCTAGAAAAAAAAAAATTATTAATTCCTTAACTAAAATTTTTAATTATAAAAATTTATTACGAGAAGACAAAATTAATCATTTATGTAATTCAAAATTAAATATATATTAATTTTAAATTACATAAATTATTAATTTTGTCTTCAGTGTATATGCCCATCAACCAAAATTACACCAATAATCTTTTACTCATGCTTATAAATATTATTTACTTATTAATAATATGCCCATAACCAAAATTACATCCGAGAATCTTTCACTTATGCTTTTGAATATTATTTATTTACTCACAATTATTTGCTTACAATTGGGGATGATGAAGGTATAGAATCTAATAAAATATTAAATAAAATTATTTATTGAATAAATACAATACTTTATTAAAGACAATATATTTTTAAATACAATAATATTATTGTATTTAATACAGTATGGTATTTCACTAATAAATAATTTTATTTAATACTTCATTAATTAAATATTTATTGATTAATAAAGAATCATAAGTAAATAATAGTTAGTAAGTAAATAATGAAAAGAATATTTTTAATTATAAAAATTTAGTATGGTGAGACAAAATTAATAATGTATGTAATTTAAACTTAATAGGTAAATGGAAAATTTATAAGTATTAAGGTGACAAATTATTTGAGAAATTATATTTCTTGTTCAACTAAGTTCCAATTGGGATTAATGAACAATAACATAAAGGTTGAATATAATTGAAACTTTATTTTGATATCATATATAACAACTTCGATTTAAAATATAGAAATAATTACATAAATTTATATGATTAATAATTAACACTTAACTCTTCAACTATTTAACATAGAATTTTTAATTTCAAAGACTACTTACGATATTTTTTACTTGTGTTTTTGGAGTTGAATGCTCTTTGAATTCTGTTAAGTGCAACAAATATTTTGGGATGAATCTCCACCCAACCATAGGCTCAACTGCACATAATATTTCTACAACTGCCCTCAATCAACATACTATTATTGTGTTTTTGGAGTTGAATGCTCTTTGAATTCTGTTAAGTGCAACAAATATTTTGGGATGAATCTCCACCCAACCATAGGCTCAACTGCACATAATATTTCTACAACTGCCCTCAATCAACATACTATTACCAGGGAATCTTTTATCTCACAACATTTTTAAAATGGATGAAGGAATGGATGAATCTGGTCCTCTTCATCATTCATTAAATAGACCAAAATTTTTTAACACACATTCTATGTGTCAATATGTCAACTTTTATTTATTTATTTAAAGTTTTACTTAATTTAATATTTCTCTTAATTTAACATTTTTTATTTTATTCATTTTTACTTTTAGTTAACTTTACTTATTTTTACTATTTTTATAATTTCATTCTATATATATTTATTTAGAACTCCATTTTATTATTTTCTTTTATTTATTTATTATTATTATCTTCTCTTCATTACTTATTATTTATTTACTATTAATTTTTTTTCTTTACTATTTATTATTATTATCTCTCTTTATGGTTTACTATTTATTTATTATTATTATCTTTTCTTTATGGTTTATTATTTATTTAGTATTATTATATTTTCTTTATTGTTTATTGTTTATTTACTATTTTTTAAAGGTCAACATGCCAACTTTTATTTATTTATTTTAAAGTTTCACTTAACTTAATATTTCTCTTAATTTAACTCTTTCTTATTTTATTCATTTTTACTTTTAGTTAACTTTACTTATTTTTACTATTTTTATAATTTCATTTTATATATATTTATTTAGAACTCCATTTTATTATTTTCTTTTATTTATTTATTATTATTATGTTCTCTTCATTATTTATTAAGGGTGGTTCACCCACATTGGGTGTAGGGATCTATCTACTGGCCAAACAAGCAATGCCTAACCCCAAGGGCGTCAAGGAGATTTGACTCCGTGACCTCCCAAATGACGAGGTACTTAGCAACAGGAATTTGACCAATTGAGCTAACCCTTGAGGCTTTATTAATTATTTATTGACTTATATTTTAATATTATATTATTTATTATTTTATTATTATTACGGAGTATTACATTGGAAGAAAGGATGTAGAGCATTTTGAACAACTCCCTTGCATAGATAACATCTCCCAGGGCCTTCAAACCCTCTCTTACACAATTTTTCCCAAGTGAGAGTCTTGTTTCTCCAAACAAGTCATCCAAAATTTTAATATTTAATAGCATATACCAAGAACATATATACCTGAACCAGCAGAGTTCCTTCCAAACCAGATGAGAGAGACTGATATGGTTATATACTTCTGAGACCACAAGTTTACCCTATCGAAGGATACCATTCCATCTAGGTATACCATTCCCATTTGCATGAAAGATCCTTGCCATTTGAATTTCCAGGATGTATCATTCCCATATCACAACATATTCACTGGATAGACCCACATAATCGATATCTTTCCAAATGGGATATATCTACAATAAGTCATAATTTTCTCTAATCTGGGCTATGAAGAAAATTCCCTTATCATGTAATTATTTGATAATCGCTTCTGGTAAGGTGTGGTCTCCTTACATGTCGTCGATGGGGTCAATACCCACCAAAATATTAGTGTTAGACCAAATCTCCAATAGGAGATTCCCAATTAGCCATTTTTTTAACTTCATAAAGTTGTTCCAAATGATTGAGCCAATATGTTTTGGAAATCACCCAAACCAATTCATGAAAGGCATGTTGTTCATATATTTTTCTTTTATAATTGTCTACCAAATACCAACTCTGGAAATGGCTCTCCAAAAGCTCTTGGTCAAGAGAGTTAGCCCAAATATATTAATATCTTTAAGTCCCCATCCACCATAATCCTTCATCTTCGTAATGTCTTCCAACCAATCCAAATGAAATTCTCGCCCCTCTTTGCCTTAGACCAAATGAATTTTGAAATAATGGCTTTAATTTTATGGATGATTTGGTAAGGTAACTTGAATAAATGCATCCAATATACTGAGATTTTCTGTAGCACTAACTACACAAGGATAAATTTGCCACCCGCAGAAAGCCATTTGTGAACCTAGAGAGATAACTTGCATTCAAAGCTATTAATAAGCCATTATCAGTCCATAATATGGTAGTGTTTGGCTTCAATCTAATACCGATATAGGAGAACCATTCTTAAAGAGTAGACATTTGTTGAAAATGTTCGCAATCTCTGATATAATGTCTCTTTTGTCAGAAGCATGTATAAGAAGGGACTTTATATTATTCATAGATAACCCTTACAAATACGTGAACTTAGAAATGATTTGGAAGAGATTCCTCCACTGACACATGGATACATGTACAAAAATAAGTACATCATAGAAAAACATTAGGTGGGAAACAACAACAATCCTTGTGACCTATAAGCCAATAAATTGTTCATCTATTTTGGCCTCTGATATTTTCCTACTAAGACCATCAATTGCCAACAAGAACAATAAAGAATATAATGAACAAACCTATCATAGTCCTTTATAAGCACTAAAAAAATTAGTTGGCACTCCATTGATCCGAACTACATAATTAGCAGTCGACAAATAGGCCATAATCAAATCTACCATCTCGGTAGATAGCCCTATCTTGAATAAAATCATCCAGAGGAAATTCCAATCTACATAGTCATGGGTCTTGTGTAGATCCAATTTTAAAACATTGGCTTCTTTAAAAAAAAAAATATTGAGTAGATACACTCCTTGGTGATAAAGATAACATCTTGGATCTGGCAGCTCCGTAGTGTATATATATATATATATATATATATATATCAATTACTTTTTTCTTAAGAGCTAGGTACTAAGTAACAATGTTGCATATTACACTTGTTATTATATTAAAAAGCATAGTCTGACTTATAGACGAAATAACCTTTTTCACTAGAATTTGGTGATATAATTTCAAGCAAGAATGTGATTTTTTGTTGCTTAAATTATGCTTTTGAATGCATAAATGGATTCAATGCCTTGGAAAACCCCTGGGCCACTCAAATTCGATAGATTAAACAACTTAAACTCAAGTTTTTAAAAATATATGTCGGATTTTGGTTAATATTAACCAGAAAAAACATTGTGAAAGAGACCATTTCCTCTATAAGTTAGACTATGCCATATTAAAAGGTTTATTTTATAACCCAATATGAAGGAGATGTGTAATTCCTTCGATGCTCAATCTTGCATTGAAATATGTCTCTTAAAAAAAAATTATTCTTTAAATAAACCAACAATATCAACTATAATGAAAAATAAAAAATGAATATGCATTTTTTTGTTAGTTTTAATTAAAAATATTATAAAAATCAATTATGTCACTCTCTAAGTGCTTTATATATATATATATATATCGAGAGAGAGAGAAAAGTTCCATCTTAACAACCCAAAGGATCAAATCTTTAGAGGTGCAAAACTTTTTTTTTCAAGCTTTACAATTTAGAAATGATTTGGAGCTAAAGACTTGATCTCTCCGCTCTTAGTAGATCTATGGTTAATATGGATCTATACTAGTAATACACAAATACAAATATATGAACAATGATTGATAAGTGACAATAATGTAATAACATAGTGTTTTTTTTTGGAATGTTTTGAATTTGATAAAATGTATTTATATTATGGTAATAATTAAGTCTACATATATGTCTATTTTGGAATAGAATTTTGATGTAACTATCAATAATTATTAAATGGATGGTAGAGAATCAATTTATATAAAATATTCTAGAATATTTTTTATAATAGTCAATGATGAAAAGTTATGATTTATTTTAAAAGTAGTGATGTCATTTCTAATTTTTTTGATTAAATTGATCAATAAAAAAATGTCATATGAATAAGTGTCATATGAAAAGAGAGAGTTTTTTGGACATATAGTATTGATAAATCATAGTATTATAACAAAATCTATTTATAAATTATGAATCTCCATTAGAAAATAGAATAAATCTCCATAATTTTAAAAAATTTAGTAGATTTTTCTTTCTCATATTTTTTAGAACATGGAAATATGAATAAAATGTGTTCTTCCATTTCTAAGAGCTTGGAAACTTCTTTGTTTGGGAACAATTCTAAAAACTTGAAAGTTTCAATGAAAAATCCCAAGAGCTTGAGAAGTTTTTTTAGGGTATAGCGAATTTTAAATTAAAATTAAAATTTTAATATTAGTAAATATCATTATAATATTAGATATTTTTTTAACATATAACATTATCATTGTAAATTTAAATTTTGTATATTTTAATAGCATGATTAAAATTTTAACCTTTTTCACATTTTTATTTACCGTGTTAACCAGCTTTATGTCCTAAAACTAATGTTATACACATACACAATTTTCTGTATTTTTAATAATATATATTTATATTTTATTTTAAATTAATAATTATAATATTATAATAACTAGAAAAATGTAAAGTTTTAATTTGGTATATTTTAATATAACTGAAAATTGATACTATTCAAATGATAATTTATTTATTTTTTCACAAATTCGGTTGCTATTATATATCTGAAAAAGAGGGAGATTGAGCTCCTAAAATACATGCTGAGGTGTCAAGAAGAGCTAGGGAAGAAGGAGTTACAACTTAAACAAAATTCCTCCTTAATCCTGCCTTTTAGGCTTCTAAAAACCAAAGACCAAAGGTAAATCCTAACAAAATGCAGTAATAAATAACAGCATTTACAAAGCATATCAATCTATATTACTGTGGCTGATGTGTCGAGCAGTGGACTCTTCAGGTTCGTCGTCGGCGCTAACTTGCTTCAAGCTTGACGAACTTGTTGAGGCTACGTTTTTCTTTTCTGCTGTTCCTTTTTTTTTTTTTTGTTCCTTTTCTGCTGTATTTTCAGCTGTTCCTTTTCTGTGGTTCCTTTTCTACTATTCCTTTTCTACAGAAACCAAAGGTGTTGTTCCTTTAGATCGGTAGAAGAAAAAACCAACGGGAGGAAAGCTCTAGAAGACCGGAGGATAGAATGAGAGGGGGAAGAGAGGAGTGAGAATAAATAAGATGGGAGGCGCAGAGGATTAAGCAGGGAGGAGGAGTCACGGGAGGGAGACAGCGAGTGTGGAACAGAAGTCATGAAATGAGATAAGCCAGCGGGTTTCATGTTTGCAAAAGAGGGGAATGTATTTTCTGAAAGAAGGCAGATCATCGAGCAGATAGAGTCTTGGACATGGATCATGAGGATCTTGAACCAGTTCCAGGTGTCAGGGATTTCTGATTTGAGGGCTTGGAAAGAACAGAGGAGGTACGGTGTCATGGCAGATATTGATGAGATTCCTCATTATTGCAACGTAGGCTGCCCAGTGCTCTATTGCATGCCCTGTTGGCAAGAAGGTCGAAATCCTTGTTGAATGTACAAAGGATGTGACGAAAGGTCAAAGTCATGAAGGACTGGCTCAAGTTTTTGCACCTGCTGATGGACTAATGGAGAAGGACGTTGGGCGAATCTTTGTTTTGGGCCATGAGGCCAATAACAATTGCTGAATCTCCAAAGATGTGAGCTGTGTGTATACCGAGCTTGTTGAGCTGAATGAGGCCTTGATATAGGGCTAAAGCCTCAACCCTGTTGTTGGAAAGGTGCTCGAGCCCCCATTCATATGAGACCATACAATCTCCATTGGCATTGCAAATCACTCCACCTGCTCCAACAATCCCAGGATTCAATTTCGAGGCACCGTCGAAAAAAAGATAATAAGTGTTGCAGTTTTTAAACCATGTAGCAAATTCTTCCTCCTTAAGATGGATTTTCCAACTGTAATACCTTTTATTTTGCCCGCTGGTGGTGGTGGCCTCAACCTGATTACTATTATTTCTGTTCAGTATATAGCCAATGAAAATTTTCTCTTCCACAGTAAGATCAATGATGTCTATGCTTCTACAGTTTTTGACTGAAATAGTTTGCAAAGCAAGACTCCTTGCTTTATTGCATAGATTCCTAGTGATTGTGTCCTTGTCCTTAAAAACTTTACGGTGTCATGCGAGCCAGATATACCATAAAATAGTGAGGGGAAGGGTGTCCCAGACCCTTTTTACTGTATTGTGTTTTCTTTGCTTCCAAGGGTAATTTTTCCTCCATTGTTGAATAACCTCTCCTACGGAGTCCTGATCACTCCAAGGGATGTGATTGTTATGGGATATACTTCTCCAGCAGACTTTAGCAAAAGAGAAAGCAATAAAAAGATGTTTTATAGATTCTTCATTAGATTGACAGTTAGGACAACGTGAAGGACCGATAATACCCCGCTTCCGAAGGTTATCAGCAATGAGTATTTTCCCTTTCAGAAGGGTCCATAGAAATAATTTAATTTTGGGCAGAGCTTCAGATTTCCAAACCATTTTCCAACGGTTCCAAGTGGACATGGGGTAATGGCTATTGCAAATGTACTGGTGAGCAAATTGAACAGTATACTTTGAGCCTAACAAGTCCCAGCAAAAGCCATCAGGTTCATTCTTTTTAATTGGAACTATACCATGCAAATGGTATTGAAGAACTTGAAGACTGGCCATGAGATGAACAGGAATGGCTGGGAATGTCCATCCTGACCATGAATTGGAGTGGTTGTCCCACAGAGAGATCTGGTCTAGGTGGTGAATTCCTATACTATTAAAATGGGTGAGAATGGGAATGACTCCAGCATGGCTGTTTAATGGCTGCCTGCCCATTATTTTGTCTGATCCAATATTGATATTAGCACTTCCTTTGGGAACTTTGTAGATATCCTGGGTCATGAGAGGAATTGCTTTTTTACATAGACGCCAAATTTTGGAAGAGTCTCTGATAGGGATATCCTAATCAAGGAGCTGCTGCCTTGGGAAATTTAGGTATTTGACCTCCAACACTCATTTCCACCAAGCCGAGAGACTAGTGATAATCCTCCAGACAATCTTGCCTCCAAAGGCAAGGTTAAGAAATTTGGGGAATCTAATCCCAAGACCACCTCTGTCTTGAGATTGGATGACCTGCTTCCACCTAACTAAATTGAATTTCTTTTTGTCATTTTTCCCTCCTTGCTAGAGGAATTGGTGGAGGATGACTTCCATTTTGTAGTGGAAAGAGGTTGGAGCTTGAAGAAGAGAAAATTGATATAGAGGTAGAGAGGAGATACCTGATTTGAGAAGGATGAGGCGGCCAGCTGGGTTGAGCTAGATGGAATTCCAATGCTGCACCTTTCTCTTCATCTTGTCAATAACTGTGTCCCAAACTTCAGCCTTCAAGGGGCCTATACTTATTGGCAGGCCCAGGTAAGTGAAATGTGACCATTCATAATTGCAGGAGACCCCAAGGATAGTGGCTATGCTGTGCAGAACCTGTGCTGAAGTGTTCCATCCATAAATACAACTTTTCCGCTGATTGACTTGACCACTCGAATACCTCATGTATTTTTCTGGCAGAGACTTAAATTGTCGGGCTATTATCATGGATGCTCCTCCAAGTAAAAGGGTGTCATCAGTGAATTGAGAGTGGTTAATGTTCTTTACACCATTCCCAAATTTTATTCCAGTGATGAGACCAACACTCTGCTTGAAATCTAGCGCTTTGCTGAAGGATTCAACCATTATAATGAAGAGGTAAGGTGAAAGAGGGCAACCTTGCCTAAGACCCCGCGAAGATTGAAAAGCAGTTCCAGGTCATCCATTAACAAGAGGAGAGATCTAGGGCTCGGAGATGCAAACTTTGATGAGATTTAAAAAGGCTGCATCAAATCCAATCTTTTTTAAAACAGCTAAAAGATAGGTGTGCCTTACTCTATCAAAGGCATTGGCTAAATCAAGTTTAAGGACAAATCCTTTCTCATTCCTAATTTGGCTTGAAAGAACAACTTCTTGGATGAGGAGGATAGAGTCTGTAATTTGTCTATTGGCCAAAAAACCCCCTTGGTTTTCAGAAATGAGAGAAGGGAGAAAAGATTTGAGGTGAGAAGCAAGAATTTTTGTTAGAATCTTGTAAGACGAGTTGCAAAGGGAGATGGGACGGAATCGACTAAAAGAAGAAGGTCGGTTTTCTTTGGGAATGAGGGCTAAATGAGTGGCATTGGTGTAACCTGGTGTAGAAACCTGGTTCCAGCACCCTCCCATACTACCTTGGGTGAGACTTCAGTCTGCACTCCACGGACTGTTGCCGAAAGGGCCCGTAATGTTGGGATTTGTTTGGCTAAACATTTTTTAACCTGGGTCAGACCCCATTAAGCCAACACCAAGTCAAGGACTTCCATGAACCACTCGACCATAGGTTTGGATGAACCAAATCCCTCTTTCATCCAATCACCCCTGTGCCATATTCCAAGTATGAATGTGGGATCTCATGAAACAAATCAAACAATACCAAACCAGGGTTTCGAGAGGTGAAAACACCTCAACCCTCAACCAATGATTCCACCTCATGGTTGGACATCACTAACCATCGCTAGATCAGTATCTACCCAAGCTGTCCAAGGCTCCAGAGCGTTTGTTCCAAACAAGGCTTCCAGGACTAGTAACTCAACACATAGTTGTTGTCGGGCTCAAGAGCATTTGTCCAACTAGGGCTTCCAGGACTAGTAACTCAACCCACCAATGGATCCACAAAATTTTTACAACCACAACTTCTAGGAATATTAACTCAACCCAAGCTGTTACAGGGCTTCCAGAGCATTTGTCCAACTAAGGCTCTAGGAACTAGTATCTCAACCCACAACCAAAGGAACATGAGCACCAACTAGAAAAAAAAGATAAAACCAACAACATCATGGCTATCCAAGAAATGGTAAGGCTAGACAAAACCACTATCAATCCAAGAAATCTTGTTAGAAAATCAGAAAGGAATTTTTTTTTCTTATTCTTGATAATTACTTGTGATGTTTCTTGTTATTACAATTTTTTATATCTTCTTTCTTTTAGTTCATTAAGGAATTACCAAAATAACAACACATAAAACAATAGACACTAGATGTAGGCACTATGCCAGGGAAAAACCCCCCTCAAGTGAAAACCTAGTTAAGAAATTCTTCCTTTCAATAGTATTCTTTGATACTCTTCACCTTAGACCAAGACCAGACCTTCCCTTCACACCAAGTCAGCCTCCTAGAATTTTGACCCCTTTCTAGCAACTTCGACTAGGTAGCAGCTTCCAGCAACATTGAAACTTGGAAGACTTCGATCTCCCACCATAGGGCACAAAATAGAGAGAGAGGCACCAAAATTTTTACTTTTTTCTTCTCCTTAGGCTCCATCCAACCCTCACTTCCTTCTGCTTCCTAACAATAGACTTCGCACTTTTCCAAGTTACAAGTGATATCAAACTTCTTGTGTGAGAGTGTGTTCCAAATGAATTCGATGTGCTTGTATTTATAGGCTCCATGTGAGGTTGAATAGGGTCCTTAGACCGACTTGATGTGGAGGATACATAAATTATATTTGACTCAATACTTAACCTTTTTACATGATTCAAAATCCCAAGAAACCAGCTCACAAAAAGATAGAAAAGATAGATCAATGCCTTAGAAATAAGCCTCTTCGAGGGGGCAACCTCTTTTACATTACACAAATGAACAATTCTTAGATGATAAAAATGACTAAACCTCCCTTCTATATTTAGGAGTCTAAGAGGTCACAATATAATCAAGTCGACATAACAATAATAACATAAGGGCACAAAAATAACAATAGTGGGTTTCTATGGGGCATACTAATAACAATATGGGGACAATGGGGGCATAATTATAACAATAAAGGATACAATGACAATAGTAATGGGGGAATCACTAGTATTATAGGGGCCTAACATGCCCCTCTCCTTTTGAAAAGCATTGTCCTCAATGCTTGAGTAGTTCTAGATGCTTCTGTATAAAATTCTCATCCTCCCATGTGGAATCTTCAACTGACAAGTTCTTCTACTTGATGAGATACTCCAAAATTGATCAATTTCGTAGCTATCAAGTTCTTGTTTCTGTGACTGCTTCCGGTTCCAATATAATTTTTCCTTCGTCGTCAAGTTTTGGCAATATTGTTTGAACTGGGAGCTTGTTGCCTATAACCTTCTTTAAACATGAAACATGGAAAACTAGGTGCACTCGAGAAGCTGCAGGAAGTTCCAGTTTGTACGCCATAATATGAATCTTTTGCAACACCTTGTATGGACCATAATACTTTGGTGATAATTTATTATCCTTCTTAGCCTGCTTGAGGGACATTTGTTTATATGGTTGTAGCCATAGGAATACCCAATCACATACATCAAAACTTCTTTCGTTACGATGTTGATTTGCTTGTTGTTTCATTCTATTCTGTGCCAACGTGAGGTTATCCTTTAAGAGTTGGAGAACTTGTTGTTGATGCTCGATGTGATGTTCCACTGCTTGAACCCTAGAATTTTCTCTCAAATATGATCTGATGGATGGTGGATGAAATCCATAAAGTTCCATAGATGGGGTCATTTTTGCTGCAGTATAGAAGGAAGTGTTATACCACCATTCAACCAGAGGCAAACATTTGACCCATTGTGTCTGTTTATCAGATACAAAGCAACGAAGATATCCTTCCAAACATTTATTTACTATCTCAGTTTACCCATCAGATTGAGGATGATAAGATGAGCTATGAGCTAACTGGGTACTGAGACAAGAAAATAATTCTGTCCAAAAATTTCCAGTGAAAATGGGATCTCTGTCGCTTATAATAATCTTTGGGTTTCCATGTAGCTTTTGAATTGTTTCCATAAATGCAATAGCAACTGTACTGGCTTTAAATGGATGTGATATTGCACCAAAGTGTGCATACCTGGTAAGTTTGTCAACTACCACCATGATGACACTCTTTCCTTTGGACTTGGGTAAACTGTGATAAAATCCATTGAAACCTCCTCCCAATGTTGGCTTGGAATGGATAAAGGTTGTAATAGACCTGGGGTCTTAATTGTTTCAACTTTATTTTGTTGGCAAACCAAACATTTTGCCATAAACTTTTGAATATCCGATTTAAGGCCATCCCAAAAAAATTCCTTCTTAACCTTGTGGTAAGTTTTTAAAATCCTGAGTGCCCTCCTAAGGGAGAAGTGTGCAATTCCATAAGAATTTTTTTTTTGAGTTGGGAATTCTTACATATGTATAAGTGATCTTTGTACCATAACGAATCATTTTTCCAGCTAAATGTATCAGCTGTACTAGGATCTTGTTGTAACTTTCAAATGAGCACCCACACTTCTTCGTCATTCTTCCATTCCTCCCTTGCTTCGTTTATCCAATCTGGTTGGATAATAGAAATGGTGCACAACAATGCTTCCACATCCTCATCCTTTCTTGAGAGTGCATTTGCGACAACATTTTGCTTCCCTTTTTTGTAGATGATTTCAAAGTCATAACCCAACATTTTTGTGACCCACTTTTGTTGCTCTTCAGAGGATAATCTTTGTTCTAAAAAGTATTTAAGACTATCATGATTCGTTTTTACCTTGAAGTGTCTTCCCATTAGGTAGGGTCACCATTTCTTAAGGGCATGTAGTATTTCCAACATTTCCTTCTCGTAAATAGTTTTGTGTAAATACTTTCCCTTGATTAGATGACTTTCAAAAGCAATGGGTCTTTCATCTTGCATTAAAATAGCACCAATTCCATTTCCTGAAGCATCACATTCCACAATAAAGGTTTTTGTGAAGTCGAGCGTAGCTAAGACCGATGCTTGGCATATTGGCTCCTTAAGATGTTCGAAGGCCTTTTTGCTTCTGGAGTCCATGAAAATTCATGTTTCTTCAATAATGTTGTTAGAGGTGCTGCTATTCTCCCATAATTATTAACAAACTTGCGATAATGCCCTGTCAATCTGAGAGATCCTCGCAGATGCTTTATGGATGTGGGGATTTTCCATTCCTTAATGGATTTAATTTTGATAGGGTCTACCTTAACACCTTCATGAGATACAATATGACCCAGATATTCCACCTCTTGTAATCCAAAGAAACATTTGGAGATTTTTGCATATAATTGTTTCTCCTCCAATAGTTTGAGCACCCTGTCAACATGTTCAACATGATCCTTCCAAGACTTGCTGTAGATTAGTATATCATCAAAAAATACTAACATAATTTTTCTAAGGAAGGGTTTGAAAATGGAATTCATCAAACCTTGAAATGTAGAAGGTGCATTGGTAAGGCCAAAAGGCATGATGAAAAATTCATAATGAGCCCCATGAGTTCTAAATGCTAATTTCAGAATGTCTTCAGTCTTCATTTTGATTTGATGATATCCTAAACGAAGATCCAACTTGATGATTTAAATTGATCCATGTAATTGATCCAATAATTCATCAATGATAGGAATGGGAAATTTATCTTTAATAGTGAGATTGTTGAGCTCCCTATAATCCAGACACATGTGCCATGATCCATCCTTCTTGTGCACCAATACTACTGGAACAGAGAAAGAACTTTGACTAGGTTGAAATATACCAACCTCTAGAATTTCTGCAACCATACGTTCAATTTCACTCTTTTGGGCATAGGGATATTTGTACAGCTTGATGTTTGGAGGAACACTTCCTGGAATCAAATGAATGTCATGATCATGATCAGGAATAGGTAGGAGACCTTTGGGAGATTTGGAGAAATAGATGATTTCGATGTGGGAACCTCTAGTGAACATAATTGTGCAATTACACCTTGTTGTTCCTTCTTTAGAAGCTTTGCCATACCATTAGAGCTGATTATCTCTCTCGGTTTCCCTACAATACCCATTAATTCAACTTCCTTTCCTTCTGCACAAAATTTCATGAAAAGTTCTTGAAAATTAAAAGTTATTGTACCCAAGGATTGTAGCCAGTGAACTTCTAGTACAACATCAGCACCACCCATTGGAATGGAAAGCATTGGGCTATTCAATACATATTATCCCATGGATAGCTTGATATTATGGCACTTTCTAGAGCAAGTTATGGTTCTTCCACTTGCAACCATCACTTGACACTCTGGTGCTGGATATAGGAAGCAATTTGATTCCTTTTCTATCTTACAATGAATAAAATTATGGGTACTTCCCGAATCAATCAACACTATTACCTTTTTCTTCTTGATATGTCCTTATATCTTGATAGTTTGAGGAGTGGTAATTCCAGCCAATGCATAACAAGATATGCCCAGATTCATTTCTTCTTTATCTAGGGTTTGTTCCTGGAGCATATCCTCTTCTTTTGACATTTCTTGTTCCTTTTCTTCCTCCTCTTCACAATTTATGTAGAATAATTTCTTCTCAGCACACTTATGACCTTTAGTGTATTTGCTATCACAACTGTAACAAAGCCCTTTTGCTCTTTTTTCTTCCAATTGTTGTGGTGTCAACCTTGTAGGTTGTGGAAGACTAGGGGCAACAACACTTCTATATTTATAGTTGTGAGTGGTAGGCTCCCTGATTGCCATAATTTTGCTTTCCGTTTTTCTTGCTAACCTAAATGCCTTCTCCAATGAATCAAGTTCCCAAAGGCGAACCTCATGTTTGATATTATCCTTTAAAGTCCCCATGAACACATTAGTCCTATGCTCTTCTGGAGTATCTTTTACCCTTATGTTCAATTTTTGGAAGCCCTCAATGTGCTCCATCATTGAACCCTTTTGTTTGACATTTATCAATTGGCTAAAAAAGGTGTTTCCTTTTGTATCCTCATAATGTGCTATCATTTCTTTCGTAAAAATTGCCCAAGTGACAATTTTTTTACGAGAGAAAAGCCATCGATACCATACAAACTGATTTGGTTCCAAATATAAAGTTGCAATACGTACCTTTTGTGTATTTTGCACATTATGGAGATCGAAAAATTGCTCCATCTGTAGTATCCATGTTCCGGGATCCTTGCCATCAAACTTCTTCATATTGATTTTTGGAACATGGTGGGTCTTCAATCCAACATTATAGCCTATGAAATCATGATTAACATTTCTTTTTTTCTCATCGTGAGTTTCCTTTACTACCCTCTCACCATTAGTGACCATTTCTTATAGCAACTTATTCAAATTTATCTTCAATTCTTCCATCTTATTGTCCATGCCATTCATCTTAATGTCCATCTTAGCGTCCATGCAATTCATCTTAGCTTCCATGCCATCCATCTTAGCTTCCATGCCATTCATCTTAACTTTCATTCCATTCATATTAGCTTCCACGCCATTCATCTTGGCTTCATTTACCTTTAGTGAGAGTGAAATTTGTTGTACTTGGTCTTGTAATTTTGATATATCATGTTGCATTTCTTCCTCTTCTTCATGATTCATGCTAGAGCTTTCAGGTTGCTTACTAGGTGTTTCCATTTTCTTTCTTCGGGGCATTAATTAATGCTAATAATTCTTCACTATTCCCTTTGAATTACTTCAAACTAATTTTTCAAACCAATCTTATGAAAAATAAAAAAAACTACACACCTTTTGTTTCACTTTATAAGAGCTTGATATTGAATCTGTTGTATCTTTGTAACTGCGGATCTCGACTATCTGAAATCTTGTCCTGCGGTAGCTCTTTGAGTCCTCTTTCTAACCCCACAAGTTTGATCAAGATTGGATTCTCCAAGGAAGAGTTATGCCAAATCTTCCACAGTGACCTGATTATAGACTAGTTCAGTAGAGCTAACTTGTATGATGTGCCACGTGTCATTGTTTCGACCTTAGTACTTGTTTGGAATGTAATTCGGGAGTTTGAAAAAACCCTAACTTCTTTAGATCATATCTCCATAAATACAGCGAGACAAACTCTGAAATTTGGACCCGAAGTTCAAAATGATTTCGGCTCAAATGGGTTTTTTTTTAGCTTCTGAAATGTCGTAGAAAAACAGTTATAGTGAAAATGCCACGATGGCCTATTTGGAACAGCGAAACCCTAGAATCTAAAGCTCTGATACCAAATGTTATGAAACCAGCTCACAAAAAGATAGAAAAGATAGATCAACACCTTATAAAGAAGCCTCTTCGAGGGGGCAACCTCCTTTACATTACACAAATGAACAATTCTTAGATGATACAAATGACTAAACCTCCCTTCTATATATAGGAGTCTAATGGGTCACAATATAATCAAGCTGACATAACAGTAATAACATAAGGGCACAAAAATAACAATAGTGGGTTTCTATGGGGCATACTAATAACAATATGGGAACAATGGGGGCACAATAATAACAATAAAGGATACAATGACAATAGTAATGGGGGAATCACTTGTATTATAGGGGCCTAACAATAGGGCACAAAATAGAGAGAGAGAGAGAGAGAGAGGCACCAAAATTTTTATTTTCTTCTTCTCCTTAGGCTCCATCCAACCCTCACTTCCTTCAGCTTCCCGACAATAGACTTCGCACTTTTCCAAGCTACAAGAGATATCAAACTTCTTGTGTGAGAGTGTGTTCCAAATGAATTCGATGTGCTTGTATTTATAGGCTCCATATGAGGTCGAATAGGGTCCTTAGGCTGACTTGATGTGGAGGATACATAAATTATATTTGACTCAATATTTAACCTTTTTACATGATTCAAAATCCCAAGAAGGGCCTCTTTAAAAATACAATGACTCTATTGACTCAGAATAAATCCTAGAAGTCCTTAATGGGGACTTTGACCTAAAACATGGTGACCCAAGCATGAAACCCATACTTTAATAAGTCATAATAATAATAATAATACTACTTTTCTTTATTCTTTTGACAAGTACATTACAAGATGACTCAAATACATTTAATGAAGATCGAACCTAGTTACATTTTCCAACACTCCCTAGACTTAACTAGGGAGGTATTCATCATATACAATTATGATGGAAGATCTCAAACTAGATGAACCATGAAGAACTTTAGGCACCACAATGCCATGGACTAGATTCTAACCGGGAAATCTATCCATTGGTCTCTCAAAAATTTAGGCACTGCAATGCCACAAACTATATTCTTGAACAGGGAAATCTATCCAAGTGGGAATAAGGTGGACAAAATATTTCATCCCCTCTAGGTACCATCAGGCTTACCTGCTAACCACCAACCCAAAGATCCAAGTGTATATAAAAAATAGAGCTCTATAATCAATGTCACCTTTTTCCAACTTTGGGACCCAGACATGTCCTCCCATGAAATGCTTCACTCACAAAGCCTCAACACTCCTTGATCCAGCAGATCAAGGGTGACCAATATCTCACAATAAAATTGACGGGTAACCGGCATGCTACCAAAACCTTCGATATATTCACCTTTACAAACACAACCCAACTCAATAATATACTTTCATATGTACATAATCAAATACAAACCTCTAGGGCCTTCCATTGAACTTGATGTTGCTTCTTAACTTTTCATAGTAGGACTATCAACGAAATCTTTGACAGAATATTCCTCAATCATACAATTTCCTTTCCTAGTTCTCATGCAACAACATATCCTCCGATATTCATTCCTTAATAAAAAACAAGATATTCCCTCCCTCTTAATGAGGGAGCATCTCCTTAACCAAACTCCCTCTTAATATTATGGATATTTCTTTTATTCAAGCTTCCTTAGGTAGATCAACTTCTTCTTTTCGTCATCGGAGAATCTTTCATGGATTCGAGTCATTTTGTCAGAGTTATCATCATCCTTATCATGCTTATCACATCAACGAACATCTTCACCATATTGAAGATTGTGTACCTGCACATCTTAGAGCGCAAGTACAACCAAATCTATAGAAGCATGACGTTAGCCATATCAAAATTACGGAAGCGTTTCAACCTTACATATATCAAATACCAAAACTAGAGATAAATACCCTTCAACATCTTTCTAGGGACTTTATCATAAACCCTAGACTACTTCATAACACCTATTATTCCATCTAGGGTTTCAATGTTTCTTTCAAAGGTGTAACATACCCTAATACAACATATAGCAAACCCTAAAAACAATTCAAACAGATATAGATCAACAAGATATCTAACAAGTTTTAGAATTCATATGTTATATTTTCCACTAGGGTTTCATACAAATCATAGATTTCATACAAGAGAATCACAACTTAGTCATTAACATGACCATCTTTCACTAGGGTTAGTTGCAAACCCTATATTTTTCAATCAACCATCAATCCCAACCAAAACTCATATTTTAACAATATTTCATAAATCTCAAATCATGTTATTGTCATTATACATAAGATATTTTTACTTCTACTAAGGTTTAACTCCAAAACCCTATAATTTCATTTTCACAATGTCAACATTCATTATATAAATAGATCTCAGAATGTTATATCACACATACTAGAGAATTTAATTCCTACTAGGGTTTAGATGCAAAACCCTATATTTCCAAATATCATCATCCTAGAATCTCAGGCAAGGACTTATATTATATTCTAAGACTTCTAACCATCAATAACTAGGTCAACACATGTATCTAGGAATTCATTACCATGCATAAACATATCATATGTCCGACAACATTAATATTAGACATATACTGACCTAGACCAAGCTAGGGTTTTGACCAAAAGGACATATCTATTTATACATAGGGTTTTATCATCATTCAAAGGCATTTCATATCATGAGTTAGTTAAACCCAACTTCACAAAATATCAATAAGAGTTAAACATGCATAAAACTTGATTAGACTAGGGTTTGATCTGACAAAAACACATATCAAGGAAATAATTTCTAAGAAATTATAAGGGTCTTTCTTGCACATTACACCAAACCATAATGAGTTAGGTTTTCAATATAGAAACATATAAAACCCAACATTACTAAAGTTTTCAAAGGTTTGGGATTTTCAACTTTATCATTCAACCTAAGATAGGTTTTCCTGATCATACCAAAATCCCAAACATGACATTATCCTTAAAACTTCAAATAAAATTTCACAATATCACTAAGAAGTTTTAGGGTTTCATACATTCACATTAGCCTACCCTTAGGTTACAGTTTTCAAGAACCTATCTAGGGTTATACACAGTCAGTTAAGAATATGAGTGGGGTGGGTAGATTTATCAGCTGATGAATAACCCAAAACAAGAATCACTATGATTCAATATAGCTAGACATATCAATTTTAGTAATGGATTATCAAATGAATAATCCTTTCAATATAAAGAAATTGAAGTATTTAAATAGATCTTAAACAAACCTTGTCTTGAGAGGTCCTCCTTCATATTTCCTGCAGATGTTTTTCGAATCAAGAGAATAGAGAGAGAATGGTGATTATTATTCAATATAATAAAAACTAAATGAGTAAATGAAACATAAAATGGAAAGGAAATGAAATACTTATCTTTGGGAGTTGTTGGGGGCTCCCTCAAAAGCTTCAAGGATACCTACAGAATTATAAAAGAAATAAAAATGTCTCTAGAAAAATATATTAAAAACTATAAACTCAAGACATATGAAAAAGCTACAAGCAAGCAAAGGAATTATTAGTATAATTCCCTAATGTTAGATTCTTTGGGCTTGAATTCCTTTGAGTCTCATTCTTCAGTAAAGTTGGCTTGATCCCTTTCTCTCGTCTTGTTTATTGGATTGTTGGGACAATCACTCCTATAATGACCTTTATTATGACATTGATAGCGTTTGACCTTAGACATGTCAACTTTATTGCTTGGTCCTTTTCATTTCTTTCCTTTATGTTGATAAATGTAAGCATTTGATACTCCTTCAAGATTGGCAACTATAAAGATCCTTAATTCTTCCTGATTGCAGGCAGTTGATGGGCCTCTAAATTAGACATAAATTAAGGCCCATGCCTCTAAATTAAACATAAATTAAGGCCTATGACCATACTTTAACACATTAAACATCTCTTTCTACATAAGATAATGTATTTTTAACTTTAATATATTCATTAGGAAGGTTTATGAATAATTGTATATTTGTGCCTAATATTATTTATTTTTGTGGACTATTATGAGAATATTGGGAAGATTATGAAGATTTGGAGGAGGAGATAATTTAGGGGCTTGCTCTCTACTCCATGAGGATCAATAATAAATAAAAAATCAACAAGATATTATGGAATTATGGCACCGATTGTGTAACTCCAATGATTGAGAAAATCTAGGAATGTGTTCCCTACCATTTAACGCAGATTCCTAGTATTGGGGACCAGATCCACTTATCAAGGGATTTTGGTGGGGAAAGATTCCTCCATTTATGGGGAATGATTTGTAATCATTTTTTATAGGTACCAAGTTGAATTTCCTCTAGGGATAGATTTTCATTAGTTTTATTGTGGAGAGAGCTTGTATTTTTGCAGCTCCGTTGTGTTTTCTTGTAGGGATGTAATTCTATTGATGAAAATAATGAAGATTGGTGTCATGTTTAGCTTCTAAATCTTGTTCTCCTCCATAGGGCTCTGAGTTTCCTTGGGCTTGGCCATCCCAGGAGCCTCAGAGCCCTTTTGTATCATTTTATTTCCTTCTTTTCAGTGCTTATTCACATGCATCTCTTGTTTTTATTTCTTTTTATTTCTGCATTTATAATTAATGATTTCTTACTGTAGGATCGAGTTAAATGGTTGATGTAAGTTATTTTGTAGGATAACAGGCATTATTTCATATTTGGAAAAGCTTTGGAAGTTCACAATAATCATTTAGTTGCTTGGATTAGTCTTCTTATTCCCAGATCCAGATCTCTGGAACTCCTTTCTTGCAAAGAACAATAAATTTCTGTTATTTTTTAGAGCATGCTAATGAGCTTTAATCGAGTTGATTCCACTTTCATTATATCAAAAAAACATTCTAGTCCATAACAAAAACTACCCCACTACATTTTCACTTGATTAGGTTAGGCATTTTTTAGATTTACTAGTTCACTAGTTCTCGAATTTCTAGATTTTCGACTAGTAATGTTTTTCTATTTTTTTAGCATGGGTAACAGAGGTATTTTTGAGTGATTCCACTTGGAATGGGGACCTAAGACATCCTAGTTAATAACAAAATATGTCCCATCCAATTTGGATTTGATTTTCTTGGTCATTCGATGAATTATAGTAAATTTTACATCATGTAGGAAATCACTGTCGCATCCTGTAGGAAATCCTGTTTTAAGCCCGAATTGAGAAAAATCATCATTGAAGATGGGATTAGGCTCTACTTGACCTCCATGCCATCGAGACCATTTTAACTGTCTTGTTCCACACTTAGGTCAGCATTTTTCTATTTTTCAAGAGTAGGATTTGATTTCCATTTCTTTTGTCTTCAGTCTTACATTAGATCTCATCAATGTTCTATGTCATTCTACAAAGCTTTCCTCATGCATGAAGTAGACAACTATCTCATGAAATTCTGTTTCCTTTAGATAATTGAAATTCTTCTTGTTTGCATGATTTTTGGGAATGCCAATGTTTGATGCAGTGCAGGTGTTTTAGGAGTACAAAGAGATTTCATAGTCAGCAACCTCATCCCAAATTCATCCACCCATGGTCCTCACTTTCTTTCACTAAACCCTAACCAATTTCATCATTTCACAAGGAAAATTCTCAAAGCTTTTTGAGTAAATCCAGCCATCTCCGAACTTTGATTTTGAGTTCTGAATTGGTCCTAGGCACTCCCTTGCCTCATTCCATCCACCAACCACCTTCCCTAAGCTTTCCATCACCTTCAACATCCATCATTTTTCTCTCGGTTGTATCCTGTAGGTTTCCAGGGGATCTTGTAGGTTTTCAAGGGATCCTGTAGGTTTTCAGGACATCCTGTAGGATCTTGTAGGAAACCCTATTTTGAGGCTGAATTAAGGAAAAAGCCTCTAGGAAACTAGCAAAGGGTCCCTACTTGTCTCCCAAGCCTTTTGACCTTTCACCATCATCTCCAAGCCACCTGCCACATCACCAAAACAGATTAGTTTTCACACTCTCACATGAAAAAAGACAAAAATAAAAACATATTTATTTTATTCATTTACATGCATAATAGTAGAAGGTTTGATGGTTTGAATCTGCATGCTTAGGACAGTAGGATTGCATACATGTTAACTTATCATTCTTTTGAAGCAAAGTCTCTTAGTAGTTAGTTAGAAAATGGTGTGTTTTATCATTTGATTTCAGTCTCTTTCCTTGTACTTTCTTTTTGGCAATAGGTTAAGGTTCCATTTTGAACATTTCATTTTCTGCAATTAGTTTAGGATTTGACTTTAGTACATGCACTCCATTACATCATGACAGCAAAGGAAGGACACATTGCATGCTGCACATATAATGTCAATACCTCTTAAGTTTGTATGAACCTCGGGTTGATAATTAAAGTCAGTAGCCTTGGGAGTTGCAACATTCTTGTTGCAATACCGAGGTTGATCACTTTTTGGTGCCATTGTCGTGGAGGTGTCAAAATATGCATTGATTTCTTCCCTAGTTGATTCATTTCTTTTCGCTTTTTGTAAAAAAAAAATTATATACATTAGGCATATTTAATTTCAAAAGTAGAAAACTACATTGCATTATAATTTTCATTCAAACATAAAAATTAAAAAAATAAAAATAAAAATAAATAAATAAATAAATAAAATAAAAATAAAAATAAAAATAAAAATAAAAATAAAAATAAATAAAAATAAAAGAAAAGTAAAGAAAAATAAAAAAAATTCTCCAACACCACCCACCCCCCCATTTGAGAACATGGTGCAGTAAGGGCCACATCACCATTCACTTTTGCAGGTATAAGAAGAATATGGCAAAGAATGTAGAAGAAATGGATGGAGATGATGACAATGAGGAAGATATTCTTGGATTCCCCATTCAATATCCTAATGTCAGTGTGCATATGAAGAGCATCCCTCCATATTTTCTTCCAAAATTTCATGGTATAAGGTCAAAGGATCTAGAAACCTTTCTCTTTGAATTTGAAATTGTTTGTAGATCTTATGGTTACTTATTAAAAACTCAAAAACTAATATTGTTTCCAGCAACATTGAAGGATAGAGCTCTTAAATTGTTCATGAGTTTAGGGACTAATTCAATAAGATCATGGAATGATATGCAAAAGATATTTATAGAAAAATATAAAGATCATGATCTTAATGATCCGGATTTAAACAGGAACGCAATAAAATACAGAGATAACCATAAAGACAGATATGCAGCGGAAATAATACTTCATTTCATTACTGTAAAATACTGAAATATGCTTACAAATAGAAATAGAAATAACCCAGCTAGGGCGATGGTAGCTTATCTCTGAGAAGAGATGTGTCGGCTACATGCCTCTGAACTGTCTTACAATGAGGCTCGAAGGCCTATTTATTGTTGAGAAACAATGGAAAACCCTTAACATTCCAAAACCTAACCCTAGAAGATGAAACGCCAAACTATGGGCCCCGTTTGGGTAAATTGGTACATCAACTTCCCGGGGTCGTAACTTTGGCATACGATCTCCGTTTTACTCGCATGATAGCCCGTTGGAAAGATCTCTATGAGGACTACAACGGAAAAGATGATTTTTTATCTAAAAAATCGCGGAGAAAGATTTCCCAAAAACGTCAAAAAACGTCGTTTAGGGCCTCAAAACGGCTCCGGAAGTTTAGGACCCGAAAAACTGCTAAAAATAGTAAACTGTGCTATAATTAAGAAAACTGAAAATGTTGAGAGGAACAATGGTGGGGGTCTAGGTGGACTTGGCAGGTGGCCACCAATATCCACCTGGATCATTCCTCCCCCCTTAGGAAGCAATGGTCCCCATTGCGTTGAGTTCCTCCATGAGATGGGGAAACTTTTGCTGAACTTGGTCCTTGGTGAGCCACTTGCCATTGTGAAGGAGTTGGCCTGCTTTGACAACTCGATACAGTTGAATATTCTGTTGGCGAGTATTCTTGATCTGTGTGTCCATGATTCGATCAGTTGCAGCTTGTTCCATGCAATCTGGATTTAATTCTGTGGGTGTGAGTTGTTCTGCAATGTCAGATGTATCTAGCAATGGTGGAAAGTATGGTCGCAGGCGGTCCACATTGAACACTGGGTGCAGGCCAAGGAATGGGGGAATGCTGAGTTCAAATGCATTGTCTCCCACAGCCTTAGTAATGGTGTAGGGACCATATCGGAGTGGTCTCAGTTTCCGATAGGCTCCAGTAAGGCGTTCCTTTTGCAAATGCAACCAGACTTTGTCGCCCACCTGAAACTTATGTGGCACCCGATGTTGATCATGTCGCTGCTTGTACTTGGCATTTGATTTCTCCAGAATGTCATGGAACTGCTGGCGAATATGTTGGATGTGTTCAATGAAGCTGGTTGCCTTGTCTGTTTCGGACTGGACATGAGTTGAATCTATGTGAGTAGCTGCAAGTGGCATGGCCACATCAATGGGGCATAGTGGCTGGAATCCCAAGCCCACCTGAAAAGGGCTGTGGCCAGTCGAGCTATGAAGAACTCGGTTGTAGCTGTGCTGAACATAGGGGAGGCTCTCGTTCCATGTGTGTGGATGCTTTGAGTTGTACATGCGCAGAATGTGTACAATCATCCTATTGACAACCTCTGTTTGGCCATCAGTTTGAGGATGGAAAGCTGTGGATTTAGTGAGTTTGGTGTCTAGCATTGACCAGAGGCTGGACCAAAATGTACTGAGGAACCGACTGTCCCGATCTGAGATGATAGACTGTGGGATCCCAAAGTGCACCCACACTCGTTCGAAGAAGAGTTTAGAAGTGGCTTCTGCTGTGATATTCTTCTTGCAGGCTGCCATAATGGCCATCTTCGAGAACCTGTCGACGACCACAAAAACACAGTCATTTCCATGCTTAGTGGAAGGAAGGCCTGACATGTAATCCATGGAGATGGATTCCCAAGGTCGACTAGGGGTAGGCAGCGGGTTATAGAGGCCTTGCTTCTTAATGGTCGGTTTGGCAATGGCACAGGCAGTACATGATCTGATATACTTCCTGACATCTTGTCGAAGATTCGGCCAATAGAAGTACGTTTTCAGTACTGCCACCGTTTTCTCGACCCCGAAATGCCCAGCAGTTCGACTATAGTGTGCTTCCCAAATCATCTTGGCACGCTCGCTTGAAGGAACACAAAGGTGACCCAGGTGGCATAACAGGGCACCCTGGAGGTGAAAATCTGGAACATGCCGACCCTCCAAGAGTGTCTGGTATGTGTGGCCAAATTCTGGGTCACTTTTGTAGAGAAGTGGCCAATCAGAAGTCTCGTGCCCACAAGAGTTGAGCACAGTGGTTAACGCCATGATCGGTGGTCGACTGAGGCAATCTGCAACATTATTGGTGCTACCCTTCTTATATTTGATATTCAAATGGAACTGCTGCAGGTATGTAGACCACTTCTGATGGCGATCATTCTGCAATTTCCCTTGGGTCTGTATGAATTGGAGGGGTCGGTGGTCTGTGTGGATGACCATTTCCTTCCCCAAAATGTAATGCTTCCATTGTCGGCAGGCCTGCACAATGGAATACATCTCTTTATCATAAGTGGGATACTTCCGGACTGTGTCTGAAAGTGTTTCACTGTGATATGCCACTGGATGCCCATGTTGAGTAAGGACTACCCCAATAGCATAGTCAGAGGCATCTGTCTCGACCTCAAATGGTTGTTGTAAATCTGGTAATGCAAGCACTGGTGCCGTGCAGAGGCGATCTTTCAACTCTATGAATGCCTTCTGTTGAGATTCAGACCAAAAGAACTTTGCTTTCGCTCCTCCCTTGGTGACTTGACTCAAGGGCCAAGTGATATGAGAGAACCCCAACACGAATCTGCGGTAGAAGTTGGCAAGACCTAGAAAGCTGCGGAGCTCTGTCAGAGTGGTTGGAGATGGCCAATCCCGAATGACTTGGATCTTGGCTGGATCCACATGCACCCCCTGTTCATCAATAATGTATCCTAGATACTGAACCTGGGTCATGCCAAAAGTGCATTTCTCCAAATTGGCACATAGCTTGTGTTGTCGCAGTGTTTGGAGAACCTGTCGGATGTGGTGGAGGTGCTCTTCCCAACTCTGGCTGAAGATCAGAATGTCATCCAAGTATACCACTACAAATGAGTTGGTGAATGGCCGCAAGATGTCATCCATTAGCCTCATGAAGGTTGCAGGAGCATTCGTCAATCCAAAAGGCATAGCCAACCATTCGAAAAGGCCCTCCTTGGCTTTGAAGGCAGTCTTCCACACATCAGAGGGTTCGATTGGTACCTGGTGATATCCTGACTTTAGATCGATCTTGCTAAAATATTTTGCCCCCTTTAGTTGGTCCAAGAGGTCATCAATCCGTGGGATCGGGTACCTATTACGGACAGTGATCTTGTTCAGCGCCCGATAGTCAATACAGAGTCTCCAAGTCCCATCCTTCTTCTGTACCAACACGATCGGGCTCCCACAAGGCGATGAACTCGGACGGATGTGACCTTTCTGCAGCAGCTCCTGAATCTGCCTCTTGATTTCATCGTTCTCCAGAACGGAGCGCCGATAAATTGGTCCATTGGGTAGCGGCGCACCTGGGGTCAGATCAATGGAGTGCTTGACCTGACAGTGTAGAGGGACCCCTATGGGGGAGGTGAAGATGTCCTCGTATTCCTCCACGACCTTGTCCATCTGTAGTTGTCGTGCAGAAGGGCCCTGCCTGGAGGCTGTGGCCACCGTCTTCTTCTTTCCTTGAGGGCGTATCATCAGGAAAACAAATTTCCTGGTTTTGGAAATGAGCTTACTGCATTGTTTTGCAGTAATCAAAGAGATGGCGGTAGATGGTGCTACCTCTGGTATCCTGTACAACTTGTTTCCCAATGTAATAATAACAGCACGGGGCCTTGATTCATACACAGCATGTCGCTTCCACAAGTATGGTTGCCCTAATAATACATCAAAAACTTCAAGGGGAGCAATGTCACACAATACCTCATCCGTGAAGGGCTTGATGTTGTATGGAAGGCGACACTGCTGGCTCACACGAAGATCCCGTCCTTGGTGAAGCCACCCGATGGTGTATGGTTGTGGATGTGTTGTGGTTGGTAAGCCCAACCGCTTCACGACCTCTGCCGAAATGAGGTTCTTTTGGCTCCCGCTATCGACAATGAACTGTAGTGGGGAGCCCTTTACCCACATCTGGGAGTGGAAGAGACGCTCCTCCTCCTCTGGATCTTCGGGTTCATTTTTCTGGACCTTGGCGGTAGCAATAGTGGCGTTGGGATCTGCATCAATGATCTGCTTCCCTTTGTCATTCCCCTTGTCGGGTTCTGACTCAGATTCAGAACATGCATCTGATTCTGAAACCTTTAGCTCAGCCACCAGTGACTGCTTGGCCCGACACTCACTTGTGTTGTGAGTGGAGCTCTTATGGAACTCACACCATTTTCCCGTGTCCTTTTTCGGCTTCGCGGCACTGTTCTTTGCTTGCAGCTTTGGCGGGTTGTCTTGGGCTGCCCCGCCTTGGCTTTGTCCTTTGTTCTGTGGTTTAGGGGCACCTTTCCCTTGCTTCTGATTCACAGATCCAAAGTCTCGCTTCCTTTGTTTAAACTTCTGCTCGATCTTGACGGCATATCAATATGCTGTGCCAAGCGAGGAGATGTTCAGGAATTATATTTCTTCCTGGATGTACTTATGCAAGCAGCCGTGATATTTGAGTATCAAATGCTGCTCCGTATCCTTGATTCCCAACTTTGTGCGAAGGGTATGGAAAAGATTGGTGAACTCCGGCACGTCTTGGTCCCTTCCCTAACGCAACGTGGTCCACTTTATGTATTCATCCTCATAGCTTCCGACAGGGTAGTACTGCTCCTTGATGGCATCTCGGAATGAATTCCAGGTGGGTGCGGCTGAAAATAGTGAGCCGGTATTTTCATCCTTCTGTTCGCAGTAGGTTTCCCACCAGTCTTTGACGTGGGGGGCTGCTTTGAGAAGAGCAAAAACAATCTTTTCCCGACTCGAAAATTCATGAACATAAAAATAACCCTCTAGCAGATTTAACCATTTATCTACGCCATCCGCATCTATCTGACCCTCGAATATGGGGATTTCAAAATTAACTTGTACCTTAAAGGGCGTGGCGTTTCCAGAGTAGCTGCTGGAAGCCGATGCGTCGCCTCTAGGTAGCCACTGAAGGATTTGGGCAAAACTATCCATCATCGCGTTCCGTTGTCGCTCGAGGGCTTCTTCGAGCAAGATTTTGATAGGATCTCCTGCCCCCTCGTCTTTCTTTTCATCCGCCCTGGGAGGTCGTCGGGATTTGCGAGGCTGGTCTCGCAAAGGTTCGACCAGTTCAAGCCCTAACTCCTTATATCCCGACCTTGTTGGGGACATGCAAAAACAAACAGAGAAAAAACAGACCGCTCTGATACCACTGATCCGGATTTAAACAGGAACGCAATAAAATACAGAGATAACCATAAAGACAGATATGCAACGGAAATAATACTTCATTTCATTATTGTAAAATACTGAAATATGCTTACAAATAGAAATAGAAATAACCCAGCTAGGGCGATGGTAGCTTATCTCTGAGAAGAGATGTGTCGGCTACATGCCTCTGAACTGTCTTACAATGAGGCTCGAAGGCCTATTTATTGTTGAGAAACAATGGAAAACCCTTAACATTCCAAAACCTAACCCTAGAAGATGAAACGCCAAACTATGGGCCCCGTTTGGGTAAATTGGTACATCAACTTCCCGGGGTCGTAACTTTGGCATACGATCTCCGTTTTACGCACATGATAGCCCGTTGGAAAGATCTCTATGAGGACTACAACAAAAAAGACGATTTTTTATCTAAAAAATCGCGGAGCAAGATTTCCCAAAAAACGTCAAAAAATGTCGTTTAGGGCCTCAAAACGGCTCCGGAAGTTTAGGACCCGAAAAACTGCTAAAAATAGTAAACTGCACTATAATTAAGGAAACTGAAAATGTTGAGAGGAACAATGGTGGGGGTCCAGGTGGACTTGGCAGGTGGCCACCAATATCCACCTGGATCACTTAAAGAAGAAATATTTAGAATGAATCAAAGAGAATATGAGATCCTTGAGGATCTAATAGAGAGGTTCATGTATAATGTTAAGAGGGGAAAACTACATCATTTAGGATCTGACACATTAAAAACCCTCTTACTTAGAACAATTAGGGATGAGTGGATTGATATCCTTTATCTCATGAGTAGAAGTGATGTATCCAAATTATCATTTAAAAAAAATTATGAAACATGCAAACACATATCAAGAGGAAAGGACAGAGTAAGTCAATCAGCATCAAGATCGGTAAGTCAAGTTAAACTTGGAAATTTGTTTGATGACTTTAAAACATAAATTATTAGCAATCTAATTGAACAAGTAGAAATGTTAAGAATACGAAATGAGAAAAAATAATTTGTTTGTGCTGTCCATGCAGAATCACATGATGTTAAATGTTGCTCCTCATTACCAAGGTTGAAGGCAGTTCAAAAAGAGGACAATGGAGAAAGTCAATTGCCAATGCAGCAATGTTATGTAGCTCCAAGAGGACCATGGCAGCCTATTCAACCTAATATAATGCAAGAGCCTAATTCACAATTTCATAATTATGCATATCTACCTCAAAGTAATTGGAACACACCTTTTCCTTGGCAACATTAGCCATCTCAACCCCAAAACCAATCTTGGCAACAAGGTTGGGAAGGAACTTATGAGAGCCATCCACAATATCCTCAATATTTTCCTCAATATCCTTCATACCCAAATCCATGTTATCCCTACTATTCATCTCCTCCACAACCACAACCCCAACCACATCCATCTCAAATATCCACTCCCACTCAACTACATATACTACCATTTCCAAACCCACACATTGAAGTAGCTCAGCCCACTTACAATGTTGAGGTACAACACTTCCAAACATCTCCTCTTGAGATCAATGGTATTCACCATAGCTCAGGAAGAGTATTGAAAAAAAGAGATTATCTTGATATCATTGAAGGACCACATCCAAAAGAAGAAGATTCAAATGAGAAGACCACAGAATCATGGGTTGCACTTGATGAAGAGAATACATCAAAATCAGAGATCAAGAGAGCTCCCTCATGGTTACCATCAAATCCTCCATGTATTCAAGAGAACAATCAGCAAAAAGAGGAAGATTTGAAGGTCATGGTAGAAGAAGACATGAAGAATGATCCAGATAAGAAAGAAAACCAAGGACATCAAAGTTATATTGAGGTTTGGTTCCAGAAAATCAACAAGATGGAGCATCACTCTCTTCTTCAACTATGCTTGATCCTTTCAAAGTCAAATCATTTGGTCTTTGAAATCCAAGTACATGTCAAAGCATACATTTCAAGCCTACACATCATTTTGTCTATCATCTTGATTTGCACATGGATCCATTGGAAGTATTCTTATACTTGAAAGTGATTTTATTTTTCAAGTAGAGTAGGGTAGAAAAAAAAAACAAAAAATCTCAGGTGAAAACCTCCTTGGAGGTGCCTCAGATTGGATCAACGTTTGAAAACCTCCATGAGGTGGTCAATGGGTTGAAAAAAAAAGGATCCTAGGTGAAAACCTCCTTTGAGGCGCCTATGCAGACCTACTAGTTGAAAACCTCATTGAGGCGGCTAGTGGGCCTAGAAGAAAAAAAGGAAAAAACAAAAAAAATCTTTGCTTCATTATCTCTCTAATGAATGCATGTACTCTCCAACATCTGCAAGCAAAAAAGAAAAAGAAAAAACAAATTGGTACCAAAAGAAAAAAAATTGGTCAAATCTAGTCAAAAGAAGTCAAATTTTGACTTTCTCCTTCTTTTCTCAAATGCTCCAACAAGGCCAAGGCCATGCCAATCCATCACCCTCATCTATTTCTACCATCCACCCATCATTCTCAAGCTTCTACCATTCAGTTTTCTTCCTATCCTAAAAAAACGATATGATGCTCTATTTTACTATAGGATACAAAAATACATAGAGCAGGAATTTGTTTTTGACATAACTTGAAAACCATGCATCCATTTGCCAAGCTATTTTAGGGGCATATGCTTATGGATGATGGTAACATGTTCAAGCAATTTCAGAAAATTCTAGTTCATAGTTTTCGAGAAATCAGCCTTCATCACCTACAACCATTTTTGCATTTTCTTGATATTTGTGCATCCATTTAAAAAGTTGTTTCATTGGGAGATGAATATAGATGATGGTAACATGCCCAAGCAATTTCAGCAACTTCCTCTACACGATTTCCAAGAAATCAACCTCCATCACCTTTAGCCATTTTTCGTTTTTCTCCATATCCATACATCCATTGACCAAAACGTTTTTATGGGGAGGTGGAAACATGCTCAGAAAGTTTCAGGTTAATCCATTCTACCGTTTGGGAGATATGGACAAAACAAGTCGGCTACAAAAGGTTGTCCTTGTAAACCTACAAGATTCCCTTAAAACCTACAGGATCTTACAGGATACATAATAACACCTACATGATTGGTAGTGAGCAGTTTAAAAAGGGAAAAATAGAGGTTGGCTTCATCAAGTAGTGATAAGGAGGTAGGCTCTATACTTTCCCACATTTTCCAAGTGAAAAAAATATAGAAAAGCCTTCTAGTTTATTGAAAAATATTACAGTCTAGGGGAATTGTATACACATAATTTTAAATTTCGTATTAGACATATACAAACCTCCATCCATTAGAGAAAAATGACATGGGGATTTAATAAGAGGGAGCCCATTAACACAATGAGAATTCATCAGCACCCTCCTGTACTAGAGATATTCACAAGGCACAATTGGATGGGTTTCTTTGAAAAATTGAGGGGATATGATGATGAAGTAGCCAGAGATTTTTAGTCATCTTCAAAATGGAGATCCAGAGCTCAAAGAAGCTCCTCTAGAGCTTAGTAGCAACATCAGGATCATCAGCATCACCATCCAACACCTACACATCAACATCAACTCAGCAGCAACATGCATGTCTCTCCAACAACCATCAGGTAGGTACAGGTATGCAATATTTTTGACCTCTTCCCTTGAGCATATTATAGTTAGAAATTTGTTGTCAATGCATGAAAGATGAGGTTTTATAATCTAAGGATGGGTTAGTAGTCTCAGCCGCCTTCAGCTAGTTAATTGCACCTCACTCCTTCACTCATGCAATGTTGAAAAATCAAATTATGAAGGGTGATGATTTCAAGGAATGAGGATAACAGTTAAAAGAAGAAATTTTTTGAAAAGGCCAAGTCACCACAACACTCTAAGCCCTTCATCCACTTCATATTCACTATCTATTCATCATTCATCCATCCCATTTCATTCTTGAAAAAAAACAGAGCATCCTCTCCATTTTCAGAACCTACACTACTCCCTTTGAGCCCTAACATCATCATCCAATCCCTCTTCATCATTTCTCATCACTCCCATACAATCAGAAGACCTTGAAAGAGGAGGAATAACTACTACAGGAAGGAAGAATCTTGCTACAAGAAGGAAGAAATGAGCAAATTATGCTAAACCCCAAGATGGCAGAGCTTTTTCGGAGAACTCCAAGGCCATTAGACAGTCATCTAAGCCACAAGAGAGAAGAAGAAGGCAACAAAAGGAAATGAGGCATTCACCATCAAAACAAAACTCAAATTGCAGTGATGAAAATATGTTTTCCAAGAGGTCTCCAATATCTTTCTAGCTTTTTTCCAAGGCCTAAAAATGGGAAAAAGGCATGGGAGTCAAGTTGAGGGCATGTTCTAGGCTCAGAACATCATTTATGCTCAAAAAGGGTTTCCTGTAGTTTTAACAGGGTTTCTTGTAGTTTTGACAGGAATTACTATAGGATTTCCTAGTTCTCATCTAAATGCATTTTGAAGGTGTTAGAGGTGTCCAAATGGTAGAACAAGGTAGCAGAAGGTTGATAAGGGTGTGGAAGACCTTGCCAAACTAAAAGATATTCAAGAACCCATCTTGAATAAGGGGAAGAAGGCAAGGTAATGGTCTCAAGAAACAAGGATTTTTCTTTGCACAAACATGTTTTTGGGCTTTTTCTTGCAGAACTTACAACCAATATTATTAATGCACAAGAGAGAGGTCACCAGGGCCATGAATGAGGCACAATGAGGTCACTAAGTTGTTCAGAGAATGAGCAAAACTTTCAGCAGGGGGGTATGATGGGCCTCTAAATTAAACATAAATTAAGTCCCATGCCTCTAAATTAAACATAAATTAAGGCCTATGACCATCCTTTAGCATATTAAACCTCTCTTTCTACATTAGATAATGTATTTTTAACTTTAATATATTCATTAGGAAGGTTTATGAATAATTGGATATTTGTGCCTAATATTATTTATTTTTGTGGAATATTATGAGAATATTGGGTAGATTATGAAGATTTGGAGGAGGAGATAATTTAGGGACTTTCTCCCTACTACAAGAGGATCAATAATAAATAATAAATCAAGAAGATATTATGGAATTATGGCACAGATTGTGGAACTCCAATGATTGAGAAAATCTATGAATGTGTTCCCTGCCATTTAATGCAGATTCCTAGTATTGGGAACTAGATCAACTAATTAAGGATTTTGGTGGGAAAAGCTAATGATTCCTAATTATTCTGTATAAGTACCAAGTTGAATTTGCCTCTAGGGATAGATTTTCATTAGTGTTATTGTGGAGATAGCTTGTATTTTTGCAGCTCCATTGTATTTTCTTGTAGGGATGTAATTCTATTGATGAAAATAATGACGATTGGTGTTATGTCCAGCTTCTAAATCTTGTTCTTCTCCATAGGTCTCTGATTTTCCTTGGGATTGGCCATCCCATGAGCCTCAGAGCCCTTTTGTATCATTTTCTTTCCTTCTTTTCACTACTTATTCACATGCATCTCTTGCTTTTATTTATTTCTATTTTTGCATTTAGAATTAATAATTTCTTGTTGTAGGATTGAGTTAAATGGTTGATTTAAGTTATTTTGCTGGATCAAAAGCATTATTTCATCCTTGGAAAATATTTAGAAGTTCACAGTAATCATTGAGATACTTGGATTAGTCTTCTTATTCCCAAATCTAGATTTCTGGAACTCCTTTGTGGCAAAGAACAATAAATTTCTGCTATTTTTTAGATCATGCTAACGAGCTTCAATCAAGTTGATTCCACTTGCATTAGATCACAAAAACATTATAGTTCATAACAAAAATTACCCCACTGCATTTGCACTTGATTAGATTAGGAATTTTTTAGATTTACCAACTCACTAGTTCTCGAATTTCTAGATTTTCGACTAGTAATGTTTTTCTTTTTTTTTAGCATGGGTTAACAGAGTTAAATTTGTGTGATTCCACATGGAATGGGGACTTAAAACATCCTAGTTAATAAAAAAAATTTCCAATCCAATTTGGATTTGATTTTCTTGGTCATTTGATGAATTATAGTAAATTTGTACATTTTGTAGGAAATCACTCTAGCATCTTGTAGGAAATCCTGTTTTAAGCCTGAATTGAGAAAAATCATCATTGAAGATGGGATTAGGCCTCTACTTGACCTACATGCCATCAATTCCATTTTAACCCTCTTGCTCCACACTTAGGGCAACGTTTTTCTAGTTTTCAAGAGTAGGATTTGATTTCAATTTCTTCTATCTTCAGTCTTACATTAGATCTCATTAATGTTCTATATCATTCTACAAAGTTTTCCTCATGCATGAAGTAGACAGTGAGCTCATGAAATTCTGTTTCCTTTAGATAATTGAAATTCTTCTTGTTTGCATGATTTTTGGGTAAATGTCAATGTTTGATGCAGTGCAGGTGTTTAAGGAGTACAGAGAGATTTCATAGTCAACAACCTCATCCCAAGTTCATGCACCCATGGTCCTCAATTTGCTTCACTAAACCCTCGCCAATTTCATCATTTCACAAGGAAACTCCTCCAAGATTTTTGAACAAATCCAACCATCTCCCAAATTTGGTTTCCTAACCTCAAGCAAGCAATAAATTGATTTGACTTATTGGGTGGGGGGGCGTTGGTCGAGCGATGGCGGCCTTAACAGTCGAGTGTTCGTTAACTCACCCTGCCGGGGGCATGATGGCGGCGGTTTTGAGTTCTGAAGTGGTCCTAGGCACTCCCTTGCCTCATTCCATCCACCAGCCACCTTCCCTAATCTTTCCATCACCTTCAACATCCATCCTTTTGCTATTGGTTTTATCTTTTAGGTTTTCAGGGGATCCTATATGTTTTTAGGACATCCTATAGCATCATGTAGGAAACCTTGTTTTGAGGCTGAATTGAGGAAAAAGCCTCTAGGAAGATAGAAAAGGGTCCCTACTTGTATCCCAAGCCTTCTGGCCATTCACCATCATCTCCAAGCCACCTGCCACATCACCAAAGAGATTAGCTTTCACACTCTCACATGAAAAAGACAAAAAGAAAAATATATTTATTTTATCCATTTACATGCACAATAGTAGAAGGTTTGATGGCTTGAATCTGCATGCTTAGGACATTAGGATTGCATACATGGTAACTTAGCATTCTTTTGAAGCAAAGCCTCTTAACAGTTAGTTAGAAAATGGTGTGTTTTATCATTTGATTTCAGTCTCTTTCCTTGTACTTCCTTTCTTGCAATAGGTTAAGGTTCCATTTCGAACATTTCATTTTCTACAATTAGTTTAGGATTTGACTTCAATACATGCACTCCATTACATAGTCACAACAAAGGAAGGACACATTGTATGTTTCACATATAGTGTCGATACCTCTTAAATTTGTACGAACCCCGGGTTGATAATTAAAGTCGGTAGTCTTGGGAGTTGCAGCATTCTTGTTGCAATACCGAGGCTCATCAGCAGTCCATAGTTCTTCAAAGGTGGGAGATACCTTCCAACTATTAAGTCCTGTAGCAAATTCACCCCGAGTAGGTATCAATCCTAATAGGACAATGATCACAAGTTCTTTGCCTGGAACAATTTCATCAATGGCCAAAATATCATCCTTGATTCTTTCTATCTTCACAAAGAAGGATGCCACAGTGTATTCTTTAGTCATGTTTATGGTCCTTAGCTCATCCTTCAAACTTGCTACTTGACCAATGTTCTTAATAGTGAATAAATGTGACAAGGCTTCATACATTTCCTGAGCATGATTGATGTTGGCTATGAATGGGACAAGGTTTTCCTTTATTCCTTCTACAATTAGAGTCATGGCCACCAATTCTAGTTCCCTGAATTGCACTTTGTCAACATCACTGGAGTCTTTTGTAGGATTATTTACTTTTCCTTTGACCATGTCTAATACCTTATTCTTTTCAAGGATGAGGTCAATCCTCTTCCTCCAAGACCTATAGTTTGAGGCTCCTTCAAATTTTTTCTCTCCCTTGGTTGTGGTAGACATCTTCCTTGAATATAGTAGATTCTTTCCCCTAGATAATCCTTTTGAATGGTTCCTTGATCAAGTGCTTGAGACTACCTGTGTGGCACGGGATCCCCCCAAGGCAAGTTTGGGGCTTAAAGCCCAAGCTTTGACTAAGTCCGATGTAAAGACTCCGCGATTTGTGGGTGCGTAGCGTGAAATTGTAATTAAGTCATAGGGTTGTCCACCCTTACTTTTGTAATGTAGTGTCGGCTTGAGAGTTCTACCCATGGTCCACGGACCATGGGATTGTATAAATAAAGTGAGGCTCTAAGTGTAAAGAAGAATCTAATCTAAGGAATAGAAGAGACAAGATCTAATGAGGAAGCATTGAGTCTAAAGTGTAAGGTCATGTCTTTGGGTCGTAGAGTAGGAGAAGGATCTGCAGCTGAGTGCAGAGACCCCTACAGCTGAGTGCATAGGGTAGGTTGAATCTGTAACCGATTGAAGCATTAATAAAGAGAAGATTTACATTATTTCTATGTATCTTTTCCTATTTTATGCATCGAAGTATATTGGGTATGAATTGTAAGTTATTGTTTATTTGCTGCGCGAACTTATATGAATACGCTGAATAAGTGAATATAAGACAAAGTATCTGTTTACGCGAAGATAACTAATTGTTATAAGAAGATAAGTAAGATCGTGGTGTAACTTGGCGAGATAGTGTAGATCGTTGCTTTAGTAACGTGAAGGCTCCTCATCCCCTGGTTAGCGCTATGCAAAGGTGAGTATAATGAGGTGCGAAGTCCTCGTGGGTTAGGAAAGTGCGTGAAGTGACCTTCACGAAGGTATTCACAGCTGGACTAAATCAACCCCTCAGACATCTCGAGGGTGCGGAAACTTGGTTCCAACATCCCCTCATACTGCTTCGGGTGAGACCTTAGTTCGCACTCTGCGGGTTGTTGCTGAAAGGGCCAGTAGTACATGATTTGTTTGGCTAAATAACTTCAAACTTGGGTTAGGTCTCATCAAGCTAACAAATGGTTCCATTCCCAGGACTGGAATCTGCATAGAGATGTCTGATGTCGTATCATTGGAATCCAACTAAGAAATAAATTGAAGGTTGGTTGGATAGGAGAATTCACGAGTTTGCGGTGCAGGAGAACAGGAATCTGCGACTATCAAAGGAAGAGTGGTTAGACTGCTACCTGTACACAGAGATCCATGAAAATTTCTTCACATATGTCCCTCCTGAGCTGTATGAGTGGATTATGAAGCTAGCAGATCGCCAAGGAAGGTGGAAGCTCGACAATCCTATTGTGTGGACCCCAGAGTTGGTGCGTAGATTGGAAGCAATGGAGGATAAGATCACGTGCACTATTGATCACTAGCTCGATAAAATATTGGTGGTAGGAAACAAGAAAATTCAAGAAAAATGTTGATGGCATTTACAAGACCAAATAACTGAAGAAAGTCTACTAAATGTTAGCAGCCATGTGTTGCAGGATGTATGGTAAACATGATGTAAATATTTTTGAATAAACATTGGTTCCTATGATGTATGCATGTGTCACAGATGGAATCATATTCAGTTGGGAAGATATCTTAGTCCATCCATTCAAAAAAATATTAGAAGGGTGAAGAATACCTCTGAAAGGGAGAGATTTTACATGGCATCTTACTTGTTGGACATCTTGTGTGTTAGGTGTGAGTTTAAGGGATTGGGATGGAGATGGATTTTCAATCAATACATTCCTCTCATTAACATATATTGAAAAAATATATGGGACCCAAGATACAAAGGGATTTATGATCGGATCACTGAACACTTCATCTCCACACTATATCAGAGACTTTTGACATAAAGCCTCCTTGTATGTCAGAATGAGCTAGGACATCCTTGTAGGATATTGTAGATTGGTTCATCCTTGGAGATACTAAATACATCATGGTATTTGGTGCATACAATCCTCCTCATCAATTACCTATGTTCATCACAAACAAAGCGGTTATACAAGAAGTAGCATACCAACTCACTATAGGAGTGACTGGCTTGCTGTTGAAATACAATAATAATCCGTAGCCTACATTTCCTTCAAATATTGGAGCATATTGTATTAAACATTTCTAGAATGCATGGAAGAAGCCAAATATTTGGAATACTTTAGGTTTGGTGAACTGAGTTTTCACAGATATGATCTGAAGGGTATCACCACAAAACATTATAAAGTAGCCATTTATAGTTGGTTATATGCTTCACCTGTTGATGAAGATGAGGATAAGGTAAATAACTTCTTTAATGCCTTCAAATCCTTGGAAGCATCCCTATGGAATAGCACCTCTAAACCTTTAAACAACCTTGAACTTTCAGAGGAAGACTCACAAGAGGGAATGAATCTAGAAGAGAGGAGGGCTACATTGAAAAGAAAGTAGGAGCAAGAGGCCAAGAAAGAAATATTAAATAAATAAAGGGCCTAGTGGGAAGCCAAGAAATAGGCTGAAGAGGAGGCAAAGAAGAAACGAGGTGAAGAAGTGACAAGGAAAAATCAAGAGGAAGAAGAGATGAAGAGAAAAGAGGAAGAGGAAAGACAAAAGTAGGAAACACTTAAGAAGAAAAGATAAGAAATGACAAAGAAGAAGAAATAAGAAGAAGCCATGAAGAAAAAGGAAGAGGAAGAAAAGAAAAGAGAAGAAGAAGAAAAAGATAAGAAGAGAGAAGAAGAATTGGCCAAATAGCTAGAGGAGGAAACCATTGCCAATTAAATAACTGAAAAATAAGCAGAAGAAACAATATTGAACAACTTGTATCTAGAGGAAATTATACCCTCTTGGATACCAGCTAGAACAAACCATATTGGATACTTGCTAGAAGGACACGTTCTGATTTATGAAACAGGAAACACCTTTGAGAAAGAAGAGGAAGTACTAGATCTCTTACACTTTAGATTTGACTAATTGAATAACAAGTTATATCAAGAGAGACGGAAGCACTTGGCAAGAGATCCAAATAATCCTACATGATTCAGTTACCATTGATAGGGTCATAATGGTCAACGCTACAACCAATCCAGTTGTCATAACTTCTATCAGATCGAAATTCACCATTTCCACTGCACATAATGTAGAATGATTGGTAGGTGAAGTGAAAGAGTTAAAAGAGGATTTGGGAAGGGCCTCGCAAGAAAATGTCATATTGCGTGTCGAGAATCTCCCTCTTTCAAGCTGAAGTTTGCATAAAGAAGGCTTCAAGGCAGCCATCTTGGAGGATTTTAAATTTTGGTAGCTCAATGATAAATTATAATCATGGTACTAGATTCTTCTTTTCGAGAGGACCAATTTTGACTATTGAAGCACTCAATTTGGATCATAGAAAGTTTATTTTTGAATTAAATCCCACATGTTCACATTTGATCAAGTCTTCCCAAAATAAAATTGGACACCCTTGGAAGTCTATAGATATAAGTGACCTAAACCTCATTTGGAAATCATCATGAGACATTCTTTTATCCTCTTCTTTGGTTTTGGCTCGCATAGGTATGAGGAAGTTCTCAAAGATCGGCTCGCACAACTCCAAAATTGCAAGGGTCTGAAACTTGCACACATGTATAGGTCACAACGAGTAAGTTTTGACTATAACCAAAGGCATGTGAGGTCATGCATGTGGTTAGAAGGTTTCATACGCATGCACATCACTCTTTGCGTATGGTTGGGACCTAGGGTTTGATTTTGCAATTGACTGCAGACAATGGCAGTTGATTGCAAGGTTCTGAAGCATGGTTTCGATTATTAGCATTGTTGGGTTCATCTCATGAATGTTGTTTAGATGATATTTATGGATAGTATTATGGTTGAAGATATGTATTATTGTACTCTCTCTTTTCTAAATCATTCAATGACAATCTAATAAGAAGAAAAATTTGAAAGGGTTTTCCTCGTAGTGGGTTTTTCCCTGGTTTCTGATCAATCCTTATGTCTCTATGTGTGAATGATTTTCTTCTGTTGTTCCTTTATTTTCTTCTACATTGATGATGATATTTTTCTTTCTATATAGTATATGTTGTTGAATAATTATGTAATTCTTAATAATGTTATGATGTTGTGGGGTGAGTTTAATATGGAAATAATGAAATGAAATTATCAAAGAAAAGAACAATATAAACCTAAGAAAAATTAACATTGTATTAGAGTTGGGTTGAAGAAAATTCATTGAGATCACCCCTAAGAAGGAACCTTTGATGGAAGTAAGAGAAGATGGAGGATACCTAAAAAATTCTAGGATTTGAAGGAAACCCGAGGAATTTGTTTATTGGGATTTGTTGTTAGGGTTTGGAAAAAACCTTGGGATAAGATGATGGCTCGAGTTTTGCATTTTTGAAACATGATATATGTTAAGATGTTCTAGCTTTGTTTTAGGCTTGATGGCCTTGGTTTTCGATGGAAACATGGAAGGCAACTGCGTTATGAACATTACTAACTCTTGAAGTCTGGTTCAAGAGGAAGATGATCACCTCTCATTAAAGATAAGAACCTTTTAGACTTAGGTTGCTTCTTCTTTATTGATTTGATTATTTCTTCTAACATGTATATTTGAGTATTTGGATACTTATAACCTCTTGATAATATGTGATAAGTTGATCCTTCAAGAGGATCATCTGAGGTGTAGGAAATGATAGTTAGTGTAGGAAGAGAAGTGCTAGTGGAAAGTTGACAAAGTGCTAGAACTACCTATGACAAATAAGTGTTACAAGGTACAAAGGTAAATGAATGCTACAAGGTATGTAAGCTCCAATATTGGATGGAAAGGTAATCCCCGAGGTATGAAAGAATATCCCCTTCATGCATACATATAAAAGTAAGTTTTATTTATGGTACATGTGATATATATTGGTTCTCTTGATATTTGGCAAGCACCTTCCATTTTAGACAAGATGGATTTCATAAAGAAGGCTAGCACATTGCTTTTGATAGCTTGATGTTGTTGTTAATTCTTGAGATAAGCATGATGAATGTTTACCATAAAATTGATTCTCTTATTGATTTTGGTAAAGATTAGTAAATATGACATGTGGTAGAAATGGAAGCCTTGACTTGCTTATTATGATCCTTGAAGTATGAAAATACACTTCTATGAAACTAACCTTTGATGAATGTTTGATGACATGATGATGACATGTTATGATATATAACTAAGAACCTGATATAGTTTGTGATATAAAAATTTTGTTGTAGCATGAAAATGTTATGATAAAGAGATTGATAGTGATGATTAACAAGGCTTTTCATTCAGAGGGAGAAACACTTCATGAGTATTATTTGAAAAGAAGAAACTTGATTGTTGAAGGAAGGATTCTGGACATGAATAACCATCCGATGTTGTGGAAAAGGGTTTGGAAAAGTTTTGATTTGAGTAGAAGAGGTTTCTCCTAGATCAAGACCCAACTGTTGGGAGGAAGGCTTAAGGGTGCAGTTATAAGCCTCCCAACTGTTGGGTGTGGAGCATGATTATTTAGAGGTCTTTGTTTTAGCCAGATGTATACCCTATGAAGATTGTACACCCCTCCACGTAGGGGGAGGGGCGGGGGGACTTGTCCCCCCCACGGGGGTCCGGGGGGGCTAATCCCCCTCGGCTGGGGGGTCGGGGGCCAGCAGTCCCCCGGCAAGGGTTTCGAGGGCAGCGCCCCCAAAGCTAAAAACAAATCTAAAATTGCCTTGTAAAAGTATAGTAATTTCTAGTCAATCTAGGATGTTCATTAGGTGGATGATCTGACGGTAGAACTTATTTTTAGTTTAGGGTTTTTTGCCCTAGAAGGCAACCCATCTCTTCGTATGAGGGCATTGTATTGAGGCTGTGTAATAGATGTGTATTCTTCGAGTGAGAAACAGAGAGGTGAGACTGTGAGAGAAAAAAGAGGATATTATAGCGGATCTGTTGTAGGTTGTGTCCCTTCATTTTGCTAGATAATAGAAAGGAAGGACTAGCTATTTGGGGTGGACATAGCCCAAACTGGGTGAACCACGTATATCTATGTCTCTCTAGTTTTATGTGTTTGTGTTTTTCCACATATTATATGTATTTCATTTCTCTGTCATATATAATATTTTTCTAACACCAATTGCATAAAAGAAGGCCTATGGTGCGCTTGAGCCTCAAGGTCACAAAAACTGAAGTATTATGTACGAGATCAGGAGCGTACTAGGAGTATGACAAACCTACGAACATGGAGCAGATGATGGAAGAGTTCTATGAGCAGGGAATTTTATGAGAAAACATATTATGGTTTGTGTCAATATCCCAAAACTTGGATAGATAGTTACTAAAGCCCAAAAATTGTACTGATCCAAACCTTTAAGTTTGTCCAAGGTATCACTTTAATTTTTGTTTTATATATTGACGATCTATTCTTGATAGGTAGATTGTTTTATAGCATGAAATTTCCACAAGATAAGCTTCTTGAGCTCGCTATTGTCTGACACATAGATCCTATCCCTAAATCTGACCAAACCATCTATCATGAGAGATAATACACATCCTGTTCACATGTACCCTACTGTTGTAACCTGTGCTTAAGCTACTGGTACCTGTCATCTTGTTGTCCTTCCGACAAGATCCGCTCATGTAAGTCTGTCCCATATGAACTCACTGCTACAAGGTGATTTATTTGCACTCTCCTGCTAAGAGAATTCACAAACCTATTCTCTTTACCCTTAATGTACCTGATCTTGAAGTCAAATTCACTGAGTGTGACCAACCACCTAACTCATCTGACATTTAAATTAGGTTACCTCACCCCACTATGATCACTCATTAGAATAAATTGCCTACCCAGAAGATAGTGCCTCCACATATTCAATGCATGAATGATCATTTCCAACTCAAGATCATGAGTTACATAATTCTGCTCGTTCTCATTCAATTTCCTTGACTCGTAGCATACCACTTGGCCCTCTTGCATTAGGAATCCACCACGTATTCTCTTGCAAGCATATGTGAATACAACAAACTATTTATTTGGATCTTAAATATTTATAACTGAAGCATTTATAAGAAACTACTTCAACTGCTCAAAACTAGTTGCACATTCATTTTTCCATTCAAAATTCTTTCCTTTTCTTTGCAAAGATGCAATAGGATAGGAAATCCTTGAGAAGTTCCTGGTGAACCTCTTGTAGTAACCTGCTAATCCCATAAATTATATGACCTCATCCACATTCCTAGGTGCTTCCCACTCCATGGTAGCTCTAATATTTTATGGGTCCATTGTTATACCTTCATTAGAAACCACATGCCCCAAGTAATGAACTTTTGTATGAAATAAACTACACTTACTAAGTTTGGCATACAACTTATGCTGACTCAATAGTATTAACACTATTGCTAGATGCTCTACATGCTCTTCCTCATTCTTAGAATATATCAATATGTCATCAATGAATACTATCAAAAACTTGTCCAGATAAGGACAAAACACACTATTCATCAAACACATGAAAGTAACTGAAGCATTAGTCAAACCAAAATGAACCACAACAAACACATAATTTCCATACCTAGTCTGGAAAGCAATCTTGTAGATGTCCTCCTCTTGATGCTTACCTAATTATATCTTGATCTCAAATAAATCTTTGAGAACATCATTTCTCCCTTCAACTGATCAAACAACTCATAAATATATGGCAAAGAATACATGTTCTTAATCATCACCTTGTTAAACTACTTGTAATTAATACACAACCTGAGAGTACCATCCTTCTTGTTCATAAACAATACTGGTGCACCCAAGGGTGACACACTTGTCCTAATGTATCTCTTATCAAGCATTTCCTTAATTTGAAACTTTAATTCTACCAACTACAGAGTGCTCATCCTATATAGTGCCTTTGATGATGGTGTTTCTCATGACATCAACTCAATAGAAAATTCCACTTCCCTATGAGGTTGTAACTATGATATCTTTGCTATAAATACATCCTGAAGCTACGGAAAATTCAGATACCTCTTTACAACTTCTGCACCCTCAAAATCCTTACCTTTATCACTGGAAATATGAACTGGAAAAAATAAACATCCTTTCCTATTACTACACTTTTCTTGCATAGTTGTAACCATTCTCATTGATGTAGGCTTCTTCTTACCCTGCAATATTTTCTTCTTTCCATCATCATCCAAACACTAAATAGCCTTATCATAACATTCTACCTTAGTCCTATGAAGGTACAACTAATCCATACCCAGAAGCATACTGTATGATCCCAATGGAAGTTCATTCAGATGTGTTGATGTAGGTATACCATTAAGCTCAAATGCACAAGATCTTACCCAATGGTGAACACTTTTCTTAGTACCCATAGCCAACTACACCAACCAAGACTCTGTATCCACTTCTTTATTCAAGCAACACTTATCCAGCAGGTCAAGATTGACTTAAATATAGTTAGATCTAGGGTCAATAAAAATAGAAACAAATTGATCACAAATATTACCTTCCATCTCGATAATAGATGCCTAATGATCAACCTTCCTATTATCCAAAGCTGCATAAATCTGAGGAATACTCTGTCCAACATCCCCAACTATCTGGGACTCCTGAGCACTATAAATCTATGGTATTCCACCCTGATGTTGTGGATAATCTCTCCTGCAATGACCCTTGCCACAAGTCCAACACTGTAACGGCTTCCTGCCATCACCCTTGTTCTTATCCCCAAACTAAAATCCCTGTCCTCTATCAGCTACATTAAACTTCTTATATGGTGCTGCATTTTCCTTATAATCTGTATCCTAAGGTTTCCTCTGTTCTTAGCCCACTTTCCTTTATTCTTCTCATTACCTTTCCAATATTTCTTAGACCTAGTGTTGCACTTCAATTTCTAATAACAATGTTTCAACTTTCTGATGGTTTCCTCCTGCAATATAGGCTCATGAAACTCAATACTTTCTTTGAATGATACTGGAAACCTGTTGATGAATCTCTGAAATTTTCTTTCTCCTCCTTAAGATAAGGTACATATCTCAATAAATCCAAGAAACTACTATTATACTCCTCATCAGTCATAGATCCGATCTTCAACTCATAAAAATCCTTTGACTTGTTATTGTAGTATCTTTTAGATAGATACTTCTTCTTGAAAAGTATCTCGATCTCACTCCAAGTCAACTTCTCTTCCCGAATGCCTCTAAAATTATTAACATATTCCCACTAAACCTTTGCTTTTCCTTTAATATTGAAAGTAGCTATCCTTGCTTTCATATTTTCTTAATAATCACACAATCCGAAAAACTTATTCAGCTGAAGCAACCAATATTCTACATCTTGGGACTTCTTCATTTCTCCATCAAATGTAGGAGGCTTCGCTTTCTTGAACTACTCTAGAAAGTAATCCATCTCACTTCTCCTATATGGATGGTGATGGTGATAATGATGATGTCTCTCTGAACCAAAACTACAATATAATCGATGGTCATTACCCCTCCTATCAGGGGTATCCAAGAACCTGTCATCTTTGACCATGTCATCCCTATCAAACTTGTATCCTAATTTATACCTACTGCCATATGTCCCATTGGTCCTTTCCTCTTATTCATGACTAATCATAAGTGGTCCCTATCTTTGCAAATACGATAGACTCTGAAGGATGACTGCATTAACTTTCACTTGCTTTTCCCATGCTCTGGAAAGCCTTTCCCGTAGCTGAATAATCCTGTCATTATCTGCCTTACAACTTTTGATCTCTTCTTTCAAACTTATCAATGTACCTTCTATGTCAGGAGAGTACTCATCACCATGTTGTTCATCTTATTTGTAGGGAGAATCCAATGAACTGTAGTCCACCATTTTGCTTGTCATCTATGATCTTCTTCTTCCAAGCATACCATGTCAAATAAACCAAATATAAACATGATCAAACATACCTTAGTGAAGTTCAAGGGAGGCTAATGCATTTACACAAATAAGTCCAGATTAGCGCAACATATGTATATATAATAAAATCAACATATCAATCATTCTAACATCAACATCATGGTGACACAAAACCACAAAAATTACTATCACAATGCATGCATAAAAAACACGTAGAAAACTAACATGCATGCATGACAAAGACATTCTTCCCATCCAATCCAATTGTTTGAACCTGGAAGATTTGATACCACCCTATAAGCCCCCCTCCCACATTTACCCAAATCCACAAGCTCGCCAAGTAAACATGAGGTGAGAGTTACTGTGCAAGACTTGATTTCCAAGATGCACTTGTGGAAAATGGGGGCCACATGTCCACAACTGGCTACAAACACCCAGTGACACATGACCACACATTTATCAGCCTAATTTGATCCAACATTATTTCTTTTCAGTTTTGTTTCCTTAAATTTAACACAACATTCTATTTTGGAACTTTCTTAGGTTCTAAACTTATGAGGCCATTTTGAGGGCATAAATGGCATTTTCAAAGATAATAGAAAGACTAGAAAAGTGCCAAAATCTATTACACATACCTTTTGTACGATCCCCTCATGGAGATCTTCAAAACGAGGTATTATGATAGTCAAACAGAGATCATATGCGAAAGTTACGACCTCGGGAAGTTAGAGGTCCCAATTACTCATTTATACAAACACTTTGTGTAAATAGTAGTACCTGTAGGTTATAAATACATGTATCTTAATTAATTCAATAAGCTCATCAAAGAATCATTAAGAAGGTTCTATTCCCTCTCCACATAGCTACAACAAAACTTATTAGTCCATACATTCATCAACCAATCAATAATTAAATAATTCTTAATAAGAGCCATAGGAGATACACATCATATGAACAACATATAACCAAAAAATAACCAGCATATAAACCATGGAAAATCATCCATAACATCGCCAACAAAATCACTAGAAATATATATATGAATCACAATAAAATAATATCCCTTATTAACATATGAAAATACCAACAAAGCTAGGGAATTCCACGTACCACTCGACCTTAAATTGGGTTGAACCAAATCTCTCTTTCAGCCAATCACCCCCATGCCATATTCCAAGCATGATTGTGGGATGTCATCGAATAAACCAAAAAAAACCAAACCATGGCTTCCAAAGGCCAAACCACCTTAACCCTCAACCAATGATTCCACCTCATAGTCGAACATCACTAACACTAACCAAATTGGTCTCTACTTAGCTGTCAAGGGGCTCCAGGAACTAGTAACTCAACCCATAACCTTCCAGGACTCCAAAGTGTTTGTCCAACCTGGATCCAGGACTATTAACTCAACCCAACAAGGGCTCCAAAGATTTTTTGTGTAATGACCTCCCCCCACATCTACCCAAATAACCGGCCAACCGGAGTAAACATGTGACGAGAAGTTACTACGGTATGATTTGACCTCCTAAGTCACCTAAAGGAAGTGAAACTGATGGAAACACACCATAAAAACCTTCCACATCGACAACAAGACTCCTAGGAACCATCCCAACCACTCAGATAACCAACCCCTAGGTCCCACTGAGTTTTTAAACCCCAGGATTCTCTCTTGATATGGGCATGCATGCATTCAGGAGGCTCTGGATGCTCCCACAACGTGGGTATGTGTGCATCCAGGGAATTTTCTCCTCAAAATTGTGCTTGCGTCTCTAGGATTTGTGTCCCTTTTCAACCCCAGAGCCCAAGTCACTGCCCAAAACTCAATGACTCTTTCGAGAGTGAATTTACACAACATAACAATGATGCATTTGCAAAAACATCAACAAGGATTAGACTAGACCCCTACTAGCCATGGTAGGCATTTCGTCAAGCATGCCACAATTATGTAATCTACAAGTTTAAACAATAGATCTAAGCATAGGGGTCTCATACTTATCTAAGAATCGCTAAGAAGCAATGTTCCCTTATATCATTAGTTGAAATTTCATCTATTAGGCCATAAATACATTATTCAGTCATTTACAAATCAAAACATGATGAGAGACATACATCATCACTGTCATAAAACATGCTCATAACCAACATTTAACCAACATATAACCAACATCATAACAATGATAATACAACCATAAATATCACATAATAATAAGTAAACTTACCGATCATTTACAAGAAGAAAGAGCTCTTATTAACCCATGTAAAATGAAACCATGTATAGGACTTCCACGTGCCACCCGAACGTAGACATGGTTGAGCCATATCTCTCTTCATCCAGTCACACTTGTGCCATATTCCAAGCATGAATGTGGGATCTCATAAAAAACATCAACCAAAACCATCCTGGGCTCCCAGAGGCCAAACCAACTCAACCCATCAAATAGTGATTCCAGCTCACGGTTGGACATCATAAACCATCACCAGAATGGTCTCTACCCAAGCCTTCTAGGGCTCCAGAGTGTTTGTTCCAACCAAGGCTCTAAGACCAGTAACTCAACCCACAGTTGCCGCTAGGTTCCAAAGTGTTTATCCAACCAAGGCTCTAGGACTAGTAACTCAACCCACTAAGGGCTCCAGAGCATTTATCCAACCAAGGTTCTAGGAACTAGTAACCTAATCCAAGCTAAAGGAAACATGAGAACCAACCATAAAACAAAGAAATGAACCCACAACACCATGATTATCCAGGAAATGGGAAGGCTAGGAAAATCCACTATCAATCAAGGTAATCCTCCATGCCAATTACCGATCATAACCAATAAACCACATGCATATGCCATGCATGGCAAAAATAGTGATGAAAACATACATGAAACTCAGCACCTACAAGCAAAACCCATTGTAGCTGCTGATCCCGATGTCATCTCACACTTTCATGCTCTTTCTTTGCCATATTGCTTCGAAAATCCAAGTGTTCTACACTCTCCAAGAGTGCTCCAAGAAAACTCTAAGTGTCCAAGAGTATGAAAGGGCGAGAATAGAATGACAGCTCCAAAACTGAACTGACAAAAATATTACATTGTCGAAGCCTGCCCATTGATCCTCATAAGTATTTTTATCAATGAGGCCTCTATTTTCTTCATTTTCCTTTTCACATGCAACCTTTCACCTTTCACCTTCCTTTTCTCCTATTTTCCATTATTTTCATAAATAAATGTGCCAAAAATTCCATTTTTCCTTTCCAAATCATTTTCCATTTCCTTTACCAAATTCCTTCAGCCATAATAACCGAAATGAAAACCCACTAAGATGTTTTGCCCACCATTCAGCATGGAATACATGTCCCATGACCTTGGTATTATATTTTTTACATCTATTTTTAACCAAGGCTCTTACACTTTCCAACCCACAACCACAAGAAATTATGAGCACCAATAAAAAAACAATCAAGTGGAAAAAACCCACAACACCATGGCTTTCTAGGAAATGACAAGGCAAGGATAAGCCCATTGTCAATCCAGGAAAATATCCATGCCAATGAAAACACATAACGAAATAATCACATGCATATACCATGCATTGAAAAACTGACAAGGAAATCATGCTTGCAACTTGTTACTTGCAAATAAATCCACCTGTAGCCATTGATCCAATTGTTCCCTTATGCTTTCCTTCTTTCCTTTGCCTTCATTTTCAAAATCCAATGTCTGCCAAAGTGCTCCAAGAATACTCAAGTCTGCAAGAGTATGAGAGAGTGAGAGAATAAAAGAGAGTGCTAAGCTAAAACTGATAAAATGTTGTGAACTGATCCTCAAAATCCTTTTTATTATTGAGGCCTCTTTTTTCTTCATTTTTTTTTCATTTTTCCTTCAATTTCCTTCTCTTGAAAATTGGTGACCTTTCACCTCCCTTTTCTCTCATTTTCCTTTATTTTCGTAAACAAAATGCCAATTATTGTCACTTTTCCTTTGCCAATTCCTTTTCTAATTTCCATAGCCATTAATTAATCACAAGGGATACCCATCACTATTTTTTTTCCAGCATGCATCTTGGAATACGTGTCACGTGACCTTGGTCTCATATTTTATTAGCATAAAAAATCGACCAAGGGTTGTCACACAACTAATTCTTTAATAATTGAATTCAAAACTATCCAAAAGAAGATTGACTTTTGACTATATCGTCTACATGTTCCTACTCTAAAATAATTTTGATATATACTTTCCAAAAGACTCTAAGAACCCTATATATATATATATATATATATATATATATATATATATATATATATATATATATATATATATATATATATATATATATATATATATATATATATATATATATATATATATATATATATATATAGATATATATATATATATATATATATATATATATATATATATATATATATATATATATATATATATATATATATATATATATATATATATATATATATATATATATATATATATATATATATCTACAATACATGATTTAACAAATAAAATAGCTAGCCTACATTGGGTGGACAGGGTTCAAAACTTCCCTCATTGTTGTTCTCATTATCCTACCTCTACTGTGTTGTAGCTATTGCCACCTCTCTACATCCTTCTTCATCTGTGTTGATCCCTCGGTTGGAGCCACCACCAATGCCGCACTTTGTTCCTCAAACACTCCAACAATTGTTGCACCACTTCCTCTCATGGGTTCCATTCGCACGAGACAGATTTTCAGGAAATCACTTCTTGCCTACAATCTATCCACCTTGGTCTAAAGAAAGGTTATTTTCCAATTCAAAGCGACTAATTGTGCTTGTGTCTCCACTACTCCCATTTCCCCTTACCTGGTTAATAATGATGGAATATACTCCATTGTGGCTGTGAGATATCCCAAGTGTTGGTTTAATTATTCTTTCTTTGATCTTGATGATCCCTCCATGTTTTCACCAGTAATACAAATCTCCTCACCAATTGTCACTTTAAGGATACAAACATGTTCTTCATCATAAATGACGACAAGCTATGTCTTATAACCAAGCAAGAAAGCACCCACTAGGCTGGAAATTATCCTTTCATCTTTAATGCATCTAATTTCCATACATATTCGCATGTCTTGGAATTCAATTTTGAAATTAACATCCCTACTATTTGCCATTAAATCTTTGTGCCCTTGTCGTTCCATTCTCTCTTCATATTTGAATGTGGAATCCCTTGGCTTACTCCAAAATTATTTTGAACATAAGCTCTCTTCCATCTATCCCTAACCATGCTTGTATTCACATGGCCAGGCCAAATGTGTGCATGGGCCTAGGCCCTGACGAGAGTAATGAGTCTCTAAAGATCTAGGCAAAGATAATGAAGACGTGTAGATCGTGGAGATGAGATGAGACTTGGAGACGACAAACCAACATCCAAACACTTCCCCATTTTTCACTTTTTACAATATCTTTTTCACCTTGAATTTTATTTGAGATTTTCCTAGAAATTTTCTAAAAACACCACTTATTTCATCCTAAACTAATATCCCTTGGTCTAGGATGACTCCCTTGTTTTCTAGCTCATCTAATTTTGAATTGTGAGGCCTCTTTACATGATAGAATTCAACAGTCTCAAATTTTGCAATTTGTAAGATTATTATTGAAGAATTGAGAATTGAACTTGTTGAGAGTTCCCCTGGAGCTTGCATTCCTGTCGGATGATTATCATCGAGTCTCCATTGACTTTTAAATGTGATATTTTATATGAAATAAACAAATCTAACCCCTTCCACAAAGCAAAAAAATTGGCTTGATTATTTGTAGCACTTCACAAGGGTCTGTGCATATTGTATCTCAATTTCTTCATCGGGGTGATAGATAACCCCTCCTGCTCCTATCTCCCTTGAGTTTCCTATATTTGCTCCATCAAAAAATAAAGAATATTGTGCCTTATTGTTCCTCCATTTTTTGAAATTCTTTAGGGTCGATCCTTATAACAAAGGGGTTTCTAGTAGAAGTATTATAATTAAAGTTTCCAACTTGATTTGGATTTTGACCCATTTGTAACCAATAACGCTCACCTTGCGACAAATTGGCCAATTCACTTGAATCATATCCATGAGCAAAAATAGCTTAAAAAAATCAATTGAATTGCTTTGGTGGCCATGGAATATGAGATTGGATAAAATCCCTTGAAACCTACTTTGATGTGTGCTAGCCAAACTTCCCAACACAAATGCTTGGGGAGAGCTATTCCACATCTCATGGATAATGAATTAGATCTTCTGTTCTAATGGATTTTGGATTTCAAACCCTCCACATTGAAGGTGCACAGTCGAAATATGTGAGGGGTGTCTTCTTTATCCTTTTTTCACAAAACATAGAGAGCTGGCCCTTATATGTTTTTTTTAGGTTCTTTGTTGTTAGGATCTTCCCATGAACCATTTCCCAACAAAATATATTTATTTTTGGGAGACCATCCTAATACCATATATTCCCCCATAGCCTATATGAAGGAGGATAATGTAATTCCTCCATGAGCATTTCATAACCCATTTTTACCGAGTGATAGCACTTCTTACTTCCCATCCATGTACTTTAAACCAAACTTGAGGTTTTGAATGGAGTGAGGCCCTCTAAATAATTGACTAGAGTGATCCAATAAGATTGGAAATTGGATGGGAGATCTTGGCATTGCCATCTGACCTAGTGGCCATTATGATCCCATTTTGATATGTCATCAATCGTATTATATCCATTTTGTTACATCCAATTAGCAAGCTCCTTGATACCTTTGCTCTCATCAAATAAATCTATTTATGGAAATTGATATTTCCACATATTGATGCACACCCCATTTCTAGCTTTCCACCCCAATTGGTCAAGGATGATAGGGGCCACCGCTTTATATATATTCCATATTTTGGATCCCTATTCTGAACGAAGGCCTATTTACACTATTCATTAGAGTCTTTGAGAGGAGACACCACACAATATTTTCTCCCAAAACGAGGTTTGTTTTGCTCAATATCTTTGATTTCTAGCCCACCAAATTTCTTAGGAAGTCTCACTATGCTCCAATTTACCAAATGGAATTTTCCATTTATTGTTTTTCTCCCCATGCTAGAGGAACATCCAAACGAGGCCTCCAATCTATTGGATTATACCATTAGGGAAAGAAAACTAGATCCTAAATAGATGGGAGAGGAAGACAACACAGATTTTATTAATACAACTTTCCCCATTGCATTTAACCATTTCAGTTCTTAAGATTTGGTTCTCTTCCTATTTTTCTTTTTTCAAAACCTGTTTACAATATTCAATATTTGATGCTCCCAATGTTATTGAAATTACCATATATTTAAATGAATTCCAATCATGTGCTATAGGGAATTCTAAAATCCTTGAAATCTCATTTAAAGTTGCCTTAAAACAATTCCAATCATATATTAGGAATTTCCTTTTGTTGTGTTGGATTGAAGTGATTTAGACAAACAAATCTCAAAACTACCTGCCCTTTCGGCAATAGCTTGCGATGCGTGGACTGAGGTCTCACCCGAGGTAGTATGGGAAGGTGCTATAAAGAGGTTTCCACACCCTGGGGATGTCTTGATGGGGTCTAAGAAGTTCACGAACCCGACCTGTGTGCTTGCGCTGTTCTGCATAGTCGTCTGACCTTTGCAACTTGTGCAACTGCTTCTGCGAAGCTCTGTAAAGAGCATGAAGAGGCGCTATCTAGATCCTTTATCCTTACTATGCTATTATTATAGATCTTGACTTAATTGTGTGTACCCAACATTCTTATTAACCATTCAACATTCATAACAAGTGCACGCCACCATAAAACTGTAAAGAGATGAATAAATATAACAGAAGCATAAACCCACAGATCTACGAGCAGATGCATAATATTTTAGAATCGACTTATCTTTTATTAATCCTCTGTTCAAGTACAATCCCAACTCCGCCCTGCGCACTCAGCTGCAGGGGTCTATGCACACAGCTGTGGACTCTACAGGCCTTTGTGCACACAGCTACAGAGCCTCTTCCTACTACTACAACCCAAGACTCGGACTTACAAACTCAGAGCTAATTCATCATCCAAAGGAACATCCTATGACTTCAGACTGCCTTTACACTTAGAGCCTCACTCTATTTATACAATTTCATGGTCCGGGGACCATGGGCAGGCCGACACATTCTATATTAAATTACATTATTTTAGGGCAGACAGCCCTAGACTCTCGCGCTCTGTGCCTACATTTTGCGGGGTCTTTACATTACATTAACCAAAATTTGGGCTTTAATCCCCAAAACGTGCTATGGAGGGATTTGCTACCCAACAGGCCCCTAACACAATCATCGTGACTCGTCCCGAGTCACTCGGCTGGTGTGGTATTCTTCGCATAGAGTCCATCCAGCCACTTCTGCATTGCGCTTACATCTGCAACACACTCTTCCATTGTCTGCTATAGCAGTTATGCGTGAATCTCCGATGCATCGTTGTTAGAGGCACCTTCTTGCCTTAGCGCATATGTACTCTGCATCTGTGCCAACTTTCCCTCGATCGTGGTGGTGACCATGAATTCTTCCTTGAGCCAAGGCTGGATACGTGCTTTAAACATTGTTTCTTTCTCGCGCACGGCGTCCACTTGTTCCTTTAGAGTTTGGGCCTCCTTCATCTTGGCAAGTCACTGAGTAAGGGTGACCATCTGTGAGGTCCCCCTAATACTATCATATGCAAGTTGTAACTGTCATGCTTCTGTCTCCAGACGTTGTATGGTTGGATATTCCTGTAGTGAGGTGAGCATGAAGAGGGACTGATCCAACAATCCCTTGCAATCCTGTACAGCATGCTCTATCACTTCCAACCCCGATTGAATGGCGTGGTGGCGCTACTTTCTAACTTTTGGGGGTGTAGATGGTTGCGCTTTAAGATGCAGCTTAGCGATTTGCAAGTTCAGCACCAACTGAACCTTCGCGGCCTCTTCTTGGGCCTTGCGGACTCCAGCCACTAGCTAGTGAATCTTTTCTACCGTTGGGAGTACCGCCGGCACATCCAACTCTGGTATGCTGCTATAGGCCTCCTCCACGGTCTGTTCCAATCCCTGGGTGTGTGCGACTAGGTTATCGCGCTGCAGGCTGAATTGTTCTAAATTTAACTTTTGCTCGCTCAAGACCTAGAGGGCACAACCCTCCCTAGCGTGAAGCTCAGTAGTTACCCCATCTTGTAGTTGGTATAGGCTTTCTCTACAAAGGGCGGCCAAATTCGACCCCCAGGCCTTCATTTTACTTTCCGTGGCCCCATCGCCCTTGGTGGCTACTAAGACTGTGCCTTCTGGTAATACAAAACTGTTCATGGTGTAGGTGTGCAACATTGGCTCAGCTTCGAATGTACCTGCTGCAACATGTGGTGCCATCATTCTTGGGGGTCACATCTGTAATGCCTGCAACAACGCTCTGAATGTCGACAACACAGTTGTATGCTTTGTCATTAATTTGTCAAAAGCATCCTTAGTGACATCATGAACTGTTTTGCCAATGTCAAGAAGGTTTCCCTCAGTGAGCTAGATTGGGTCAGTGGAGGTATTTGTGGCCTTTGTCTTTTTCCATGAGGCTGGCTTCTCATGGATGCACGACCTCTTCAGTTGGGTCAATTTTGGTGCCGGGTCTATGTGTTCCTCTGTCTCATCCTCCCCCTGTATGTCCTGCTCTGTGGACATTTCTTGGCCTTCCTCGATCTCTTTGGTGGCCACAGTTGTAGTCTCTACCGTCTACGCTTCCGCTGCTGCCTCAGCCGCCTTCTGCTGCGTGGCCGCTTCTTCTTCCTAGCGCCTTCTCTCTGCCAGCTACACAATGCGTAGCTTGGTATCCTTCTTTCGTTGTTGTGCTGCGATCCTTTCCATTTCTGCCAAGTCCAGGGCACACCACTCTAGGGGCTAGGACTCCATTACCGCAAAGATCACATTATCTATTGCGACGAATGGGAGCTTTGCCCATGTTCGTGTGGGATCTTTGCGCGCCCAGATATACAAGTTATGCATATCCGCCTTGAACTCTGTCACGCTCTGTAAGCTGTTATGGACTGTAGAGGACAAGCGAGGCCTGTGATTGATCCATGTTCATATGCTTGCCTCTACGAACACCCAAAACACCTTTTATCTCGTGAATCCTTGTCACGTCTTTCGTTGCCAAGAGCGAGGTGTACCTCGCGGCTTTGGGTAGGTCACCCTCAACCGTGGGGAACTAGCTGTCCTTTGGCAGTTCTCCTACAACCAATAGGATGGATAAGAGAAACCACACATAGTGAAAGGTCTTATCCTACTCTTGGGCCTCCCTGCAGTTTGTCAAGAACTCGTCACAGAGGAACTGCACCCAGTTGAATTGGACCCCTCTCTGCATTGCTCTACCAACGCAATTACAGATGCTGGTAATTCGTCTGCGCTGCCTTTCCTCATCAGCTTGCCGGCCAGTAGCTGGGTGGCTAGGCACACCCCTTATTCCTTGATGCTTGTGATTACGTACCCTCGCTTCCTCTTTTCCAGCTTATATTTGGCCTTCATAGCTTCTGTGAGGGCCAAGTCGCTGCTCTTTCCTGCTATGGCTGTAGGGTCGTTTCTTTTGATGGGCAGTCATGAAATTCGATGAATTAGATTGGTCGTGATGGGAATCGGCTCCTCCAGCTAGAGATACCCATCATGTACTAGGCACAGTAGCTGCCAAATGAAAAAAATAGTGACGGGCGCGTGGTGGTAGTGGGGTATCCATCGTAGATGGAGTAGCCCAGCCTTCTCTACACCGCGTAGCCATTTCTTCTTCAGTAATTTCTCCATGGCCAACTGTGGGAACTTCTTGTCGTCTGCAAGGTCCCAGTCTTCGAACTTCATATTAGGTACCTGTCCCAATAGCGGACCTTCAAACCTTATTTCATCAGGAAGGAGCAGGGTTTGGAGCACACTCTTCGTAGCCTCCAAGTCCTTTGGTATCTTGGCTTTCCCCTTCCACAAGGGGATGTAGGGGGGTAACTTTATCATCGAAGGCACTTGGGAGACATTCTCCACCTCGTCGTCCTCCACTTCAATTTTGGGGATCAGGGCTTGCAAATCTTCCTCCTCCTCCTCTATTTCAAATGTGACGACTTTGCCCTTCTCTGCCATTGAAAATTTACTAAACCATGGGTTCCATGGTGAAACCCGGACTGGCACCATTGTCTGCTTATCTTTCTGTGGATGCAGCATGTGTGGTGGCTTGGGAACCTCTAGTGTATTTTCCACCTCTCCAAGCTCCTCCTGGATCATACGGGGCTCTGGGTAACTTTCGGGAATCACACTCTGGTTCTTGCAGCTGTCATCATTTCTACACTGGATCTGTTCGGTCGCGTACTCAAGGGTGGCAAGAGTGCTTGGTGCTCAATGCTTTGTACTGGCTCAAATCTTAAACAACCAAGTGTTGCCTCGAGGCTAGCCCAAGGGATTTTATAGTATCGTTTGAATTTGAATTCGACCATTCCCTCCACTTCTGAGTCATTAATACCTTCTTGGTGGTAGATCGTCCCGAATCTAGCTCTTAATTCTTGTCTTAATTGCCCATCGCCCACTCCTTTCTGCTTTAAATTGGACCTCTTGTCATGAACAGTGACATCAATGGTCACCTTCCAGCCTACCCACGTAGCAGCGCAGCCCCTTATGTTCGACCGCGACCCCTATGACATACTGACCCTACACGTAACCTCCTTCACGCGCAGCTCTCCTACAGGCTTTTTTATAGTCCCGTGCTCTCTTTCAACTGCTTGGAGCGTTGAGACAGTGCTTTCTACAGATAGTCAGGTGGTCGCACCACTGGTGCGAGGTGTCAAGTCACCTTCCAACCCAGTCTGCGAGCCTTCCTTAGCTACCCTCGCGCCAGCCATCGCCTCGCGTTCTTCCTTATGTGGTGCACTCCCTTAGTTACTTTGTCTGATAAGGTGCAGCCATGGTAGTATAGCCAAAAAATCTTGGTGACAATCTTCTATTGCGGTGGTAGGGCTACCCATACGTTTTCCTATCCTTCGGTCGACACGTAAGGCTTGCGTGATTTCAGTTTCCAATTTTCTAATATTTGTGTCCATTATCATGCTCTTTTGCTTCATGCATACCCAATATTCTTCGAGTTCGTGAAGCTCAAGGTTCCCTCGCTGAATGGCTTCTTGAATCTACATTTGTTCATCCTCGCATGGTTGCATAAGCTCTTCGCTCGGGTCCTCGCGTGCTATCCCAACTGTGGGAGCTATTGTATGGGGATTCTTCTCTGCTCTTATGGTTTCATCTCTTCTCGCTAGTGTTGGGGTCATCTCCGCACTCAAGTTTTTGCTTAAGGCCCTATAGGCCCATCGAACCGCTAGTACATGTAGGTCCCAGTCAGTTTGGTTCACCTGGTAAACTCTATTCATGATTCCGCATAACTTTTTGAATGCTCTGACATGGAATAGTTGTAGTGTGTGTCTCTTTTCCTGCTGCCGTGTCTAGTTCTGGTTTTCAATCCTTAGTCTGGGAGGTGTTTGCACAACAAACATCTGCACCCATCGACACAGGTGGGCACGCAAGCTGCTTCATCCTGGTTGCCCGACCCTCGTTCTATGCTGGGGACTTCCAAATTGTAAGCACATCTATCTTCTACATTCGCTCCAGTTTCCAATGGTATTTTGATGTGTACTCCACCGTCATGTAGGTGTCGTGCGCAACACCCATTCCAGCGCACCATACTGCTATTGTTCCGATACTGCACTTTCAAATTTGTCTAAGAATTCATCCACCACTGTTACCCCATCTTATGTTGGCAGTTCCCTTACTTCTGTCATCACGCACCACAGTGATCTAGTCATCACGTTGCAATTCAGCGTTGTCACTTCATGCAACCGGTTCTACTAGTGTTCTACTTCTTCATCTGAATCTGAAGTATAGGAACTGTCACGTTCCCATGAGATTCTCCCATTTGCAGTTAGGTTCACCTGATCTTGGTCTTGCATCATTATCTGGTAAATGCAATCTAGCTGATCATCGTTGTCATTGTTGCGCACAGGTTCAATGTAGCGCGCTCCTTCGACTAGATCTAGCAAAACTACTATGCGTAGGGACTTTTTCTCGAATATCATCTTCCTCTTCTTCAGGTTGATGACTCCATTCATATAAGTGGCCCAGTCTATTCCTAGCAATGCAGGATAAGGATTGCTGTCATCAACAATCTCTATCACTTCAAAGTCCATCTGCGTGCTCGCGCCTTCGATATCAACTGTTACCCCTTGCAACCTCCCCATGGGAAAAATCTTCTGTTGGTTCGCCATTCGTAATTGAATAGGGGACCACTGTAGCGCGGGCCTGCCCATGCATTCCCATGTCTACTTAGATAGCACATTCACGTTGGACCCCAAGTCCAAGATTACTTGATCCATTTCTTATTCACCAATCTGCATCGTCAACCTCATCTCCCTTCTAGTGCACAATGTATGCTTTCCCAGTTTCCAGACTACGCGCGGTTCACCCAACCTTGTGCACCTAGTGATTAACTCTTGTAGTCCTTTAACTGCCCTATTATCACGCAGCAGCTTCATGCATGTCTCTAAAAAGGTAGTAAGCACAGAAGGATCCATTCCTGGCTCTGGTTGATCCTTACTACCTGAAGTAGAGGCCTACACGAAGCTCTTCTTAGCTTGCATGAACGTCTCCTTTGCACGTTCTAACTCAAACTTAGGTTCCTTTGTAGGGCCCTTGTGAACCCATGTATCTTCCTTGGGCTGCTTCCCCTTATCTTCCCCTATGGTCGCACCGCTTCTGAGCACTATGTTCACATTTGGGTCTTCTTCGCGCAGTTCAGATCTCATCATTTGGATATTTTGGGTCGGAGTAGGTTGGAGTACCCCTTTCTCGTGCATCTGTGTGATCAATGTAGGAAAATCTATCATTTCATGATCAAACTGATCGCAATATGAACAAGCCATTCTCGTTGGACTAGTACAATCGTAGGCGTAGTGTCCTGGTCCCCCAAAATTGTAACAGATTAACTGTCCGTGGCCCCTTCCTAGCCCCAGTCCTCCTCGTCCTCGACCTCAACCTTGAAATCTAGCGTGTGCCATCCCTACGGCTGGGTCGAGGCCTCGCATTTCTGTCTGCATTCTATAGGCCGGGGTCTAATCCATCATTAACTCGTAGCTACGACACGTATGTCCGTCGTGGCCTACTGACTTGCAGAAATTACAAAATAGCTGTTGGGGAGTCTGCATATACTTTTGTAACAAATGACAGTTATCCGCTGTGTGCTTTCCCCTATTTGACAGATCACACACCATAGCGCGGGTGTCATACTCAGCCCTTCCTACGCCTCTGGTCTCAATGGCATTGGCCCCCCTCCTGCCAAGTAATTCGTGAATACTAGACAATAATCCTTGTCATGGCCCTGGCCTTTGCATTTTATGCACCACACTTCCTCATGCGCCTCCAGCCATGGTGCCCTATCCTACTTCAAGCTCTACATTTCCAGGCAGAGATTCTGTAGCTACACATGGATTTGTTGAACTCCCAACCCCAAATCTTGTATCGGTGTCTCATGCAACCTCATCGCCATTTCCAATGCTTCAAACTGGGTTGAAAGCTTCTGCTGTGACAGCGTCATCCTCAGGTGTGGTGTCAAAGATGCCACGAACCATGCACAGTGTTGCGCATCCGTTAGCATCATATTAGCCTCACAGATCGTACTCTTCAGTCGTTGATCCAAATCTCAGGGGGTCTCACCTGGAAGCATTGTGATCTCTTTAAATCCGATGATTGACTGTGTCTCTGATTTCGGCTGGCTAAATTCTCTGTTTAGCGCATTCTGGATCTCTGCTATTCCTGCATTCGGGTGATCATTCGAGTGCTTGATATACCATGTTAATGCGCGATCCTGCAGTGCACTCACCACTAGAGCATTCTTGATGTTTTCATCTGTGACCCCTTGTGCTTCCCACACTGCTCTTACCACGAACCAGAACTAATCCAGATCCTCATTCCCTACCCCTTTGAATACGGGTATTTTGATCACACTCGCCATACTGAACCACTGGTTTGGTGGAGGTGGGGTGGGTGAAGATGTAGGTGAAGGCAGTGAAACGGGTGGTGGCATAAGTGGAGGTGGTAACTGCGGAATGTGCTATGTTATCAAATTGACCGAACTTCTTGGAGAGACCCAAGAGAGCTCTTCCGAAGGTGAAATCAAGGGACTGTTTCCTAATTCCCTGCTACCTTTGTAGATTCTTCCGCTCCATGTTGTTCCAAACATTAATGAATTCGCATCACCCGTTTTTCACATAACAACATCTTAATCTAGGTATTCATGGATTTAATGTACCTACCTCATGGTCCCTTAAGAAAACTCCGCTCTGCTTTGTTGTAGCTCACGGTCGTGCTTATCAGAAACTTAGTGATAAATCCCCCTATTATCTAGTTGAGCCAATTGTCTACAGATCGCGTGATCTTATCTTCTGATGTCTCTATTCTGCGCACTTATTCTGGATTCCACACTATCGGTAGATCGATCTTGTACCTCCCCTTGCTTTTGGCTAACCTCACAATCCACTCATATAGTTCAAAAGGGAAGGACGCAAAGAAGATCTAGTGAATTTCTGTATATACGTAGTGATCCAACCACCTCTTCTCAGATATCTGCAGAGTTCTGTTTTCCTGTGTCACGAACTCGTGAAGCCTCTTGTCCAACCACACTTCAATTTCCTCCTTTGTAGGCTTCCAATGGCAGGACATCAGATTTCCCTTACACAGATCCCTGTCTTGGCAACAAAACCATTTGTTGGCTTGATGGGGCCTAACCCAGGCTTAGAAGTGATTTAGCCAAACAAATCCTGAAACTACTGGCCCTTTCAGCAACACCCCACGGTGCGCGGACTGAGGTCTCACCCGAGGTAGTATGGGAGGGTGTTGGAACTAGGTTTCTGCACCCTAGGGATGTCTTGATGAGGTCTAGGAAGTTTGCGAACTCGACCTGCATGCTTGCGCTGCTCCGCGCAGCTGTCTGACCTTTGCAACTTGTGCGACTGCTTCCGTGCAGCTCTATAAAGAGCATGAAGAGGTACTATCTAGATCCTTTATCCTTGCTATGCTATTATTACAGATCTTGACTTAATTGTGTGTACCCAACATTCTTATTAACCATTCAACATTCATAACAAGTGCGCACCACCATGAAACTATAAAGAGATGAATAAATATAACAAAAGCATAATCCACAGATCTACGAGTAGATGCACAATATTTCAGAATCAAGTTATCTTTTATTAATCCTTTGTTCAAGTACAATCCCAACTCTACCCTGCGCACTTACCTACAAGGGTCCACGTACAATGTTGCAGACTCTACCAAGCCTCTGCGCACACAGCTGCAGAGCCTCTTCTTACTACTACAACCCAAGACTCAGACTTATAAACTTAGAGCTAATTCGTCATCCAAAGGAACATCCTATGACTTCAAACTGCCTTTACACTTAGAGCCTCACTCTATTTATACAATCCCATGGTCTGCGGACCATGGGTAGGCCAACACATTCTATATTAAATTACATTATTTTAGGGTGGACAACCCTAGACTCTCGCACTTTGCGCCCTCATTTTGCAGTGTCTTTACATTACATTGACCAAAATTCGGGCTTTAAGCCCCAAAACTTGCTATGGGGGGATGTGATGCCCAACATGTTGATCGGGCCCCTAGATAAATCAAGATATGAATTTATAACTCGTTTTAAATGATTTACTATTATTGAAGAGGATCCTCCAAGAAGTAGAGTATCATCTTCAAATTGAAAATGATTTACCTTATAACATCCCTAGTTAAAAATCCATCTAAAATTAATAAAGTTAAAATAAGACCTTGGTCATGGTACTCGTATTCCAAGCTGAATGTTGGGAAGAAACGGAGTGATGGGGATCACTTGTGATTATTTAATGGCTATGGAAATTGGCAAAGGAAATGGCTAACACTTTCGAAAGGAAAAATGGCATTTATTGGAATTTATTTATGAAAATAATGAAAATTAGGAGAAAAGGAAGGTGAAATGTCACATGTTGCATGTGGGGAGGAAAATGAAGAAAATAGAGCCCTCATTAATAAAAAGGCTTTTGAGGATCAGTTCATGGCTTTTGGTCAGTTCAATTTTGGATCTCTCTCTCATACTCTTCGACACATGGATTTTTCTTGGAGAACTCTTGGAGGAGTGTGGCATACTTGGAGTTTTAGAGAAAGAAGGAAAAGGAACAGCAGGAAAGTGCAAGAAGACATCGCAATCAACAACTACAGTGGGTTTTTCTTGTAGGTCCGGAGTTGCATGTATGTTTTCTTCACTAGTTTTGGCATGCATGGCATATTCATGGGGTTTCTTGGTTATGATCTGTGATTGGGATGGAGGATTTCCCAGATTGACAGTGGATTTTCCTAGACTTTCTACTTCTTGGATATCCATGGTGTTGTGGGTTTTACTTTTGTTTATTGGTTGGTTTTCTTGCACCTGTGGTTGTGGGTTGAGTTACTAGTTCCTGGAAGCCTTGGTTGGACAAACGCTCTAGAAGCCTTGTAACAACTTGGGTTGATTTACTAACCTTGGAAGCTTTGGTTGGATAAACATTGAGAAGCCCTTGGTGGGTTGATTTACTAGCTTTAGAGCCATGGTTGAGGTGGTTTGGCCTCTGGAAGCCCTGGATGGTTTTGATTGATTTTTTTTATGAGATCCCACATTCATGCTTGGAATATGGCACGTGGGTGACTGGATGAAAGAAATATTTGGTAAATCTAGTCTACAGTCGGGTGGCTAGTGGAAGTCCCATACTTGGTCAGCTTATGCAATCATCAATAAGAGCTTTCTTTCTCCTTAGTATTTTAGTTGTAAAATTACTTGTTTATATGTGGTTTATATGGTTATTGTATCCTTGATATTTCTGTTGGTTAAATGTTGGTTATGAATGAGTTTTATGACAGTGGAAATGTATGGCTCTCATCATGTTTTGGTTCATCACTGAATGCACAATGAATATATGGATTAATAGATAGTAATGCAGTTATATTAATGAGGCATCAATGCTTGTTAGTGATTCTCAAATAAGTATGAGACCCCTATGTTCAAATATGTTGTTTAAACATGTAGATTGCATCTTTGTGAAATGCCTGTCATGGTTAGTAGGGGTCCAATCAAGTGCTTTTTCAAATAATTACATTTGTATCATTATTCTGCTATTATCTTTCAATTTTTGAAGTGTCATGGAGTTGTGGGTAGTGACCTAAGCCCTGGGCCTGAAAAAGTGGCACAAAATTATGATCTGTAGACACACAAATGTTTGGGAAAGTCCCCATTCACAGGCATACCCATGTTGTGGGAGAGACTAGAGGGTCCCAATCGCACTCATTCCCATGTCATGGGATCGACTGGGGGATTAATTCAATAGAAAGCTAGTTTGTTTGAGGGGCTAGTCACCTGGAAGGTTTGGATGGCTCCGAGGCATTCTGCATTATGTCTGAAAGGTTTGTGTTTTTGTTTTCTGTCGGTTCCACTTCCTTAACTGACACATAGGGAGTTGAATCATATCATAGTAACTCTTCATCACATGTTTACTCTGGTTCATTGGTTACTTGGGTAGATGTGGGAGGAGGGTCTTATAGAGTGGTAATAGAGCATGGTTCACTCCTCGGAGTGTATAAGAGATGTGTTGGTCATACATTCATGTCGGTTGCATTTGTGTTACTCATACATGTGGCTCATGTGCTTGTTGCATATGCATGGTGTTGATCATGGTGGTAATGATGTCACCATGTGAAGGTTTATGGTGTTGTCATGGAAAGTGTCATTAGTGTATGATTGGTTATGTGTTGTTTATGCAAGTTAGTGCTTACATGTTGTCAAGTGTACATTGATATGGTTGTTGTTTTCATACATGAGATCATGATGTGTAGTTGATATGATCATGCATTGATGACTGGACTATGGTTATAATGATGTCTATATTTTTTCATATCTATATGCTATATGTTTATATGTTGTTATGATTATGTTTATACATGTATCATGCTAAATTAGTTGATCTTGTAGATGAGATATCCTTCCAAAATTATGATAAGGTACACTGGTTTTCTTATGATTTGGTTTAGCTAACATAAGATGCCTTGCAAGAAAGAGATCAAGATGACTAGCAAGATGGTATACTATAGTTCATGAGATTCTCCTTTTGGATCGGATGAGAAACATGGTGTTGGAAATTCTTCTAACTTGGTAGGCACATTGAGAATCTTGAATGACAAAATAAGGATTTGCAAAGTAGATAATGACAAAATCATACAGGAACAGGAGAAACGAGCAAAGATTAATGCAGTAATCCTTCATAGTTTGTCAGAATTGCAGTGACAGGGGCCATTTCAAATCAATCATGGACAAGAGGACAAAACTAATGGGGCATATGAAAGTAGGTCTCTTGGTGGATACAAGTCAGATAGAGATGAAACAGTCAGAGACGGTAGGTTCGTGGACACTTCAGATAGGAGAGGTGATAGATACAGGTACTATTCTAGTTCTAGTTCTGACAGGTATCATGATCATCACCGTTATCATCCTTACAAGAGGAGTGAAAGGGGATATTTTCTGGATGAGTTTAAGAAAGAAATGCCACCTACATTTTATGGAGAGATGAAGAAGTCATAGGATATAGAAGCACAGTTTCTTAGAATGAATAAGTTCTTCATTTTGCATGATTACTCAGAGAAAATGAAGGCCAAAATAGCTACATTTAGTATTAAAGGTAAATAAGATATTTGGTGTGAAGATGTAAAGAAAGTCAAAAATATTTATGAGGAGGAGTTGACATGGAGTGAATTCAAGAGACTATTTAGGAAGAAGTATCTATAGGAGATGTACTATGAAAACATGGAAAAATATTTTTGTGAGATAAATATGGGCTTTATGACTGATGAGGAGTACACTAGCGGATTTCAGGATTTGTTGAGGTATGTGCCTTACCTCAAGGAGGAGAAGGACAGGATTCAAAGATTCATCAGTGGGTTGTCGATAACATTCAAAGATAGGATTGAATTTGATGAGCCTAGATCATTGGAGGAGGCCATCCGGAAGCTAAATCATTTTTATGAGCAATCAAAGCGCAAATATGAATCCAATTTGGACTGAAAGGTAATGCAAAGAACAAAGGAAAATGGGACAGGAAGCGACCAAGACCACAAGGAACAAGTAATAAAGAGAATGAAGTGCCATCTAATAAGTTCAATGAATTTGATAGAGGAAGGGAACTTCAATCCAAGAAGAAGAATAAGGATGAAGGTTGGAAGCCTTTGTAGTGTTGGACTTGTGGAGGAGAGAATCACAGGAGAGATTTTCCACAGCATTAGGGTGGCAGACTGCAGATCTACAGTGCTCAAGAGGCATAGACAGTGGGAGATGTTGGACAGAGTATTCCTAGGATCTATGCAGTGCTGGATAATATGCAGGAAGATCACTAGGTGTCTATTATCGATATGGATGGTGAGCTTTGTGATCAAGTTGTTTCTATTTTGATTGACCCTGGATCTTATTATAGTTATGTTAATCCTGACCTGGTGGATAAGTTTGGTTTGAATAAAGAAGTACATGTAGAGTCTTGGTTAGTGTAGTTGACTACAGGTACAAATAAGCAAGTTCATCATTGGGTCAGAGCTTGTGCCTTTGATTTGAATGGTATGCCTACCTCATCACATTTGAATGTATTACTATTGGGATCATACAGTATGTTGTTGGGTATGGACTGGATGTATCTTTAGAGGACCAAGGTGGATTGTTATGACAATGTTATTGAGTTCCTGGATGAAAATGGGGAACAAAGAGTCTTACAGGTAAGAATAAAGAAACATCAGTGAGAATGGTGACAACTATGTAGGCCAAGCATAGTCGCAGGAAAGGGTGTGTGTAATTTGCAATACATATTTCTAGTAACAAAGGTAAGGAAGTTGAGGATGCATATGTTTTGAGCAAGTACCTAGTTCTACAGTAGTTTTAGGATGTATTTCCCGCATAGATTTCAGAGTTTCTACCTCACAGGGAAGTAGAATTTTCTATTGGGTTGGTACCAAGGGCAGCACCAACATCTAATGCACCTTATAGGATGAGCACAAAGTAGTTGGTAGAATTGAAGTTTCAGTTGAAGGAAATGCTTGAAAAGGGATAAATTAGGCCATGTGTATCACCATGGGGCGGACCAATACTATTTGCAAAGAAGAAGGATGGTACTATCAAGTTGTGCATTGATTACAGGAAGTTGAATAAAGTGACCATCAATAAAAGGTATCTGTTGCCGAGGATTGATAATTTGTTCTATCAGTTGAAGGGAGCATAAGTGTTCTCAAAGATTGATCTGAGATCCAGATATCATCAATTACACGTTAAAGAATATGACATTCACAAGCCAACTTTTTGAACCAGGTACAAACATTATGAGTTTGTTGTAGTTCCATCTGGTTTAACTAATGCTCCAACTACTTTTTTGTGCTTGATGAATAGTGTGTTGCGTCCTTATTTGGAAAAGTTTGTTATTGTGTTCATTGATGATATATTGGTATATTCTAAAAATGAAGAAGAGCATGCCAAACACTTAGCAATAGTATTGAGATTTTTGAGAGAGCATCAGTTGTATGCTAATCTCAGCAAGTGCAGTTTCTTTCAGACTATAGTCCATTACTTGACACATGTGGTTTCCAAGGAAGGCATAACAGTGGACCCAGAAAAGGTAAGAGCTATCATGGAGTGGGCAACTCCTAGGAACGTGGATGAGGTGAGATCCTTCATGGGGTTAGCAGGGTATTACAGGAGGTTCATCAGGAAATTCTCATAGATTTCTTATCCTATTACATCATTGCAAAAGAAAGGAAAGAGGTTTGAATGGACAGAGGAATGAGCAACCAGGTTTAAGGAGTCAAAGTAGATGTTGACACATGCTTAAGTGTTAAATATCATAGATCCAGACAAAGAGTCTGTGGTATGTACAGATGATTGCAAGAAAGAATTGGGTGAAGTCCTTATGCACGAAGGACAGATAGTATGCTATGAGTCACAAAAAATGAATGGTCACAAGCTGAATTATCTAACACGTGATCTTGATTTGGAAGTGATCATTCACACATTGAATATGTGGAGGCACTATCTTCTTGGCAAACAAATTTTATTGATGAGTGATCACAGTGGATTATGGTATCTATTTGACCAACCAAATTTGAATGCCAGATAAGCTAGATGGTTGGCCATGATCAGTGAGTTTGACTTTGAGATCAAGTATATTAAATGTAAATAAAACAGGGTTGCAGATGCTCTTAGCAGGTGGAAATAGGTTAATTATATAGTAGTTATGAGCTCATATAGGACAGATCTACATGATAGGATCTTGCAGTAGGTCAACAAGATAACGAGTACCTGGAGCTCAAGCACAGGTTACAATAGAGTACATGTACAAGTACAGGTATAGGTACAGGTGCAGGTACATGTGTATAGGATGTGGACTATTGTCTCACAATAGATGGATTGGTCAGGTTTACAGAAAGGATATATGTTCCAAACAATAGTGAGCTCAAGAAGGAAATCTTGAGGGAGTTTCATGTGAAATCATATCCAGGTCACCTAGGATTTTAAAAGACACTGACATCAGTGAAGAAGTCTTACTACTGGCCAAATTTAAAGAGAGATGTGGCAGAGTTCGTGGCTAGGTGCTTGGATTATCAGTAGGTGAAGGCAAAGTGCAAGCATCCAGGTGGACTACTACAACCAATTATGATCCATAGTAGAAATGGGAGGTCATTCCATGGACATTATCACAGATTTTTTGAGGACATCTAGGAAGCATGATTCCATTATGGTTGTGGTGGAAATGTTGACGAAAGTACCACACTTAATTTCATTGAATTCTACATGCTCAACTAATTATATAGCAAAAGTCTTCAGAAATGTGGTGAGATTGCATGGTGTTCCGCAGAAGATTTTCTCAGATAGGGATATGAAGTTCACTTACAAGTTTTGGAAGGACTTTTTGCAGGTTTAGGTATAGAGTTGGCCTTCAACACAACTTATCATCTGAAAATAGATGGACAGACTGAGAGGCTCAACATGATATTAGAGGACATGTTGAGCATGTATGTGATGCATTAACAGTAGAAGTGGGAAGAGTACCTTCCATTGATAGAGTTTTCTTACAACAATGGGTATCAACAATCTTTGAGGATGAGTTTATTTGAGGCATTGTATGGGTAGAGTTTCAATACTCCCATTTGTTGGAGTGATCCAGTTAATAGGGTGTTGATTGGACTAGATATGTTGGCATAAATGGAATAGGAAATACAGGTTATCAAGAAGAATTTGAAAGTAACACATGATAGGTAGAAGAGCTATGCAGATCAAAACAATTTGTTATCACAATTTTATCACAAAATCTAACCTTGATAGGCTGTTGATCAAGTAGATTCTGAATAACTCTTTCAAACCAATCTTTTGGTTGAGGCTTAGCCTCCTCAACCTAAGAGGGCTCTCTCAATAGGTTTAAGATTTTTGATTAATGCTTAGATGGCTAACTCTAGTAGTAAATCGAACAAAATATATAACTTGGTTGAATCAAGGATTAGAAAAAGTTCAATGGTCTATGGAGTCAAGGTAGTCTTGAACAAAATATCATGATCAACAAACATGGAACTCAAGGCACTTGGAGTTCAGGCTTACAAGTGAAAGAGTAACAAAGTTAAACAACACAGTTTACAAGCATGTGAAGGAAGTTAGAGCGTTTTCCAATGAATTATAAGTATCACAAGCTCATACCACTGCAAATAAGTAATTGAACAAGGCCATAAGAACATCAAACACATAAAACTCCTTGTGAATCTTGAGTAGTCAAACTGATCTCTGTATTAGGTATGAAAACCATAGTTTCTTACAATAACACAACTTTGATTTTGCTAATAAAATTACCAACCCTTAGGAATACAATTATCAAGCTTAATATAGAGTTTTACATCCTTGGATACTATCATCCACCTTTAGAGGAATTTGAATTCCTAACTTGTACACCTATCTATGCACAAAACAAACTATTTAATTACAACTTGACAGCTAGCTGTCTTTAAGAGTCCTAATACAAATAGGAGTAAAACTCCTAGAACATGCTTTCAACCACCTTATCTGAGTCTTCCATATATTCTTAAATCAACTTCCAACCATGTCTTCGAATTTGATGATGTCTATAGTGTTGTTTCAAAACCTGTTTAGTTATTCCCTAACTATCCTGAAGAATAGGAGATAGAGTTCCTGTTTTTTAGGCCCTTAACCCTTGATGCTTATCTTCAAACAATTTTTTGTTGGTGTATATGTGGCATACATTAACAATCTGTTAAGCTATCATTTTTCACATGTGCAAAAAGAAACTAGAGCATATGGTGTAGAGAATGAAACATGATTGTGCTATGAAAATACTCTATTTTCATAGCACAGCGTTCATATCACCTATGAAATAATCCTTGAATCTCTGCTATCTACACCATTGCCATCTGAGAGTTCATACATGATCCGCTATCTACTAGTAACCTCAAAATTTGGAACTAATCCAACCTTACCTTCGGAAAGCATCCATAAGTGCTAAATAATCATCTTCAGCAGTTTTGTAGCGTGCTACGAAACTGCTGTGTGATGTTCTTTTTCCAATATGACCTTCAAACATTTGTAATTTAGGGATTTTTTTCAAAATTCCAAGAGGATTGATATGATCAACCACAAAAAATCAAAATCACTTCTTCTTATAGATGTTCTTCTTCATATGCCAAAATTCATTTTGTGTGCCAAAACTGTTTATACTATATCTCCTTCACTGCTTCCTTTCAACACCCTGTTTCATAATTGTTGTAGACCCTTGTCCAGATTTGGTTAGTTGAATTTCCAGATCTTCAATTTTCCTTTTCAACCCCTTGTTTGTAGCTCTGAGTTGAGCATTAACTTTCCTTACAAATCTAGCCTCTTTGATTGCAGGAACAGTCCAGGTGAAGTATTGATTTTCACTGCTAACTATTTCTGGTTTGGACACCTTTTCAACCTCCTAGAGAGCCTTCATCCTTTTGAAATTTGACTTTTCAACAGCATGCTTTCTTGCTCTCACTCTTAGTTTAGCAATTTCATTGTTGGCAGCTTTTAACTTTTCTTCCATAATTTCATAACTGGCCTTTTCTGTTTGAGTGGCAGGAACTGTTTTTTAGTCTTGGAGATGGTAAGTCTATCAAATCCTCTTGAACAACAAAGGTTTCCTCTGTTCTCTCCAATTCAACATTGGACTCCTGCATATTCTTGGATTGCCTAGTTAAGGGTTTTCTAGGTTTAAAAACAAAAGCTGCAACATCATCTTCGAATTCCAGTTTCTTGGAGGGTTTCACTTTCTTCGACTTCCTTTGATCAAATTTTGGCACACCTGCTTGCACTAAAGGGGATTCTGTAATGTCAATGGCCTTTAAGATATCATTTAAATCACCCTTCAAGCTTGAAACTTCTCCTGAGATCACTGCTTTTCCTTTTTCCTTTGCAACTTGGCTTCTAGTCAACCTCTTTTGAAGTGGTTTGCTAGTTGACTGCTCTTATGTCTTTCCCCTAACCTCAGATATCTTCTCCTTGGAAGATTTAGGAGTTTCAAGAATGATTACTGGGATTTTGACTGCTGGAGTTTTGACTGCTGAGGTTTTGCTTGCCTGCTCTTTCACCTGCTTCCTAGGCTTTAACTTAATATACCTTTTTGCCCTGGACATTGCAGACTTGCTGGTTTCTGTTGATGGAGTTCCTTTAACCCTAGGGCTAGTTTCTGCACCTTGTTTCTCTGTCCCAAAGTCACATACAAACAAAAATGAAGACCAATATTTGTTGACCCTTTCGAGCTCATGTAGAACTATCAATTTAATTAGACCATGATGAAATAGGGAGGTCTCACATCCTTGGGATTTTAACTGTACTTTATCTACCATCTTAGCTATACTTCGAAATAAGAAGTAAGGCAAATCTAGAGAAATCATACCAGTAAAATGTAAAAGGATTTTAAAATGGTATGAATAAACCTTTTGATATCTGGCTTCACAAGTGAAATAACGTTGAACGTTAAAGAGTAGGTTGGTATAGCTGTCCTTGATGTAGTCTATGGGAATTGCCTTGGTTAAGTCGGTTTCTGAAAACTGTGGCTTCAAGAACACCTTGCATGGTTCCATGTTGAATCTGAAGTTTTTGAACCATGTCTCTTGTCCCCTAGGAATTTCTGTCACCAATGCTATGACCTCTGGAGAAACCTGCAAATTAAGCATTCCAACCTTTGTACTTAAGCCATTGAAATGGAGTGCAAACTCCTTTGTCACCTGGGTATGCCCTGCTTGCAATTTCTTACAAAACTTCCAACACCCTGCTTTCTTGAAAGCTTCCACAACTACTTTGTCTCTGATTAGGACCTCAATTCTTTTAGGTTCTATTCTCAAGTAATGACCAGACCTGTGCCGTTTCTTCTCCTCTGTCATCTTTTCTCCTAAATTTCTATGAAAAAACTAGCCTCCTTTGAAACTCAATTGATCAACCTCACTTGCCAGCCTCGCCTGAATGCTGAGTGAAGAAAACCTTGGTGAACAATTACCAAAGTTTATTGTTCGAGAACAATTCTGTTTCAAGGGTTTGCATGCAATCTAAAATGATAAGACTAGCCAGCCAATTTCGAATTTTGAAATTATCTTTCATAATGGACCCTAAATTCGAAATGATGAGTTTGGAGCGGTGGCAGGCTTAAGGACTAACTCCTAGATGAAACCTAATGATGAAAATTTTAATGGAATTCTAACGGATTGATGTCTGACGAGACTGTCGTTAAAAAGCACGTAGCGAGCTTATAGTTGATGCTAGATACTTGCTGCCGACACCAGATTCTGCTAAACTTAAAGAAGTGTACTTTCTTGTCCCATTCAGGAACCTTCTGGGCCATGTGATCCATAAGCAATGCCTGATGGTGGATCCGAAAAAGATCGCCGTCATACTCAATTTACAAGCGCCGCGAAGTGTCAAACAGCTACGTGCCACACTAGGCCACACGGGCTACTATCAGAAGTTCATAAAAAGCTATGCCTAGATCACAGCTCCGATGGAATGATTACTAAAGAAGGATGCTACTTATTGTTGGAATGAGGAATGCAACAAAATTTTGGAGACGCTCAAGGAAAAGATGGCATCAGCCCCCATATTGGTCTTTTCGAAATGGGACGTGGAGTTTCATGTGCATGTCGACGTGTCGTGTATCGCATTGGGGGTGGTACTTACTCAACCAGGAGCGGAGGGAATTGACCACCCAATTGCATTCGCAAGTCGCCGGTTGTCAAAAATTGAGAAGAATTACTCCACTATCAAGCGCGAGGGATTAGCGATGGTATAAGCGCTTCAAAAATTCCGCCACTATCTACTTGGAAGCCATTTTAACATGTATACCGATCACTCGGCGTTAAAATATCTAGTGAACAAGCCTATGTTTGGGGGGCGCATTTGTAGATGGTTATTGTTATTCCAGGAATATGACTTTGAGGTCGTTGTAAAGCCAGGACGTCTAAACACAGGCCAAGATCACATGTCCCGAATTGAGAACAACGAAGAACCCACAAATCTAGAGGACGGACTCCCGGATGCACAACTATATGCGGTGCGCGTAGCGGATGGTCACTTTGAAGATATAATCCATTTCTTAACTACAAGAACCACGCCGCAGGGATATTCTATTCACCAAAAGAAGGAATTGGTGATATGCGCAGCAGACTTCACCGTGATTGCAGGACACCTCTACAAAATGGGCAATGATGAAATATTGCGTAGGTATGTCCCAGAGTTCGAGCGCAGACAGATCTTGGTCAAAGCACATGGGGGGGTTGCTGGCGGACATTATGCAGGTCGCACCACAACCCAGAAGATTCTTTACGTAGGATTATGGTGGCCCACTCTGCATCAGGATTCGAAAGCATTCTGTCGAGCCTGATACGTATGCCAGTGGATGGGGAAACCATCGCGAAGAGATGAAATGCCGCTCCAGCCACAAATGATGCTACAACCATTCGAGAAGTGGGCAATCGATTTTGTAGGACCTATCGAGCCATGAGGGAAGATGGGCATGTGCTATATCATCACTGCGATAGATTATTTGACCCGATGGGCAGAGGCACAGCCGATTAAGGATTGCACGGTTGCGACAGCTATGAAGTTCTTGTTCGAGAACATACTAACAAGTTTGGCTGTCCCAAAATTCTCATGAGCGATCACGGAATGCATTTTCTGAATGAAACAATCAGCGCACTCACGGAGGAGTTCCAAATATATCACCAACAAAGTACGCCATACCACCCGCAAGCAAATGGGATCGTGGAGGCATTCAACAAAATCTTGGAGACAACGTTGACCATCCTAGTTGTGCTATGGGCATACCGAACCATGTGCAAGAAGTTGACGGGCCAGACACCATTTCGGTTAGTCTATGGCCAAGAGGTTGTCATGCCTACGGAATATATTGTGCCTAGTCTGCGGATCGTGGAAATCAAAGGTATGATAGACCGCGGGGCTTTGGAGGAAAGGCTTGCGCAGCTAGAAAAACTGGAAGAGGAATGGTTTTTGGCCGGATTCCATCAACAAGTATAGAAACAGCACAAGAAAGCGTGGCATGATCACCATATCAAGGTGCGCACCTTCAAGGAGAATGATCTAGTATTGCTCTACGATAGTAAGTTCGAGAAATTCCCTAGCAAACTCCAAATGAATTGGTTGGGACCCTATGTTGTCAAAGAAGTTACCGATGGGGGTGCAGTTCAGCTTGCCAAACTCAATGGAGACCTCTTCCCAGGCTAAGTGAATGGTAGTCGCCTGAAGCTCTATACGGGCGGGTCAGCTTCCTGACTAACCATTTGAAGGATAGTCTCACCGATCCAGCTAGTTAAAAGAGAGCACGGGATGGTAAAGCAGTCTGGGGGGAAGAGGCGCAACTTCCAAGATATGCATCGATCTAGCCCATCACCAAGATCACGGTCGCGCGGTAGAAATTATGATGCTGCATTACCAAGAGGAAAGGTGACCGGTCATGTCACTATTCATGACAAGATATCTGCATTAGGGAAAAAATGAGCGGGCGGTGGAAATTAAGAGAACGAGTATGGACCAGATATGGAACGAGTTGTAACAGGTTTTACACGAGGACGCTAGAACAGGCAGGAATCAGTGCATTTGAAATTCGAGTCACTTATAAATCACTGAGGGCCATCCACCAGGTGACCTATACTTCTGGAAAACATATGCTGGGTCTCGAGATGGAGCTTTTCATTATCTCTGCAGAAGGAGTAAGCCTGAGGGTGCTGATATGGCCAAGGGAGAAGCAGGACTCCCTAAGGAGCAGGGTGTTTACAGTTGTGGGCGTCCCACAGGCTGCAGCATCAATAGTAAGGGATCTACCAAAAAAAGGGTGACACAAAGCAAAATTGGTCCGTATGCCGTCACCCCGTCTAGGGGCAGGATGGTGAACTACAACAATGTAGAGAAAGGATGGAAAAATGGAGACTATGGGTCAACACAAAGATTATAAGTCATCTCTAAAAGACCTTAAGGATTGCGATCTCGTGGACAACAACAACAGTCTTGCAAAATCGCAACACAAGCTACAGCAGACAGTGTGAAGAGAAAATACGAAGGTTGGAAATGGCTACAGTGGTATAAGGAGGTCCCATATGCGGCTCCCTCGCTTGAGCTAAAATCTTGTGAGGGGGTGTTCTGTGTTAACCGAGTAGAGCAGAATGAGCATCATCGGTCGCAAGGAGTGGTAAAAACACTGAAGAAGGAGTCAGACGAAGCGTGCCAGGAGACAACTAAGAAGTAGTAGGACGACGAGCGCCACTCAGAGGGAGGTGAACCGCAAAGCCATGGCAGCGCGTCTAGCCGCACCAACGAGTGACTCGGGACAAGTCACGATGATTGTGTTGGGGGACTGTTGGGTAGCGGAGGTCCTGCGTAATAGTTTTGGGTATGATAGCCTAGAAAGTAGGATAAAAATATTGTAAACCTCCGAAATATGCGGAGCGTGAAATGTAAAAGGTCGAGTCAAATGGTTTTCCACCCAAGAAATAATATAAAGTAATAGGAAGTAAGTTGGTCTGTGGACCATAGGAAGGTATAAATAGAGAGCATCTCTATGAGGGAAAGGCAGTTCTTTTTGGGTTTGATCTTGGATCTGAATTGTAATGGGTTTTTGAAGGAAGTACTCTGAAAGCGTCTGTAAGTCCGAGTCGAGGGTTTGGGTAGTGGATAGAGGCTCTGTAGCTGTGTGCGTAGAGGCCTAGAAGAGTTTGCAGCTGTGTGTGCAGACACCTGCAGTTGAGTGAGCAGGGTGGATCTGGATGTATTGGTGATAAGTGGAAATAAATAGAAGTTTTTTTTGCAAATTCTGTGTTACAATTTGAGCTATTGCGAATCTGATTGTATGAATGATTGATATAACTGCTTAATCTAAATGCATATGCTTATGTTATAGATATGTGTGAATTTAAGTGTATTCTAAGTGCGCGAATTGGCCAAATCTATTAAATGTTTGCTTAAATACCCTCCTAAGTAGAACTGAGCTACAATACTTCATCCAATAGAATAGATATGTAGACTGCACATGGATAGACAAGAAGAGATATTCAGAATCTGCACGAATCCAATGCGGTGCAAAGTTGCAGAACAGGGCAAGAAAACTCCAAACCACATCTAGACATCCCAAGGGTGCGGAAACCTGGTTCCAGCACCCTCCCTTGCTACCTCGGGTGAGACCTCAGTCCTCTCCTTGTGGACTGTTTCCGAAAGGGCCAGTAGCTGTGGGATTTTATTGGCTAAATAATTCTTCTGAACTTGGGTCAAGCCCATATAAGCCAACACAATCCTTATAACAAAGGGGTTTCTAGTAGAATTATTATAATTAAAGTTTCCCACCTGATTTGGATTTTGACCAATTTGTAACCAATAACGCTCACCTTGCGACAAATTAGCCAATTCACTTGAATCATATCCATGAGCATAAATAGCTTTAAAAAATCAATTGAATTGCTTTGGTGGCCATGGAAGATGAGATTGGATAAAATCCCTTGAAGCCTACTTTGATGTGTGCTAGCCAAACTACCCAACACAAATGCTTGGGGAGATCCATCCCACATCTCATGGATAATGAATTAGATCTTCAATTCTAATGGATTTTGGATTTCAAACCCTCCACATTGAAGGTGCATAGTCGAAATATGTGAGGGGTGTCTTCTTTATCCTTTTTGCACAAAAAACAGAGAGATGGCCCTTGTATGCTTTTTTTTTGAGGTTCTTTGTTGTTAGGATCTTTCCATGAACCATTTCCCAAGAAAATATATTTATTTTTGGGAGACCATCCTAATGCCATATATTCCCCCACAGCCTATCTGAAGGAGGATAATGAAATTCCTCCATGAGCATTTCATAACCCGTTTTTACCGAGTGATAACACTTCTTACTTCCCATCCATGTCCTTTAAACCAAACTTGAGGTTTTGAATGGAGTGAGGCCCTCTAAAGAATTGACTAGAGTGATCCAATGAGATTGGAAATTGGATGGGAGATCTTGGCATTGCCATCTGACCTAGTGGCCATTATGATCCCATTCTGATATGTCATCAATTGTATTATATCCATTTTGTTACTTCCAATAGCATGCTCCTTGATACCTTGGTTCTCATCCAATAAAGCAATTTATGGAAATTGATATTTCCACATATTGATGTACACCCCATTTCTAGCTTTCCACCCCAATTGGTCAAGGATGATAGGGGCCACCGCTTTATATATATTCCATATTTTGGATCCCTATTCTAAACAAAGGCCTATTTGCACTATTCATTAGAGTCTTTGAGAGGAGGCACCACACAATATTTTCTCCCAAAACTAGGTTTATTTTGCTCAATATCTTTGATTGCTAGCCCACCAAATTTCTTAGGAAGCCTCACTATGCTCCAATTTACCAAATGGAATTTTCCATTCATTGTTTGCTAGAGGAACATCCAAACGAGGCCTCCAATCTATTGGATTATACCATTAGGGAAAGAAAACTAGATCCTAAATAGATGGGAAGGGAAGACAACACAGATTTTATTAATACAACTTTCCCCATTGCATTTAACCATTTCAGTTCCTAAGATTTAGTTCTCTTCCTCTATGTTTTTTCAAAACCTGCTTCCAATATTCAATATTTTATGCTCCCAATGTTATTGAAATCACCATATATTTAAATGACTTCCAATCATGTGCTATAGGGAATTCTAAAATCCTTGAAATCTCATTTAAAGTTGCCTCAAAAAAATTCCAATCATATATTAGGAATTTCCTTTTGTTGTGTTGGCTTGATGGGGCCTAACCCAGGTTCAAAAGTGATTTAGCAAAACAAATCCTGAAACTACCAGCCCTTTCGGCAACAACCCGCGGTGCGCGGACTGAGCTCTCACCCGAGGTAGTATGGGAGGGTGCTAGAACCAAGTTTCCACAACCTAGGGATGTCTTGATGAGGTCTAGGAAGTTCGTGAACCCGACCTATGTGCTTGCGCTGCTCTGCGCAACCGTATGACCTTTGCAACTTGTGCAACTACTTCTGTGCAGCTCTGTAAATAGAGCGAAGAGGCGCTATCTAGATCCTTTATCCTTACTATGCTATTATTATAGATCTTGACTTAATCATGTGTACCCAACATTCTTATTAACCATTCAACATTCATAACAAGTGTGCGCCACCATAAAACTGTAAAGAGATGAATAAATATAATAGAAGCATAAACCCACAGATCTACGAGCAGATGCACAATATTTCAGAATTAACTTATCTTTTATTAATCCTCTGTTCAGGTACAATCCCAACTCCGCCCTACGCACTCAGCTGCAAGGGTCCGCGCACATAGCTGCGGACTCTACTAGGCCTTTGCGCACACAACTGCAGAGCCTCTTCCTACTACTACAATCCAAGACTCAGACTTACAAACTCAGAGCTAATTCATCATCCAAAGGAACATCCTATGACTTTAGACTACCTTTACACTTAGAACCTCGCTCTATTTATACAATCCCATTATCTGGGGACCATGGGAAGGCCGACATATGCTATATTAAATTACATTATTTTAGGGTGGACAACCCTAGACTCTCATGCTCTGCGCCCGCATTTTGTGGGGTCTTTACATTACATTAACAAAAATTCGGGCTTTAAGCCCCAAAACTTGCTATGGGGGGATCTGCTACCCAACGGGGCCCCAACATAATTATCGTGACTCGTCTCGAGTCACTGGGTTGGTGCCATATTATTCACGCAGAGTCCATCCAGCCACTTCTACGTTGCACTTACGTCAGCAACACACTCTTCTGTTGTTCACTGTATCAATTGTGCACGAATATCCGATGCATCATTGTCAGCGGCACCTTCTTGCCTTAGCGCATATGTACTCTGCATCTGTGCCAACTTTCCCTCGATCATGGTGGTGACCATGAATGCTTCCTCGAGCCAAGGCTGCATGCATGCTTTAAGCACTATTTCTTTCTCACGTGTGGCATCCACTTGTTCCTTTAGAGTCTAGGCCTCCTTCATCTTGGCAAGTCGCTGAGTAAGGGTGACTGTCTGTGCGGTCCCCCTAATACTATCATATGCATGATATAACTGCCATTCTTCCATCTCCAGACGTTGTATGGTTGGATCTTCCTGCAGTGAGGTGAGCATGAAGAGGGATTGATCCAACAATCCCATGTAGTCCTGTACAGCGTGATCTATTGCTTCCAACCTCGATTGACTGGCGTGGTGGTGTTGTTCTCTAACTTTCGGGGGTGTAGAGGGTTACGCCTTCAACTGCAACTCAGGGATCTGCAAGTTCAGTGCCAACTGAACCTTCATGGCCTCTTCCTGGGCCTTGCAGACTCCAACCACTAGATGGTGAATCTTTTCTACTGTTGGGAGTATTGCCAGCACAACCAACTCTGGTATGCTGCTACAAGCCTCCTCCATGGCCTATTCCAATCCCTGGGTGTGTACAACTAGGTTGTTGCGCTGCAGGCTGAGTTGTTCTAAATTTAACTTCTGCTCGCTCAAGACCTGGAGGGCGCAGCCCTCCCTGGTGCGAAGCTCAGCAGTTACCCCATCCTGTAGTTGGTATAGGGTTTCTCTAGGAAGGGCGGCCAAATTCAACCCCCAGCCCTTCATTTGACTTGCCGTGGTCCTGTCGCCCTTAGTGGCTGCTAAGACTGCGCCTTCTAGTAATACAAAAGTGTTCATGGTGTAGGCATACAACATCGGCTCAGCTTCGGATGTACCTGCCGCAACATGTGGTGCCATAATTCCTAGGGGTCACATCTGTAGTGCCTGCAACTTTGCTCTGAGTGCCGCCAACACAGTTTCCTGCTGTCATTAATTCGTTAAAAGCATCCTTAGTGACATCGTGAACTATTTCGCAAATGTCAAGAAGGTTTCCCTTGGGGAGCTAGATTGGGTCGGTGGAGGTCTTTGTGTCCTTTTTATTTTTCCGCGAGGCTGGCTTCTCATGGACGCACAACCTCTTCAGTTGGGTCAATTTTGGTGTTGGGTCCGTGTGTTCCTCTGTCTCATCCTCCCCCTATATGTCCTACTCTGTGGACATTTCCTGACCTTCCTCAGTCTCTTTGGTGGCTGCAGTTGTGGTCTCTGCCATCTACACTGTTGCTGCTACCTTAGTCGCCTTCTACTGCATGGCCTCTTCTTCTTCCTAGCACCTTCTCTACACCAGCTATGCGATGCGTAGCCTAGTATCCTTCTTTCGCTATTGTACTGCGATCTTTTCCATTTCTACCAAGTCCAGGGCATGCCATTCTAGGGTCTAGGACTCCATTACCGCAAAGATCGTATCATCCATTGTGATGAATAGGAGCTTTTCCCATGCTCACGTGGAATCCTTGCGTGCTCAGATATACAGGTTATGCATATCCGCCTTGAACTCTGTCACGCTCTATAAGATGTTATGGACTGTAGGGGACAAGCACGATCTGTGATTGATCCATGTTCGTATGCTCGCCTCTACGAACACCCAAAACACCTTTATCTCGCGAATCCTCATCATGTCTTTCATTGCCCAGAGTGAGGTGTACCTCACGGCTTTGGGTAGGTCACCCTCAACCACGGGCAACTGGCTGTCCTTTGGCAGTTTTCTTGCAACCAACAGGTTGGAAAAGAGCAACCACACATAGTGGAAGGTCTTATCCTACTCCTGGGCCTCCCTGCAGTTTGTTAAGAACTCGTCACAGAGGAACTGCACCCAGTTGAATTGGACCCCCTCTATGCATTGCTTTGCCAATGTAATTACAAATGCTAGAAATTCATTTGTGCGACATTTCCTCATCAGCTTGCTGGCCAGTAGCTGGGTGGCTAGTTGCACCCCTTGGTCCTTGATGCTTGCAATTACATACCCTCGCTTCTTCTTTTCTAGCTTATATTTGGCCTTCATAGCTTCTGCGAGGGCCAAGTTGCTGCTCTTTCCTGCTATGGCTACGGGGTCGTTTCCATTGATGGGCAGCCATGAAATTCGGTGAATTAGATTGGTCGTGATGGGAATCGGCTCCTCCAGCCAGAGATACCCATCATGTACTAGGCACAGTAGCTGCTAGATGAAAAAAGTAGTGACAGAGGCGCAGTGGTAGTGGGGTATCCATCATAGATGGATTAGCCTAGCCTTCTCTACACCGCGTAGCCATTTCTGCTTCAGTAATTTCTCCACGACCAACTGTGGGAACTTCTCGCCATTCGCAAGGTCTGATTCTTCGAACTTCATATTATATACCTATCCCAACAGTAGAAGTTCAAACCTTATTTCATCAGGAAGGAGCGGGGTCTGGAGCGCACTCTTCGTAGCCTCCAAGTCCTTTGGTATCTTGGCTTTCCCCTTCCACGAGGGGATGTAGGGGGGTAGCTTTATCGTCGAAGTCACTTGGGAGACATTCTCTACCTCATCATCCTGCGCTTCAATTTGGGTGATCAAGGCTTGCAAATCTTCCTCCTCCTCCTCTATTTCAAAGGTGACGACTTTGCCCTTTTCTGCCATTGACAATTTACTAAACCGTGGGTTCCGTGGTGATACCTGGACTAGCCCCATTGTTTTCTTGTCTTTCTATTGTCGTGGCATGTGTGGTGACTTTGGAACCTCTGGCGCAGTTTCCACCTCTCCAAGCTCCTCTTGGATCATACAGGGCTTTGCAGTAACTTCCGAGAATCACACTCTAGTTCTCGCAGATGTCATCATTTCTACACTGGATCCATTCGGTCGCGTACTCAAGGGTGCAAAGAGTGCTTGGTGATCAATGCTTTGTACTGGCTCAAATATTAAACAACCAAGTGTTGCCTCAAGGCTATCCCAAGGAATTTTATAATATTGTTTGAATTTGAATTCGACCATTCCCTCCACTTCTGAGTCATTAATACCTTCTTGGCGGCAGATCGTCCTGAATCTAGTTCTTAATTCTTTCCTGAATTGCCCGCTGCCGACTCCTTTTTGCTTTAAATTGGACCTCATGTCATGAAAAGTGACATCAACGGTCACCTTCCAACCTACCCATGCAGCAGCATAGCCCCTTATGTGCGACCGTGACCCCTGTGACATACTGACCCTGCGCGTAACCTCCTTCCCACACAACTCTCCTACAGACTTGTTTATAGTCCCACATTCTCTTTCAACTGCTTGGAGTGCTAAGATTGTGCTTTCTATGGATAGTCAGGTGGTCGCACTACTAGTACGAGGTGTCAAGTCACCTTCGAACCTGGTCCGCGGGCCTTCCTTAGTTACCCTTGCACCAGCCAGTGCCTCGAGTTCTTCCTTATGTGGTACACTTCCTTGGTTACTTTGTCTGATAAGGTGCATCCATGTTAGTATAGCCAGAAACTCTTGATGACAATCTTCTATTGTGGTGATAGGGCTTCCCATACGTTGTCCTGTCCTTCAGTCGACGCGTAATGCTTGCGCATTTCATTTCCAATTTTCTGATATTTGTGTCCATTATCATGCTCTTCTGCTTCATGCGTACCCGATCTTCTTTGAGTTTGTGAAGCTCAAGGTTCCCTCACCAAATGGCTTCTTAAATCTTCATATGTTCGTCCTCGCATGGTTGCATAAGCTCTTTGCTCGAGTCCTCGCTTACTATCCCAACTGTGGGAGCTATTGTATGGGGATTCTTCTCTTCTCTTATGGCTTCATCTCTTCTCGCTAGTGTTGGGGTCATCTTCGTGCTCTATTTTTTGATTAAGGCCCTATAGGCCCATCGAATCGCTGGAACGCACAGGTCCCAGTTAGTTCTGTTCACCTGGTAAACTCTATTCATGATTCCACATAGCTTTTTGAATGCTCCGATGTGGAATAGTTTGTAGTGCATGTCACTTTTCCTGTTGTCGTGTCTGGTTTTGGTTTTTGATCCTTAGTTTGGGAGGTGTTTGCACAACACACATCTGCACCCATCAACATAGGTGGGCACGCAAGCTGCTTTTTACTGGCTGCCTAACCCTCGTTCGACGTTGGGGACTTCCAAACTGTAAGCACATCTGTCTTCTACATTCACTCCAGTTTCCAATGGTCTTCTGATGTCTACTCCACCATCATGCAGGTGTCGCGCGCAACACCCATTCCAGTGCACCATACCACTATTGTTCTGGTACTGCAGTTTCAAATTTGTCTAAGAATTCATCCACTGCTATTACCCCAACATATGTTGGCAGTTCGCTTGCTTCTGTCTTCACGCACTACAGTGATCTAATCATCATGTTGCAATTCAAGGTTTTCACTTCGTGCAACCAGTTCTATTAGTGTTCTACTTCTTCATCTGAATCTAAAGTACAGAACTATCACTTTCCCATGAGATTCTCCCATCTACAATCGGGTTCACCCGATCCTAGTCTTTCACCGTTATCTGGTAAATGCAATCTAGCTCATCGGCATTGTCATCATCGCGCACAGGTTCAGTGTAGCGTGCTCCTTTGGTTAGATCTAATAGAACTACTATGCGTAGGGACTTTTTCTCGAATATCATCTTCCTCTTCTTCAAGTTGATGACTCCATTCATATCAGTGGCCCAGTCTATTCCTAGCAACGCGGGATAAGGATTGTTGTCATCAACAATCTCTATCACTTCAAAGTCCATCTGCATGCTCACGCCTTCGATATCAACTGTTACCCCTTGCAACCTCCCCATGGGAAAAATCTTCTGTTGGTTCGCCATTCGTAATTGATTAGGGGACCACTGTAGCGCGGGCCTGCCCATGCGTTCCTATGTCTGCTTAGGTAACACATTCAGTCAGACCCTAGGTCCAAGATTATCTGATCCATTTCATATTCACCAATCTGTGTCGTTAACCTCATCTCCCTTCCAATGCACAATGTATGCTTTCCCAATTTCCAAACTACGCGCAGTTCACCCAACACTGCGCACTTAGTGATTAGCTCTTGTAGTCCTTTAACTGCCCTATTATCATGCATCCGCTTCATTCATGTCTCTAAAAAGGTAGTAAGCATAGAAGGATCCATTCCCGGCTCTAGTTGATCCTTACTACTTGAAGTAGAGGCCTCCATGAGGCTCTTCTTAGCTTCCATGAACATCTCCTTTGTGCGTTCTAAGTGAAACTCAGATTCCTTTGTAGGAGCCTTGCGAACCCATGTATCTTCCTCAGGCTTCTTCCCCTTATCTTCCCCTGTGGTCGCACCACTTCTGAGAACTATGTTCACATTTGGGTCTTCTTCACGCGGTTCAGATCTCATCATTTGGATATTTTGGGTTGGAGTAGGTTGGAGTACCCCTTTCTCACTCATCTGTGTGATCAACGTAGGACAATCTATCATTTCATGATCCAACTGATAGCAATATGAACAAGACATTCTCGTTGGATTAGTACAATTGTGGGCGTAGTGTCTAGGTCCCCCGCAATTGTAACATATTAACTATCCGCAGCCCCTTCTTGGCCCCAGTCCTCCTCGTCCTTGACCTCGGCCCTAAAATCCAACGCGCGCCATCCTAGTGGCTGGGTCAAGGCCTCGCGTTTCTGTCTGCATTCTATAGGCTGCGGTCTAATCCATCATTAACTCGTAGCTACAACACGTACGTTCGTCGTGGCCTACTGACCTACAAAAATTACAAAACAACTGCTGGGGAGTCTACGTATACTTATGTAACAAATGACAATTATCCGTCGTGTGTTTTCCCCTATCTCACAGATCCCACACCATAGTGCGGGTGTCGCACTTAGCCCTACCTGCGCCTCTGGTTTCAATGGAATTGGCCCCCCTCCTGCCAACTAATTCACGAATACTGGACAATGATCCTTGTAATGGCCCTGGCCTTTGCATTTTATGCACCACACTTCCTCGCATGCCTCCGATCGCAGTGCCCTATTCTGCTTCAAGCTCTGCATTTCCAGGCAAAGATTCTATAGCTACGCATGGATTTGTTGAACTCCCAACCTTGGATCTTGTATCGGCGTGTGATGCAACCTCATCGCCATTTCCAATGCTTCAGCCTGGGTTGAAAGCTTCTGCTGTGACAGCGTCGTCCTCAGGTGTGGTGTCAAAGATGCCGCAAACCATGCACGGTGTTGCACATCCATTAGCATCATATTAGCCTCGCGGATCGTACTCTTCAATCATTGATCCAGATCCCAGGGGGTCTCACCTAGAAGCATCGCGATCTCTTTAAATCTGACGATTGACTATGTCTCTAATTTCAGCCAGCTAAATTCTTTGTTCAATGCATTCTGGATCTCTGCTATTCCTGCATTCGGGTGATCATTCAAGTGCATGATATACCATGTCAATGCGTGATCCTACAGCACACTCACCAATGTAGTCTTATTGATGTTTTCATCTGTGACCCCTTGTGATTCCCACACTACTCTTACCACGAACCAAAACTGATCCAGATCCTCATTCCCTACCTCTCTGAATACGGGTAGCTTGATCGCGCTCGCCATACTGAACTTCTGGTTTGGTGGAGGTGGGGTGGGTGAATATGTAGGTGAAGGTGGTGAAATGGGTGGTGGCATAAGTGGAGGTGGTAACTGTGGAATGCATTGTCTTATCAAACTGACCACACTTCTCGGAGAGATCCAAGCGAGCTCTTCCTCGCTCTCTTGCGAAGGTGAAATCAAGGGACTATTTCCTAATTCCCTGCTACCTTTGTAGATTCTTCCGCTCCGCGTTGTTCCAAACACTAATGAATTTGCATCACCCATTTTTCACATAAAAGCATCTTAATCCAGGTATTCAGGGATTTAATGTACCTACCTCGCAGTCCCTTGAGAAATCATCGCTCTGCTTTGTTGTATCTCACGGTCGTGTCTATTGCAAAGTTAGTGATAAATCCCCCTATTATCTAGTCGAGCTAATGGTCCATAGCTCATGTGATCTTATCTTCTGCTGTCTCTAGTCTGCGCACTAATTTTGGAGTCCACACTATCGGTAGATCGATCTTGTACCTCCCCTAGCTGTCGGCTAACCTTACGATCCACTCATATAGTTTAGAAGGGAAGGACGCAAAGAAGATCTCGTGGATTTCCATATATACGTAGTGATCCAGCCACCTCTTCTCGGATATCTATGGAGTTCTGTTTTCCTGTGTCATGAACTCGTGAAGCTTCTTGTCCAACCACTCTTCAATTTCCTCCTTTATAGGGTTCCAATGGCATGACATTAGACATCCCTTAGGTAGATCCATGTCCTGACAACGGAACCATTTGTTGGCTTGATGGGACCTGACCTAGGTTCAGAAGTGATTTAGCCAAACAAATCCCGAAACTATAGGCCCTTTCGGCAATAGTCCACGGTGCGCAAACTGAGGTCTCACCCGAGGTAGTATGGGAGGGTGTTGGAACTAGGTTTCCGCACCCTAGGGATGTCTTGATGAGGTCTAGGAAGTTCGCAAACCTGACCTACATGCTTGCGCTGCTCCGCACAACTGTCTGACCTTTGCAACTTGTGTGACTGCTTCCGCGCAGCACTATAAAGAGCGTGAAGAGGCATTATCTAGATCCTTTATCCTTACTATGCTATTATTATAGATCTTGACTTAATTGTGTGTACCCAACATTCTTATTAACCATTGAACATTCATAACAAGTGCGCGCCACCATAAAAATGTAAAGAGATGAATAAATATAACAGACGCATAAACCCATAGATCTACGAGTAGATACACAATATTTCAGAATCAACTTATCTTTTATTAATCCTCTGTTCAAGTACAATCCCAACTCCGCCCTACGCACTCAGCTGCAAGGGTCTGTGCACATAGTTGCAGACTCTACCAGGCCTCTACACACACAGCTGCAGAGCCTCTTCCTACTACTACAACCCAAGAATCAGACTTACAAACTCAGAGCTAATTCATCATCCAAAGGAACATCCTATGACTTCAAACTGCCTTTACACTTAGAGCCTCCCTCTATTTATACAATCCCATGGTCTACGGACCATGGGTAGGCCAACACATTCTATATTAAATTACATTATTTTAGGGTGGACATCCCTAGACTCTCATGCTCTGTGCCTGCATTTTTCAAGTTATTTACATTACATTCACCAAAATTCGGGCTTTAAGCCCCAAAACTTGCTATGGGGGGATCGGCTGCCCAACATGTTGATCAAGTCCCTAGATAAATCAAGATATGAATTTATAATTCATTTTAAATGATTTACTATTATTGAAGAGGATCCCCCAAGGAATGGAGTATCATCTTCAAATTGAAAATGATTTACCCTATAACATCCCTAGTTAAAAATCCATCTAAAATTAATAAAGTTAAAATAAGACCTTTGTCATGGTACATGTATTCCAAGCTGAATTTTGGGAAGAAACATAGCGATGGGGATCACTTGTGATTATTTAATGGCTATGGAAATTGGCATAGGAAATAGCTAAGGCTTTCAAAAGGAAAAATGGCATTTATTGGAATTTATTTATGAGAATAATGAAAATTAGGAGAAAAGGAAGGTGAAATGCCACATGTTGCACGTGGGGAGGAAAATGAAGCAAAATAATGGAAAAATGAAGAAAATAGAGGCCTCATTAAGAAAAATGCTTCTGAGGATCAGTTCATGGCTCTTGGTTAGTTCAATTTTGGATCTCTCTCTCTCTATTCTCTCTCTCTCATATTCTTGGACACTTGGAGTTTTCTTGGAGAACTCTTGGAGGAGTGTGGCATACTTGGAGTTTTAGAGAAAGAAGGAAAAGGAAGAGCAGGAAAGTGCAAGAGGACATCACAATCAATGACTATAGTGGGTTTTTCTTGTAGGCCCTAAGTTGCATGTATGTTTTCTTCACTAGTTTTGGCATGCATGGCATATTCATTGGGTTTCTTGGTTATGATTTGTGATTGGCATGGAGGATTTCCTGGATTGACAGTGGATTTTCCTTGACTTTCCACTTCTTGGATAGCCATGGTGTTGTGGGTTTTACTTTTTTTAACTAGTTGGTTTTCTTGCACCTGTGGTTGTGGGTTGAGTTACTAGTTCCTGGAAGCCTTGGTTGGACAAACGCTCTAGAAGCCTTGTAACGACTTGGGTTGATTTACTAGCCTTGGAAGCTTTGGTTGGATAAACATTCAGAAGCCCTTGGTGGGTTGATTTACTAGTTTCAGAGCCATGGTTGAGGTGGTTTGGCCTCTGGAAGCCTTGGATGGTTTTGATTGATTTGTTTTATGAGATCCCGCATTCATGCTTGGAATATGGCACGGGGGTGACTGGATGAAAGAAATATTTGGTAAATCTAGTCTACAGTCGGGTGGCTAGTGGAAGTCCCATACTTGGTCAGCTTATGCAATCATCAATAAGAGCTCTCTTTCTCCTTAGTATTTTAGTTGTAAAATTACTTGTTTATATGGTTATTGTATCCTTGATATTTCTGTTGGTTAAATGTTGGTTATGAATGAGTTTTATGACAGTGGAAATGTATGGCTCTCATCATGTTTTGGTTCATCACTGAATGCACAATGAATATATGGCTTAATAGATAGTAATGCATTTATATTAATGAGGCATCAATGCTTCTTAGTGATTCTCAAATAAGTATCAGACCCCTATGCTCAGATATGTTGTTTAAACATGTAGATTTCATCTTTGTGACATGTTCGACAAAATGCTTGTCATGGCTAGTAGGGGTCCAATCAAGTACTTGTTCAAATAATTACATTTGCATCATTATTCTGCTATTATATTTCATTTTTTGAAGTGTCATGGAGTTGTGGGCAGTGACCTGAGCCCTGGGCCTGAAAAAGTGGCACAAAATTATTATCTGTAAACACACAATTGTTTGGGAAAGTCCCCATTCACAGGCATACCCATGTTGTGGGAGAGACTAGAGGGTCCCAATCGCACTCATTCCCATGTCATGGGATCAACTGGGGGATTAATTCAATAGAAAGCTAGTTTGTCTGAGGGGCTAGTCACCTAGAAGGTTGGGATGTCTCCTAGTCATTCTGCATTAGGTCTGAAAGGTTTGTGTTTTTGTTTTCCGTTGGTTCCACTTCCTTAACTGACACATAGGGAGTTGAATCATATCATAGTAACTCTTCATCACATGTTTACTTTGGTTCATTGGTTACTTGGGTAGATGTGGGAGGAGGGTCTTATAGAGTGGTAACAGAGCATGGTTCACTCCTCGGAGTTTATAGGAAATGTGTTGGTCATGCATTCATGTCGGTTACATTTGTGTTACTCATACATGTGGCCCATGTGCTTGTTGCATATGCATGGTGTTGATCATGGTGGTAATGATGTCACCATGTGAAGGTTTATGGTGTTGTCGTGGAAAGTGTCGTCATGAGTGTATGATTCGTTGTGTTGTTTATGCAAGTTAGTGCTTACATGTTGTCAAGTGTACATTGATATGGTTGTTGTTTTCATACATGAGATCATGATGTGTAGTTGATATGATCATGCATTGATGACTGGACTATGGTTATAATGATGTTTATATTTTTTCATATCTATATGCTATATGTTTATATGTTGTTATGATTATGTTTATACATGTATCATGCTAAATCAGTTGATCTTGTAGATGAGATATCCTTGCAAAATGATGATAAGGTATGCTGGTTTGTTTATGATTTGGTTTAGCTAACATAAGATGCCTTGCAGGAAAGAGATCAAGATGACTAGCGAGATGGTATACTACAGTTCACGAGATTCTCCTTTTGGATCGGATGAGAAACACGGTGTTGGAAATTCTTCTGACTTGGCAGGCACATTGAGAATCTTGAACGAAAAAATAAGGAGCTGCAAAGTAGATAATGAAAAAATCATACAGGAACAGGAGAAACAAGTAAAGGTTAATCCAGTAATCCTTCATAGTTTGTCAAAATTGCAGTGGTAGGAGCCATTTCGAATCAATCATGGACAAGAGGACAAAACTAATGGGGCATATGAAATTAGGTCTTTTGCTGGGTATAGGTCGGATAGAGATGAAACAATCAGAGATGGTAGGTTCATGGACACTTCAAATAGGAGAGGTGATAGATACAGGTACTATTCTAGTTCTAGTTCTGACAGGTATCATGATCATCACCATTATCATCCTTACAAGAGGAGTGAAAGGGGATATTTTCTGGATGAGTTTAAAAAAGAAAAGCCACCTACATTTTATGGACAGATGAAGAAGTCATAGGATATATAATCATGGTTTCTTAGAATGAATAAGCTCTTCAGATTGCATGATTACTCAGAGAAAATGAAGGCCAAAATACCTACATTTAGTATTAAAGATAAATAAGATATTTGGTGGGAAGATGTAAAGAATGTCAAAGATATTTATGAGGAGGAGTTGACATGGAGTGAATGTAAGAGACTATTTAGGAAGAAGTATCTATAGGAGATGTACTATGAAAACATGGAAAAAGATTTTTGTGAGATAAATATGGGTTCTATGATCGATGAGGAGTACACTAGCAGATTTCAGGATTTGTTGAGGTATGTGCCTTACCTCAAGGAGGAGAAAGACAAGAGTCAAAGATCCATTAGTGGGTTGTCGATAACATTCAAATATAGGATTGACTTTGATTATCCTAGATCATTGGAGGAGGCCATCTAGAACCTAAATCATTGTTATGAGAAATCAAAGCACAAATATGAGGCCAAATTGGACTGAAAGGTAATGCAAAGAACAAAGGAAAATGGGACAGGAAGCGACCAAGACCACAAGGAATAAGTAATAAAGAGAATGAAGTGCCATCTAATAAGTTCAATGAATCTGACAGATGACGGGAACTTCAATCCGAGAAGAAGAATAAGGATGAAGCTTGGAAGCCTTTGTAGTGTTAGACTTGTGGAGGAGAGAAGCACAAGAGAGATTTTCCATAGCATTAGGGTAGTAGACTACAGATCTACAGTGCTCAAGAGGCATAGACGGTGGGAGATGTTGGACAAAGTATTCCTAGGATCTATGCAACACTGGAGGATAGGCAGGAAGATCACTAGGCATCTATTATCGATATGGATGGTAAGCTTTGTGATCAAGTTGTTTCTATTTTTATTGACCCTGGATCTGATTATAGTTATGTTAATCCTAACCTGGTGGATAAGCTTGGTTTGAATAAAGAAGTACATGAAGAGTCTTGGTTAGTGCAGTTGGCTACAAGTACAAATAAGCAAGTTCACCATTGGGTCAAAGCTTGTGCATTTGATTTGAATGGTATGCCTACCTCATCACATTTGAATTTATTACTGTTGGGATCGTAAAGTATGTTGTTGGGTACGGACTAGATGTATCTTTAGAGGACCAAGGTGGATTGTTATGACAATGATATTGAGTTCCTAGATGACAATAGGGAACAAAGAGTCTTACAGGTAAGAAGAAAGAAACATCAGTGAGAATGGTGACAACTATGCAGGCCAAGCATTGTCGCAGGAAAGGGTGTGTGTTATTTGCAATGCATATTTCTAGTAACAAAGGTAAGGAAGTTGAGGATGCATATGTTTTGAGCAAGTACCTAGTTCTACAGTAGTTTGAGGATGTATTTCCCACATAGATTTCAGAGTTTCCACCTCACAGGGAAGTAGAATTTTCTATTGAGTTGGTAGCAGGGGCAGCACCAACATCTAACGCACCTCATAGGATGAGCACAAAGTAGTTGGTAGAATTGAAGTTGCAGTTGAAGGAGATGCTTGACAAGGGATACATTAGGCCATGTGTATCACCATGGGGCACACCAATACTATTTGTGAAGAAGAAGGATGGTACTATCAAGTTGTGCATTGATTATAGGAAGTTGAACAAAGTGACCATCAATAACAGGTATCCGTTGCCGAGGATTGATAATTTGTTCGATCAGTTGAAGGGAGCATAAGTGTTCTCAAAGATTGATCTGAGATCCAGATATCATCAATTACGTGTTAAAGAATATGACATTCACAAGGCAACTTTTTGAACTAGGTACAAACATTATGAGTTTGTTGTAGTTCCATTTGGTTTAACTAATGCTCTAGCTACTTTTTTGTGCTTGATGAATAGTGTGTTGCGTCCTTATTTGGAAAAGTTTTTTATTGTGTTCATTGATGATATTTTGGTATATTCTAAAAATGAAGAAGATCATGCCAAACACTTAGCAACAGTATTGATATTTTTGAGAGAGCAACAGTTGTATGCTAATCTCAGCAAGTGCAGTTTCTTTCAGACTATATTCCATTACTTGACACATGTGGTTTCCAAGGAAGGCATAACAGTGGACCCATAAAAGGTAAGAGCTATCATGGAGTTGGCAACTCCTAGGAACGTGGATGAGGTGAGATCCTTCATGGGGTTAGCAGGGTCTTACAGGAGGTTCATCAGGAAATTATTGTAGATTTCTTATCCTATCACGTCATTGCAAAAGAAAGGAAAGAGGTTTGAATGGACAGAGGAATGTGCAACCAGGTTTGAGGAGTCAAAGTAGATGTTGATACATGCTTAAGTGTTAAATATCATAGATCCAGACAAAGAGTCTGTGGTATGTACAGATGCTTGCAAGAAAGAATTGGGTGAAGTCCTTATGAAGTCATTCAATTTTTCATTGAGTTTTAATAGGAGATCCATCATCTCTTCTTCAGATTTCTACTTTATAACCCCAGTAGTCTGTGGATGCCTTGAAGGAGGTAGCTTTAGTTGTTTCCTTAGGGTAGCAATGTCTTCTTCTTTCTTCTTGATTAGTGCTTCTACACCTTTAGCATCTTTGGGATCATGTCCCAATCCAATGATGATTTCTTCTAATGATTTTATTATGTTATCCTTGGCCAGGGAGTAGGCTTTCTCCAAGTGCAGTTGGGCAATTGTATTAGGAATTTTGTAGCTTGTGGGCCATCATTGCTTTACCAGCCAATGTGGAATAGACCATTTCTCCAGTTTTCTTGTGAAGTTCCATTTTTGGTCAGATTTTATTCTCTATTTCTAAAACATGAAATTGAAATATGAACTAGCCAAGCTTAAGCTGTTTGGCTATTCATCAATTGTGGCATAAGTAACAAGTTGCACACAATTGCTTATTACAGAAAATGAAAAAGTAGTGGCATTTAGACTTGCACACTTTCCTGGTCCTTCTTTGTTTGGGGTTCATTTATTTCACTTTTTTGACCATCTTATTCTTTTAACCCTTTGATTTTTATTTTAGGGTATGCCCTCTTTACATTTTTTAAATTTTTTGATTTTTTGAAAATATGGAAAACCTTTGCAACAAGAAAAGGTATGAACATATTGCAGAGCTCATCAAGTCAATCATTAAATATGACACCTATTGGTATAGGAACATAACACTGGCTCCACTTGGGGATGGCTTTTCCTGGTGAAAAGTCAAGAACAGTAGGTCAGATAGCCTTCTGAATGACTTTACTGTGATCTAAAATCTCCTTTTGCTGGTTGCTTTATTGTATATATGACAGTAACAATATATGACAGTAACAATTGTGAAGCTTAGGGCCTTCTCTTCGGGCTTCAGCTCCAACAAATTACTATCCAATCCAAATTGTGACATTACCAAGGATATAGTATATACATGTTAAAGTCAGAATACATTAAAAAGTTGGATCAAAGTAAAGTTTTAGCATTCGACCATTAACTGACCCTTCTTCTATTTCTGTACCATCCATGTTCTTCAGAAAGTAAGTATTGTTCCCTTGTAAGGCCTGGATAACAAAAGGTCATTTCCAAAGGAAGTCAAACTTCCCATGTTTTCCCTTATCCTCTCTCTTGGAATCCCATCTTAAAACTTTGTCTCCAAGGTAGAGATCTTCTGCCTTGGTTCTTTTATCAAACATTTTCTTAAGTTTGTCTTGTAATAATTGGGATCTTTGATACACTTCTTCTCTGATCTGCTGCAGATGGATGGTCTAGAGTTATTCTCCTTTGAATATCATTGGGTTCCACTTGAGATTCCTGAAGTAATTTCATTACAAGAACTCCTAAAGATGAAGGAAATACAGCTTCCATGCCATAGACTAATTCATAAGGACTAGACCCAATATATTTCTTGGTAGTGAGTCTGTCTACCCATAGTGCATTAGTAAGTTTCTTGTGCCAATTTTTCTTGTTTTCTTCCAATAATTTCTTAATAATATTAATTAGGCTTTTGTTGGAAGACTCAACTAGACCATTACCTTGAGGGTAATAGGCTGTGGAATGGCCTAAGGTGATATGGTATTTGTTATAGAAACTTATCATTTTCTTAGATTTGAAGGCAGCAACATTATCAGTTATGATCTTTTCAGGAGAGCCAAATCTAGACAATATGTTGGTTTGTAAGAATCCTATAATCACAGTGCAATTGGCTTGCCTAGAAGGAATGACTTCTATCCATTTGGTGAAATAGTCTGTGGTAGTTAGAATCCATTTATGTTGGCCAGAAGAGGGAGGATGGATTTCTCCAATGAAGTCCAAACCCCATTGTTGGAAGGGCTTTTCAGTGGAAATTGGTCTCAAGGGTAATGGTAATAATTTTCTCTTGCCTTCAAAAATTTGACATTTATAGCAAGTAGTGACAAATTTCTTGACATCAGTGAACAAGGTTGGCCAATAAAATCCAACCCTTAGGATTTTGTCTGCAGTTGATTTCTAGTAAAGGTGTCCACCACAGTCTCCTGCATGAAATTCTTTGAGAACCTTGTCAGCTTCTTCTTTTAATAAAGAATTCAATAGAATACCTTCATGATTTTTCCAAAAAATAACATTATTTAAAATACAAAACTTTAAAGCTTTCATCTTTAAAAACCTTTTCTTTGTTCTGGATAACCCTGAAGGAGCCTGTAGGTTTAATAGTACATAAATTATATCAGCATACCAATGTGAATCTAAGAAGGCCTAGCTAATTTGTGGAGTTGCCATCTCCTATTCATTATCTAGTTCATTAATATCAAGGGCCTGAAAATTTGTTTCAGTCATGATTTGGCCAATCCCTGTCCTTTTATAAGCTTTGTAGGTTTTATTTCAATATCATATTCCAATATAGTGGCAATCCATTTACCTCGTTTGCCTTCAATTCCATCCTGGGTTAAGATGTCTTTGACAACAGCATTTGGTACATAGGCTATTACATGGGAGTATAATATATAGACTCGGAAGTCTTTAATAGCTTTTACAAGTGAATAAGCTTGTTTTTCCATGATTTTGTATTTTAATGGTGCATCCCTTAGTGCTTTACTAAAAAAGGCTATGGGTTTCTCACATCCTTGATCATCCTTTTGTAGTAGAATAACTCCTATAGTGTGTTCTGATGCAAATGAAAATATTATGAAGTCTCTATCAAACTTTGGACTTGTAAGGACCGGTGTTCTGGTCAAAGCCATTTTAATTTCTTCAAATGCTTGTTTGGCTTCTACTGTCCATTTAACCTTTGAATCCTTTTTCAACCTATTATTAAGCAATCTAATTAATTTAGCTAAGTTGGATATAAATCTTCTCAAAAAATTAATCTTTCCTAGGAAAGCTTGAAGTTCTTTGACATTTCTGGGGTGGGGTATTTGCAGAATAGCTTCTATCCTAGTAGGATCAATTATTATGCCATCTTTGGAAATGATATGGCCCAAGATTTTACCTTCCTCTAGACCAAACAAGCACTTCGTAGGATTTAAAGAAATACCATATTTTCTGCATTTTAAGAATACTTATTTCAGATGATCGAAATGTTGCTGGTCTGATTTAGAAAAAGCAGTCAGGTCATCTAGATATAACCAGAAAATCATGAATTTCTTTTGCAAAGGCTATGTCCATTGCTCTTTGAAAGATTTCCCCTGCATTCTTAATCCCAAATGGCATTTTAACATACTTGAATATTCCCCATGGTGTTGTAAAAGCAATTTTTTCCTAGTCATCACGATGAACCAGAAGCCGATTATAGCCTGAGAACCCATCCAAAACTGAAATCCTAGAAACACCTACTACCCTTTGTAAAATGTGATCCATCTTAGGTAAAGGGTAATTGTGCTTCAAAGAAACCTTATTAACATTTCTTAAATCAACACATAATCTAATTTCTCCAGTTTTCTTCCTAGTAGGTACTAAATTAGACACCCACTCTGAAAATCTGATAGGAGCAATTATCCCTTCTTCATACATTCGTTTTATTTCTTTCTCAATTAAGGGAAGCAGTACAGGGTTAATTCTTCTGAGCTTTTGTTTGAATGGTTTTTTATTTTCCTTTAGAGGTATTGTATGTTGAATTATAGAGGTGTCATATGATTTCAGGTCTTCATAGCTCCAGGCAAAGAAATCCTGGAATTATCTCATCAGCTCACTGTATTTGAGTTTTTGTTTAGGGGACAGAGATTTAGATAACTTTACTATTTTTGGATTTTCTTCAGTCCCCAGGTTATAGTCCTCAATATCTGCTTTTAGAGGTTCCATCTTAGGTTTCTTTGGAATATCTTTGAAATCAAAGAGATATTCCAAAGGAGTTAATCCTTTAGGCAAATGGTTGTCTTTTAAATTGATAACTTCAGATTCTCCTTCAATAATTTCATCACTATCCATTTATTTAAGATCCTAAATTTCTTTGTTGGCAAATTTTGTTGGGTGAATCATTTGAGTTGCACTTTCCGTTGAAATGTCCATCTCTATCTGATTCATTTGATCAAACTCGCTAACCGTATCTACATCTATATTAATGCTAGAAAATTCTTCCTCTAGGGTTAAGAAATTGTTAATCTGCTTATCACTGTCAAACACTTGCCAGTTCTTTAAATTATCAAGTATGGCTGGTCTGTGTCTAATCTCAGCTATGAACTGATGATTAGGTTTAAATGGTAATTTACATGTGCTAGCAAATGTTGCCAAGCTATGAGCTTGCAAGTTATGGTTTCTTGGGATTTTGGCAAGCTGAGTTTCCAAAAATGTATTGAGAATCTCTATCATTGTTCCTCTGTAATATCTTAATTTGGGATCATTTGTGAGAAACTTCCCTTTGATCTATTGAATGATTAAATCAAAATCTCCTAAGATAGATACCCTTATTTCCCCTAATCGTTTGACAAGTTTAAGACCCAGCAACAGAGCTTCATATTCTGCCATATTATTGGTGCATCTAAGGTTTAATCTGTAGGCATGGCCTTCATCATGATCATTTTCAAGATTGTGCACCCAAACTCCTGCTCTTGCTCCTAATTTGTTAACTGAACAATCAAATTTTAAGTGCCATAGGATCTCATGTTCATAATTAGTATCAGAAGTCTCAGGGATCTGTTTAATAAGGAGATCTGGTTTTTTACTTTCTTCAGGTTTCTCTGGGATGTCTGATGTTTCATTGTTCTCAGAAATTTCCTGGATTTTAACACTAGACTTATCATTTGTCATTTCTTTTGGTTCTGCTGCTAAAACTTCCAATTCATTTGAGGAATCAATTTCAGCATTGTAAAGTATGAAAGAATCCATATCAGAGTGTACTGAGTAGATAGGGAAATTTTGGAGTTTCTCCTGACTACTTACCACATATTTAATTAAAGTTTCTCTGTATAGTTTCTTAGGTTGACCAAACACTGAAATGGTAGGATAAGACTTGTCCAATTGTAGAGATCCTTGGAGCTTTGCACTTCAAGATCTGGATAATAGCATGCCATACTTCGGTGGAATATCTGCTACTACTATGTCCATTAAGATTGTTTTGGCAAGATATTGAACTGACGATACACATAAGTCTTTGATCAATCCTAGACTTCTGACCTGACTTGAATCAAAAGAAAAGAGGTCTTTGTATGGCCTGATGATGTCTAGGTCTAGTTTCTCCATTACAGATTTCGACATTAAGTTATGAGATGCACCAGAATCAAACATGGCGTTAAGAAGTATTTTATCATGTATGTTCAAACTTACATTGAAAGGAGGGATTCTTCCATCTACTATTTTTCCATTTACTTCAGGGCCAAAAATCAATTCAGGCTGATCATCAAAAACATTTACTGAATCTTCATTAATAGAAATTTTGAGTGATTTACTGATTTGGCTTCTGTAGACATCATGTTTAGCTAATTTTGACAATGGAACGACTATTTTTAATTTGCCTACTTTAGTCTCAAGATTAAAAGGTTTTTCAATCTGAGTTCTTGTATTTCGGACAGTTGGATTCTCTTTTTCTTCTGTATTCTTTGTATTTCTCTCCTTTTCAGGAGTGGGGTTATGGGCTAAAGTTGTTTCCAAGTCAACCTCTGGAGGTTCTTCCACGTTTCCTTTGGAAGGAATGGAAGTGGAAAATGGTCTGTTATTTGGTTGATTATCAGATACATCTTCAATAATTAGGTTATTTGGATTAGGATCTGTCCTATAAATAATATGTACATGGGTGGTATTGATCTTACCTTTGTTGGGTTGTTTTGTATCTTTCTGTCTATTGATTTCAGGGATATCAATTTTTCTACTCCTCAGATTATATTGTTTGTTGACTTCATAAATGGCTGTATCATATCCCTCCCTAAAGTCAAATGATTCACCTAACTAAGTTTGGAATTGTTTAAGAATGTGAGCTTCTTGATCCTCTTGGGTCAAGAAAACTTGTTGTTCATTGTCGAGTCCCATCAAATTGATTTGAGTGTCTTCTATTGGTTCATCAGAAGTTGAATCTTCAGCATAATTTTCCTGGAATGGGCGCCTAAAGTTTTGGTTAGGTCTAGTCTTTCTAGTGTTAGGGTTTTGGTTCTTCCCAAAATTTGGATTTCTCCATGTATTGCTTGGTTGACCATCCCAAGGGGATTTTCTCTCGATTGTTTCTACTCTATCACCTAGCATATCCATTCCTTTAATAATAGCATCTAATTTCTGTTCAAAGGTTGAAGGTTCTTCTTTTAAAGGTATCCTCCTTTCAGCTCTGGTTTTAGCTCATTTGGATATCAGATTGGCTTCAACACTAACAACTATACTTTGCATAACTTCTAAGGTTCGAGGATCTCTTTCCCTAAGTTGGTATGCCATATCAGAATCAAATCCATCAGGGAATTTGATCAATGCCAAATCTGGAAGATGATCCGGACTTAAACAGGAACGCAACAAATTACAGAGATAACCATAAACACAGATATGCAGCGGAAATAATACTTCATTTCATTAATGTAAAATACTGAAATATGCTTACAAACAATAATGGAAATAAACCAGCTACGGCGATGGTAGCTTATCTCTGAGAAGCGATGTGTTGGCTACATGACTCTGAACTGTATTACAATGAGGCTCGAAGGCCTATTTATTGTTGAGAAACAATGGAAAACCCTTAACATTCCAAAACCTAACCCTAGAAGATGAAACACCAAACTGTGGGCCCCATTTGGGTAAATTGGTACATCAACTTCCCGGGGTCGTAACTTTGGCATATGATCTTCGTTTGACTCGTACAATATCTCGTTAGAAAGATCTATCTGAGCACTATCACTTTGGGAAGGGAAACATCGGTCCATGGACCCATGTTGCCCCTAGATTTCGCAAAAAATGTCGTTTAGGGCCTCAAAACGGCTCCAGAAGTTCACTACCCGAAAAACTGCTAAAAATAGTAAGTTGTGCTACAATTAAGGAATTGAAAATGCTGAGAGAAACAATGGTGGGGGTCCATGTGGACTTGGCAGGTGGCCACCAATATCCACCTGGATAATTCCTCCCCCATTAGGAAACAATGGTCCCCATTGCGTTGAGTTCCTCCATGAGATGAGGAAATTTTTGCTGAACTTGGTCCCTGGTGAGCCACTTGCCCTGGTGAAGGAGTTGGCCTACTTTGACAACTCAATATAGTTGGATATTCTGTTGGCGAGTGTTCTTGATCTGTGTGTCCATGATCCGATCAGTTGCCGCTTGTTCCATGCAATCTGGATTTAATTCTGTGGGTGTGAGATGTTCTGTAATGGTAGATGTGTCTAGCAATGGTGGAAAGTATGGCCGAAGGCGGTCCACATTGAACATTGGGTGCAGGCCAAGGAATGGGGGAATGCTGAGCTCAAATACATTGTCTCCCACAGCCTTAGTAATGGTGTAAGGACCATATCGGAGTGGTATCAGTTTCCGATAGGCTCCAGAAAGGCGTTCCTTTTGCAAATGCAACTAGACTTTGTCGCCCACTTGAAACTTGTGTGGCACTCGATGTTGATCATGTCGTTGCTTGTACTTTGCATTTGATTTCTCCAGAATGTCATGGACCTACTGGCGAATATGTTGGATGTGCTCAATGAAGCTGGTTGCCTTGTCTGTTTCGAACTGGACATGAGCCGAATCTGTGAGTAGCTGCAAGTGGCATGGCCACATCAATGGGGCATAGTGGCTAGAATCCCAAGCCCACCTGAAAAGGGTTGTGGCCAGTCGAGCTGTGAAGAGCTCAGTTGTAGCTGTGCTGAACATAGGGGAGGCTCTCGTCCCATGTGCATGGATGCTTTGAGTTGTACATAAGCAGAATGTGTACAATCATCCTATTGACAACCTCTGTTTAGCCATCAGTTTGAGGATGGAAGGCTGTAGACTTAGTGAGTTTTGTGTCCAACATTGACCAGAGACTGGACCAAAATGTACTAAGGAACAGACTGTCCCGATCTGAGATGATAGACTGTGGGATCCCAAAATGCACCCACACTCGTTCAAAGAAGAGTTTAGCAGTGGCTTCTGCTGTGATATTCTTCTTGCAGGCCACCATAATGGCCATCTTTGAGAACCTGTCGATGACCACAAAAACACAGTCATTTCCATGCTTAGTGGAAGGAAGGCCTGACATGTAATCCATGGAGGTGGATTCCCAAGGTCGACTAGGGGTAGGCAGCGAGGTATAGAGGCCTTGCTTCTTGATGTTTGGTTTGGCAATGGCACAAGTAGTACATGATCTGATGTACTTCCAACATCCTGTCGAAGATTCGGCCAATAGAAATACTTTTGCAGTATTACCACCAGTTTCTCGACCCCGAAGTTCCCAGCAGCCCGACTGTAGTGTGCTTCCCAAATCATCTTAGCACGCTCGCTTGAAGGAACACAAAGGTGACCCAGGTGGCATAACAGGGTAGTCATAAGGTGAGTGTCTGGTATGTGTGGCCGAATTCTGGGTCACTTTTGTAGAGAAGTGGCCAATCAAAAGTTTCGTGCCCACAAGATTTGAGCATGGTGGTTAATGCCATGATCGGTGGTCGACTGAGGCAATCTACAACATTATTGGTGCTGCCCTTCTTATACTTGATATTCAAATGGAATTGTTGCAGGTATGTAGACCACTTCTAATGGCGATCATTCTACAATTTCCCTTGGGTCTGTATGAACTGCAGGGGTCGGTGGTCTATGTGGATGATCGTTTCCTTCCCCAAAATGTAATGCTTCCATTGTCAGTAGGCCTGCACAATGGAATACATCTCTTTATCATAAGTGGGATACTTCCGGACTGTGTCTGAAATTTTTTCACTGTGATATGCCACTGGATGCCCGTGTTGAGTAAGGACTGCCCCAATAGCATAGTCAGAGGCATCTATCTCGACCTAAAATGGTTGTTGTAAATCTGGTAACAAGAGCACTGGTGCCGTGCAGAGGTGATATTTCAACTCTATGAATGCCTTCTGTTGAGATTCAGACCAAAAGAACTTTTCTTTCGCTCCTCCCTTGATGACTTGACTCAAGGGCCAAGTGATATGAGAAAACTCCAACACGAACCTGCGGTAGAAGTTGGCAAGACCTAGAAAGCTACGGAGCTCTGTCAGAGTGGTTGGAGATGGCCAATCCCGAATGACTTGGATCTTGGCTGGATCCACATGCACCCCCTGTTCATCAATAATGTATCCCAGATACTGAACCTGGGTCATGCCAAAAGTGCATTTCTCCAAATTGGCATATAGCTTGTGTTGCCGCAGTGTTTGGAGAACCTGTCGGATGTGGTGGAGATGCTCTTCCCAAATCTTGCTGAAGATTAGAATGTCATCCAAGTATACCACTACAAATGAGTTGGTGAATGGCTGCAAGATGTCATCCATTAGCCTCATGAACGTTGCAGGAGCATTCGTCAATCTGAAAGGCATAACCAACCATTCAAAAAGGCCCTCCTTAGCTTTGAAGGCAGTCTTCCACATATCAGAGGGTTCGATTGGTACCTGGTGATATCCTGACTTTAGATCAATCTTGCTGAAATATTTTCCCCCCTTTAGTTAGTCCAGGAGGTCATCAATCCGTGAGATCGGGTACCTATTACGGACAGTGATCTTTTTCAGTGCCTGATAGTCAATACAGAGTCTCCAAGTCCCATCCTTCTGTTGAAAAGTGTGCAACAAGAAATGCTTGTTGAGAATGCAACAAGATGATGGAGCTTAGTGAAAAGAGTCGCCTTCACTAAGTGGGCCCACAGGCAAATTATGGCACAAGTTCTATTTTTGATCACAGTGTGGATGATCACAGTGTGGATGATCACAGTGTGGGTGATCATAGTATGAGTGATCACAGTGTGGGTGACCATAGTGTGGGTGACCACAGTGTGAGTGATCACAGTATGAGTGATTAAAGTCTATTTTTAGACTGGCTGTCAAAAATAGAAAAGTAAAATATTATTGTCTCATAATAATATTTGGACTATAAACTTGATCTTATTCTCTTGGAGCACTTCAAGATGAGCTACGGATGTGGTACATGCAGATCCCAGAAGGAAATACATGGTTACCTATGGGATGACTAATATTTGCATGCAAGACTTCAGTTATAACTCAAGTGAGTTGAGTTTAGTGGACTGGAGGTGCAGTTGATGGAGTTGTGTTCAGTTTAGCTTTGTTAAACTAGTTGTATTTAGTCTAACTGATCAATAGACTAGAGATGAGTTGGGTGAATTAGTTATTAATTAATTCACAAGTTATTAACTCATAATGCAACTATAGAATACATCAGTTAACTCAGTTGCATGTCAGTGCATGTTCAGTTCAGCAGGGACAGATGTTAGAGGATCAAATTGCTATCAGTTGTGACTATAGTTGTGCATGATGATTTGCACAATCAGAGGGATTGAGTATGCCAATGAATTGGCCAATATCAAGAATTTTAGCCTGTGCTCACGTCCAAAAGAGTGTGAGTGATTATTTGCAGGTCAAATACGAGTTTGGTAAGCCATTCTCATCAGTTCTTGAGCAGGTATTGAGCTGTGGAGGCAGGCAAGCAGTGGAATAGATTTGGAGATCAGATCTTAGTTGTATTGTGTGTAACAAGTGGAGCTGGTACTGGATTTCTTGTGATAAGCATTGTACTTTGTAATGTTACATGATTCAATCAATATAATATACAGATAGTGTGGGGTTTTTAGCGAGATGCTTTCCCTGGGATACATACTGTGTTAATGAGTTTGATTGATGCTTCTATGTGTGCCTGTGAATGTTTCTGCTTCTGTAAATTGATGATCAACATAGAGGAGATTATGTATTATACATGTTCCGCTTATAATTGTATGATCAGGATAATCTCTGTGAATATGTGTTAAATTATTCAAAATTTCTACATGGTATCAAAGCAACTTGATTTGTAGAAGATATTTTTACAGGATATCATGCGAGGATTGATCATCAGATCTACTATTCAGAAAGTGTTTACATTTTATTTCTTCAGGCAGAGTCTGTGAATCGGGCCAGGTAGCCTCTAGATTCATCCTTCTTTTGGAAGGTGAGATATCCGGTGAATGCCCATACAATTGATCTCTGTACAAGAAATACTTTGTTCTCACGAATTCTAGATCGGAAGCGGTTGAGTTTTGAGCTGGTGGAATTCGGATTTAATTCCAAAGCAAGAGATAAACTCAGAAACATTAAATGCGAGAATGGTGACAGTATGCCCAAGTATCTCAAGAAGTTCACTCAGTGTCGAGATGAGCTGGGAAGTGTGTGTTGGAAATAATACTGAGAGGGGGGGGTGAATCAGTATTATCAGATCAATAAAACTTTTTCAATACTCAGAAACATATACGCTACTTTAGTTAAGTGAACCAGCGTGTACACGCTACTGTGTCTAAAGCAACCAGCATATAACCAGAAATCTTATGATTCAGTTATTTTATCTTCAGTAAATGCATCATGACATTATTAACCATATTAAAGCAAACAAGTGCAGAACAGATCATCACACAAAAGCCACACACATGAACACCATGATATAAGGTGGAAACCCAATGTGGGTGAAAACCACCTGCTGCAAGTCGTCTCTATCTTTCTTTAATAAGAAACTTCAGTTTACAATCTTTTGTACTGGTGCAGCCTTATACCAGTACGCAGGCTACAACCTTCTCTCGTTTTCCAAACTCTCTTGGAAGGGAGCTCCAACCCCCTTTGCTCTTGTACTAGCTAAGATACTAGTATGTAGGTGCTGGCCTACAATCTTCTTTCCTTCAGGTACCACTTTTCATCAATTTTTGGACTGGATACTCCTGAAGCACAACATTTCAATCTGAAGACCACGATTCATTCACTTTTCATAGCAAATCATAGAAGCACAAAACAACCAATACTAGCATCATCAAACTTTGAATCACTGAACCACTGAAACCCTGTCAACACCCAGTCACCAGAACACAGAGCAGACTACAGAACCCTGCAATAACAGACAGACCCAACTGCAACCCAAAAATTAAGCTTCAAAAGATATACGCTACTTCAATGAAACAAACTAGCGTATACACGCGCTTTTACCGAAGCCAACCTGCGTACAGATCTAAAAATAATTTCTCATAACTTGCAGTTGTACCAGTCATCAGTCATACTCAGAACATAACATTGCGTCAGTATGCAGATCTAAAAATATGTGTAATCAACCATACCGATAGTTCATTTCAACCAATTTGATCCCGATCTATCCTTCCATCAACCGATGTGATCTCTCCTTAGCTCAGATCAAGCAATGTATCATCAACCCAGAACCTGCATACTAGATCTCTTTCTTCATTAGATATTCAAGACTTTTTCTATACACAAGCCTAATGATCTTCTTCTCCTTATATAGCATTAGGCCCTCCTCAATACCACGGGCCAAAACCATAGAAATACAATACCATCAACTTCAAAACTCGGGATGAACACGACTGTCGAGATACCTTGGTCCAAAAACATAGGCTCAAGTACCGAGGACTAACTACCACGGACCAAAGGGAAGCTTCTCGACATGTACGCTCTTTTCTGTTCATGAAACTGCGTGTATACGTGACTTCGTATATAGCAAGCCTACGTATCCGTGACTTAGTATATAGCGTACCAGCGTGTATACGCATCTTGGGCTTAATGAACCTGCGTATATGAAATTTCTCTTCATTCTTGTAGTTTGGACTGAGATCTGTCATCAAAGAGAGTTGCCATCAAGGACAACACCTGTACCGTAGCACCACACCTGTGCCAAAATGCCAACAATCTCCCCCTTTGGACTTGATGGCAACCCCAAGATCCTTAGAATCATTCTCCCCCTTTGTCATCAAGGGCAAAGGGTTGTGCTCCCCCTGTGAATGTGCTGATATCTCTGCTCTGCTGTGCTGAACATGCTCCCCCTGACTGTAGGCAAGATCTGCAAAAGATGTTCTTCAAAAAGAACCAAGCCTTATACATCATAAAGGACCTTCCTATCACCAAAAGACTCAATACATACATCCATACTCCCAACCAAGAGGGGATACATCAGAAATTTACATATAATAACCAATTACATTACATCATTCATCCCAGGCATAGTGGGGAAATCAACATAGGCCGTTACATGACCTTGACACCATAGAAGAGATATCACAAAAAAAAAAGATACATGACATAGAGACAAAAGAACTAGACCAAGACTTATGAAAGTCACCAGCAGCATCTGATAATCATCTTTTTAGATCAGCAACCAAGATTTCCTTCTGTGCTCCTTCTTCAACAATAGTTGTGAACTAGGACCAAAAGCATCTAAATGCCAACAATGCTTTATTAGACTTTAAGCTGCTCCCCCTGAAACTGTGCCTGCTGCTCCCCCTGAAACTGTGCCTGAAGGACTCTGTCATACCCATCTCAAACCTTCTCCAATCAAAGTCTGCCCTTGCTGTTCAGAACTCCATATACGCGGATATCCCTTATACAACACGCGTATACCAACTTTTCTTTAGAACAGACAAGCTTCAACAGCAGGATGAAGCATCAACTACTCCCAGCTTCTGTCTGAGGTATTCAAAAGTCTCCCTGGGCAGTGGTTTTGTGAGAATATCAGCAACTTGTTCTTTAGAAGGAACATACTCCAACTTGACCTTTTGTTCAAGCACTTGTTCCCGGAGGAAGTGATACTTGATTGGTATGTGCTTGGTCTTTGAATGCATGACTGGATTCTTTGAAATGCTGATTGCACTTGTATTATCACATAAGATAGAGACAGGTGGAGTGCAAGTGATTTGAAAATCATGCAAGGTCTGCATCATCCAAAGAAGTTGTGTGCAACAAGATGTCGCAGCCACATATTCTGCTTCAGCTGTAGATAAAGCAATCGAACTCTGTTTCTTGCTGAACCAAGATACTAATCTGGAACCCATGAAGAATGCACCACCACTTGTGCTTTTCCTGTCATCCACACTTCCGGCCCAATCTGCATCTGTGTAAGCATGAAGAGTGAGATCTGTATCTCTAGGATACCATAGGCCATAGTTTTGAGTCCCTTGAAGATACTTGAAGATTCTTTTGACTGCCTGAAGATGAGTTTCCTTTGGGTTGGCTTGAAATCTTCCAACAATTCCTACTGCATGCATAATGTCTGGTCGGGTACCTGTCAAATAAAGCAAACTCCCAATCATGGATCTATAAGTTGGTTGATGAACTGCTGCTGATTCATCATTTGTACTGAGGCTGCATCCTGTAACCATGGGAGTACATACTGGCTTTGAATCTTCCATGCCATACTTCTTCAAGATCTACTTGAGGTACTTGGTTTGAGACAAGAAAATACCTCCTTCATTTTGTTGGATTTGCAATCCAAGAAAGTATGTCAATTCTCCAAGTAATGACATTTCAAATTCTTTCTACATAACCAAGGCAAAGTTTTGACTCATAGCCTCTTCATTGCTGCCAAAGATAATATCATCTACATACACAACAAGTATTAGCAATTTGTTATTTTCAACTTTCATATAGAGATTGCTATCTGCTGATCCTTTTGAAAAACCTTGTTGGTGAAGATATTTGTCCAACCGATAGTACCAAGCCCTTGGAGCTTGTTTGAGACCATAGAGAGCCTTTTTCAATCTGCATACAAGGTTTGGATCATTCCCAAGAATGAAACCATCTGGCTGCTCAATGTATACTTCTTCTTCTAAGTCTCCATTCAGAAAGGCTGATTTCACGTCCATTTGAAATACCTTGAAGTTTTGAAAACTTGAGAGAGCAAGGAACATTCGAATGGCCTCAAGTCTTGCAACAGGGGCAAAGGTCTCTTCAAAATCTATTCCTTCTTGTTGTGCATACCCTTTACAAACAAGTCTGGCCTTGTTTCTAATTACTTCTCCATTTTCATTCAATTTATTTTTGAAGACCCATTTTGTCCCTATGACATTCTTATCTTTTGGTCTAGGAACCAATTCCCAAGTGTTGTTCTTTTCGATCTGCTCAAGTTCTTCATCCATTGCTTTGACCCAACATTCATCTTTGCATGCCTCTTTCACATTTTGTGGTTCAGTGGAAGAGAGTAATGCCAAATAGCTTGAAGCTTCTGCAATTGTTCTTCTTGTTTGTACTCCTGCTTCTTTCTGTCCCACAATCTGAGATTCTGGATGATTCTTCTGGACATATCTGGATGGAGTCTTCTCTTCTATTCTTGTCTGCTCCTCTGGTTCTTCTTGAGGTTCTTCTTCTTCTTGAGGTTCTTCTTCATTATTTTGTCTTTGAGGGTAGCCTTCATCTTCTTCGATGTCTTCATGATGAACTTGCCTAGGAATGTATCCCTTCTCATCAACCACAACATCAATGCTGTCAACAATTCTGCCAAGTCTTTTATTGTAGCACTTGTATACTTTGCTATGTGGATAATAACCAAGAAGAATGTCTTCGTCTGCTCTTGGTTCAAGTTTGCCAAGTTGCTCATCAGTACTCTTAATATAACATTTTCTCCCAAAGATTTTGAAGTGCTTCACCGAAGGAGTCTTACCACACCAGAGCTCATGAGGAGTTTGAGTGTTGTTTACTCGGACATTTGTTTTGTTGAGAATAATAACCGCAGCATGTGCAGCTTCACCCCAAAAAGTTGCGGGAGTACCTGATTCATCAAGCATAGCACGAGCCATTTGTTGGATTGTTTTGTTCATTCTTTCCACAACTCCATTTTGCTGAGGAGTTCTAGCTGTAGAGAATTCTCTTCTTATCCCATGTTCTTCACACAAATCGAAAAATTCATTTGAGGTAAACTCCCCACCTCTGTCAGATCTGAGGCACTTAATCTTGTGTCCTGATTCATTTTCAGCCAAGGCTTTGAAGGATTTGAATTTTTCGAATGCTTCATAAGTCCTAACCAGACAAACCTGGAGAAATCGTCAATGAATAATATCAAATATTCTTCTCCTCGAGGTGTTCTTTTTCTGAATGGACCACATGTATCTGTATGTACTAGCTCAAGAGGCATGCTAGCTGATCCTTCCTTCTCAGGAAAATTAGTTCTGGTTTGCTTTCCAAACTGACATGATTTGCATATGGTGTTGTCTAGAATTTTGATATCTGGAAGATCATGAACTGCCTGATATTTGCATGCTTTCCTTATTTGTGGAAAGCTTAGATGCCCCAACCTCCGATGCCATAGCCAGTGTTCATCATTCTTGCTCAAATAACATTGTTGTTGTCTTTCTTCAAATATGTATAGATTATTTGGAGTCCTTCTTCCTTTGATCACTGTTTCACCTGTATCAAGATCACGAACACAACATCCATTTGATCTAAATATTACCTCTGTTCCTTGATCGCACATCTGACTGACACTCAGAAGATTATGCTTCAATCCATCAACATACAAAACATTTCCAGCTTTGACCTTCTCTTTCAACGGAGCAACGCCTTTTCCTTTTATGGCTGCAGAGATATCGTTTCCAAAAGAAACTTTCTTTCCCTTTTCTAATGCGGTATATGATTCAAGTTTTTCTTTGTCCCCTGTCATATGCTTCGAACATCCGCTGCCAATGTACCATAGACTTTCTTGACCTTCTGCATAAAAGGCTATCCCACATCTTTCTGGTTGCGGTTCCTTTATTCTCCATGTTCTGACATTTGAGGTTTGTTCCTTCTGAGTTGTCTTCTAGAACCTGCTCCTGCATTCAGAGTCTTCATGACCAAAGTTATTACAAATAGAGCATTCAACTTCATTTTCAAGAACCGAAAAGTTGTTATAAGTCCTTTTCATGGTTCCAGTCATACTTCTTTGCTTTTGAGCTTCTCTAGTCATGATTGTCTTGTAGGCAACACATTGAGCTGCTTTGTGACCGAAGTTATGGCAAGAAAAGCATTGGCCATTAAAGAAATTTCTCTGATAATCAGATCTATCATCCAACCGATTGTAGCTTCTATTGACATCCATTCTTGAGGCATATTGGGAAGATTTTACCTGTGGCTGATTGTAGCTTCTGTTTGTCCTTAGGCCGCTTGTCCCCGAACTTCTTGATAGTCTTTATTTGTTCTTGAGGTAAACTGTCCCTGATTCACCTGATGACTTTTATTTGGTCTTTGTTCGCTCCTCCTTGCTGCATCAAGATAACTTTTAGAGGTAGAAGCTTGAGATGTTTCTCCATTATATCCCAGACCTGTCTTGATCAGAGGAGAACGCTGCACATTGATAATCTCATCCAAGGTTTCAGATCCTTTAACAAATTTAAGATTAATTGCTTTTGTTTTCTCAATCTCCTTTCTAAGACAAACAATCTCACATTCCAATTTTTCAAGATGTTTTTCCTTTTCTGCCAGTTGACATTGTAGAGAATCAATAATAGCACTTTTCTCTTCTAAGCAAACTTTGAGGTTATTCATTTCTTCATAAAAGCCTTCTACATCTATAGCATCCATGTAGTCATCATCTTCAAAAGCCATTAAAAGTTTATATCTATAACCCTGTTCATCTTCGTCACTATTTGAAAGATCATCACTATCTTCATGAGTGTAATAGCTTTTCTTCTTTTCATTCTGTTTCTTGTTCCATTTAACAGGTTCCTTTCCCTTTTCATTCTTATCTTTGTGAGGACATTTGGCAGCATAATGACCTACTCTTCCACAAGCAAAGCATTTAAAAGGTAACTTACCTCTGAACCTTCCAGAACCCCTTTGAAGATTTCTGACAAAATTTGATTCTTCTTCTTCATCTTCTGGCACGTGACTTGCTTCATAATAATCTTCTTTGCCTGAAGCCTTGAAAGCAGCTTCTCTTCTGTCTGATGGACCTCCTTTTCTCATTTCATAAGCAGTTAGAATTCCGTGAAGCTGAGACATAGTAAGAATTCGTAGATTTTCTTTTTCTTCTATTGCGGACACTTTAGATTCAAATTTTGGGGACAATGATCTTAGAACCTTTTCAACCACAATAGCCTCTTTTATTTCTTCGCCCAAGTTTTTGATGCAATTAACAATCTCATCTACCCTAAGGAAATAGTTAGCCACACTTTCATCATTATACATTCTGAGAGTCTCATACTTAATCCTGAGAGTTTGAAGTTTAGCACGCTTTACCTGTTCGTCTCCTTCATAGCTCGTGACAATTTTGTCCCCTATTTCTTTTGCGGATTTATAGTGCATTACCTTCATGAATTCTGATTGGGATATACATCCTAATAGGGTACTGACTGCTTTTGCATTTGTTTCATACTTCTTTTTCTCGGCTGCATCTGTAGGAGTAGCTGAAGGAAAAGCGTAGCCTGTCTCTACGATGTCCCAAACTTCTGTACCAAGAGATTGAAGATAGGCAGTAACTCTTACCTTCCAATAATTGAAGTTTGTCCCATCAAAAACCGGTGGCCTGATTGATGCTTCTCTCTCGTAGTTGCTCATGATAAACAATCTACCTTCAAGAAATCAAGCTTCTCTGAAGGACCTGCTCCGATACCAATTGTTGGAAATAATACTGAGAGGGGGGGGGTGAATCAGTATTATCATATCAATAAAACTTTTTCAATACTCAGAAACATATACGCTACTTCAGTTAAGTGAACCAGCATGTACACACTACTGTGTCTAAAGCAACCAGCGTATAACCAGAAATCTTATGATTCAGTTAGTTTATCTTCAGTAAATGCATCATGACATTATTAACCATATTAAAGTAAATAGGTGCAGAACAGATCATCACACAAAAGCCACACACATGAACACCATGATATAAGGTGGAAACCCAATGTGGGTGAAAACCACCTGCTGCAAGTCGTCTCTATCTTTCTTTAATAAGAAACTTCAGTTTACAATCTTTTGTACTGGTGCAGCCTTATACCAGTACGCAGGCTACAACCTTCTCTCGTTTTCCAAACTCTCTTGGAAGGGAGCTCCAACCCCCTTTACTCTTGTACTAGCTAAGATACTACTACGTAGGTGCTGGCCTACAATCTTCTTTCCTTTAGGTACCACTTTTCATCAATTTTCAGACTGGATACTCCTGAAGCACAACATTTCAATCTGAAGACCACGATTCATTCACTTTTCATAGCAAATCATAGAAGCACAAAACAACCAATACTAGCATCATCAAACTTTGAATCACTGAACCATTGAAACCCTGTCAACACCCAGTCACCAGAACACAGAGCAGACTACAGAACCCTGCAATAACAGACAGACCCAACTGCAACCCAAAAATTAAGCTTCAAAAGATATACGCTACTTCAATGAAACAAACCCGCGTATACACGCGCTTTTACCGAAGCCAACCTGCGTACAGATCTAAAAATAATTTCTCATAACTTGCAGCTATACCAGTCATCAGTCATACTCAGAACATAACATTGCGTCAGTATGCAGTTCTAAAAATATGCGTAATCAACCATATACCGATAGTTCATTTCAACCAATTTGATCCCGATCTATCCTTCCATCAACCGATGTGATCTCTCCTTAGCTCATATCAAGCAATGTATCATCAACCTAGAACCTGCATACTAGATCTCTTTCTTCATTAGATATTCAAGACTTTTTCTATACACAAGCCTAATGATCTTCTTCTCCTTATATAGCATTAGGCCCTCCTCAATACCACGGGCCAAAACCATAGAAATACAATACCATCAACTTCAAAACTCGGGATGAACACGACTGTCGAGATACCTTGGTCCAAAAACATAGGCTCAAGTACCGAGGACTAACTACCACGGACCAAAGGGAAGCTTCTCGACATGTACGCTCTTTTCTGTTTATGAAACTGCGTGTATACGTGACTTCGTATATAGCAAGCCTGCGTATCCGCGACTTAGTATATAGCGTACAGCGTGTATACACATCTTGGGCTTAATGAACCTGCGTATATGAAATTTCTCTTCATTCTTGTAGTCTGGACTGAGATCTGTCATCAAAGAGAGTTGCCATCAAGGACAACACCTGTACCGTAGCGCCACACCTGTGCCAAAATGCCAACAGTGTGGGGTTACTGTCAATGATGAGGACTTGGTGAGCTTGGCTCTCCTTGGTCTTCCGAAGAGTTGGCATTCCTATCAGGACTCTGTCAATGGTTGGGAGAAATTGCCAGGATGGGAAAGAATATGGTCAGATCTTGTGCAGGAGGAGATCAGGCGGAGCACCAGAGACGGTTCTTCATCCATGCAAGATGAGGAGAACTGTGCCTTAGCGATTAAGGCGAAGAAGGGGAAGGGGAAGGTTTCTCTTTCCGAATCCAATTCTTCCAATGATGGGAAGAAGGTTGACAAGGCGAAGGTGAGATGCTTTCGTTGTCATGAGTTGGGTCATTATGCTACTAATTGCCCAAAGAAGAAGTCCAAGAAGGGATCCGGGGAAGGATCTGAAGGTGAGGCACTTGCTTCACATTTTGAGTTGGATTTCACACTCTTCGCATGCATGGTTTCATCCATGATGGGAAGTGGTTGGTTTCTTGACAGTGGAGCTTTTTTCCACATGACCGGTGACAAAAGTTTGTTCAGTACTTTGGCGGAGAAAGATCTCCAAATACTCATAGGGATGGGTAATGATGAGAAGTATAGTGTCTCAGGTGTAGGCATGGTTATTTTTCAGAGGGAGCATGGAGCTCGCCTTACCTTGACCGATGTCAAGTATGTACCAGGACTGAAGAGAAACTTGGTGTCGATCACGATGCTGGAAGACAAAGGCTATGATGCAGTCTTCAGTAAGGGAAAGGTTTTCCTTAGACACATAATCACCAGACAGGTGAAGCAGATTGGTTCACGGGTCAAGAACCTGTATGCTCTTGAGGTTCAAGATGCATGCAAAGCCTTGAGCAGCGAGGCAACTGATGGAGACTTGGTGGTTGAGAGGGAGCGTATATTACCTCTCAACATGCAGAGCCAGAAGAAGTCTCAGACGATTGTGGAGGAGCCACGATTGGTGCAGCAGCTTCAGGAGGTTGTGGAGCAGCCACAACAAGGGAAGCTGAGTGGAGATCAAGTAGAGACATCTACTCATGCAGAGACCTCCAGTAGGGGGAAACTTCGATCCAGGTGGGCTGAGGGATAGCATACAGCCATACCTCCAGGTAGGAGGTGGGGTGATGTGGATTGATTGTCCCAAGGAGGAGGGGCAGGATCCTTGAGGTACCCAACCTCTTAGATGAGACCTTGCTACGGGAGCCCCAAATGTGTAGTAGCAGGAACTGACTGATTGGGTAGAGACAGATGCGGATGGAGCGGCAAAGAGAGCGACAGTGCAGGGAATGTTAGGACAACACATAGCTAGTAGGCTGCAGCAATGCGAGAGGCACAAGTGTTTTGCACAGTGCTAGGTGGCACAGAGAGGTGTGCAATGGTGCGAGATGCATGGAGATGTTGCAGTAGCGCAGATTTCAGAGAGGGAGAACTTGTCAGGAGCAGGTAGAGCTTCAGCAACAGAGGATGTTTCTAGCCCAACAGGGAGGTCAGTTGGGAGGTGCAGTGCGGATGAAATGCTGGGAGATAGAACCAGTAGCAGCACAGATGCAGTCAGAGATCAAAGTGACAGAGGCTAGAGCAGTCAGATACTGAAGAGCACAGAGATGCAGAGTCTTCAGTCGACAGAGGCAATAGCAGTCAGAGACTTTGATGACAGAGCAAGTGGATCGGCCAGATGTGTTGCATGGAGAACATTCCAGAGTTTCAGGATCGGGTTTGAGAGGAAGCCTTTCTTGTTGAGAGGGAGTGTTGAAAAGTGTGCAACAAGAAATGCTTGTTGAGAATGCAACAAGATGATGGAGCTTAGTGAAAAGAGTCGCCTTCACTAAGTGGGCCCGCAGGCAAATTATGGCGCAAGTTCTATTTTTGATCACAGTGTGGATGATCACAGTGTGGATGATCACAGTGTGGGTGATCACAGTATGAGTGATCACAGTGTGGGTGACCAAAGTGTGGGTGACCACAGTGTGAGTGATCACAGTATGAGTGATCAAAGTATATTTTTAGATTGGCTGTTAAAAATAGAAAAGTCAAATATTATTGTCTCATAATAATATTTGGACTATAAACTTGATCTTATTCTCTTGGAGCACTTCAGGATGAGCTACGGATGTGGTACATGCAGATCCCAGAAGGAAATACGTGGTTACCTATGGGATGACTAATATTTGCATGCAAGACTTCAGTTATAACTCAAGTGAGTTGAGTTTAGTGGACTGGAGGTGCAGTTGATGGAGTTGTGTTCAGTTTAGCTTTGTTAAACTAGTTGTATTTAGTCTAACTGATCAATAGACTAGAGATGAGTTGGGTGAATTAGTTATTAATTAATTCACAAGTTATTAACTCATAATGCAACTATAGAATACATCAGTTAACTCAGTTGCATCTCAGTGCATGTTCAGTTCAGCAGGGACAGGTGTTAGAGGATCAGATTGCTATCAGTTGTGACTATAGTTGTGCATGATGATTTGCACAATCAGAGGGATTGAGTATGCCAATGAATTGGCCAATATCAAGAATTTTAGCCTGTGCTCACTTCCAACAGAGTGTGAGTGATTATTTGCAGGTCAAGTACGAGTTTGGTAAGCCATTCTCATTAGTTCTTGAGCAGGTATTGAGCTGTGGAGGCAGGCAAACAGTGGAATAGATTTGGAGATCAGATCTTAGCTGTATTGTGTGTAACAGGTGGAGTTGGTACTAGATTGATTGTGATAAGCGTTGTACTTTGTAATGTTACATGATTCAATCAATATAATATACAGATAGTGTGGGGTTTTTAGCGAGATGCTTTCCCCAGGATACATACTGTGTTAATGAGTTTGATTGATGCTTTTATGTGTACCTGTGAATGTTTCTGCTTCTGTAAATTGATGATCAATGTAGAGGAGATTATGTATTATACATGTTCCGATTATAATTGTATGATCAGGATAATCTCTGTGAATATGTGTTAAATTATTCAAAATTTCTACACCTTCTTCTGTACCAACACAATCGGGCTCCCACAAGGTGATGAACTCAGATGGATGTGACCTTTGTGCAACAGCTCCTAAATTTGGCTCTTGATTTCATCATTCTCCAGAATGGAGCGCCGATAAATTGGTCCATTGGGTAGCGACGCACCTGGGGTCAGATCAATGGAGTGCTTGACCTGACAGTGCAGAGGAACCCTTGCGAGGGAGGTGAAGATGTTCTCGTACTCCTCCATGACCTTGTCCATCTGTAGTTGTCGTGCAGAGGCGCCCTGTCTGGAGGTTATGGCCATCGTCTTCTTCTTTCCTTGAGGGCGTATCATCAGAAAAACAAATTTCCCGGTTTTGGAAATGAGCTTACTACATTGTTTTGCAGTAATCAAAGAGATGGCGGTAGGCGGTGCTACCTCTGGTATCCTGTACAACTTATTTCCCAATGTAATAATAACAGCACGGGGCCTTGATTCATACACAGCATGTCGCTTCCACAAGTATGGTTTTCCTAATAATACATCACAAACTTCAAGGGGAGCAATGTCACACAATACCTCATCCGTGAAGGGCTTGATGTTGTATGGAAGGCGACACTGCTGGCTCATGCGAAGATCCCGTCCTTGGTGAAGCCACCCGATGGTGTATGATTGTGGATGTGTTGTGGTCGGTAGGCCCAACCGCTTCACGACCTCTGCCAAAATGAGGTTCTTTTGGCTATCGCTATCGACAATGAACTGTAGCGGGGAGCCCTTTACCCACATCTGGGAGTGGAAGAGACGCTCCTCCTCCTCTGGATCTTTGGGTTCATTTTTCTGGATCTTGGTGGTAGCAACAGTGGCGTTGGGATCTGCATCAATGATCTGCTTCCCTTTATCATTCCCCTTGTTAGGTTCTGACTCAGAGTCGGAACTAGCATCTGATTCTGAAACCTTTAGCTCAGCCACCAATGACTGCTTGGCCTGACACCCACTTGTGTTGTGAGTGGAGCTCTTATGGAATTCACACCATTTTCCCGTGTCCTTTTTCGGCTTCGCGGCATTGTTCTTTTCTTGCAGCTTTGGCGGGTTGTCTTGGGCTGCCTCGCCTTGGCTTTGTCCTTTGTTCTGTGGTTTAGGGGCACCTTTCCCTTGCTTCAGATTTGCAGATCCAAAGTCTTGCTTCTTTTGTTTAAACTTCTGCTCGACCTTGACGGCATATCAGTATGTTGTGCCAAGCGAGGAGATGTTCAAGAATTCTATTTCTTCCTGTACGTACTTGTGTAGGTAGTTGCAGTATTTTAGTATCAAATGTTGCTTCGTATCCTTGATACCCAACTTTTTGCGAAGGGTATGGAAAAGATTGGTGAACTCCGGCACGTCTTGGTCCCTTCCCTGCCACAGCGTGGTCCACTTTATGTATTCATCCTCATAGCTTCCGACAGGGTAGTACTACTCCTTGATGGCATCCCGGAATGAATTCAAGGTGGGTGCGGCTGAAAATAGTGAGCCGTTATTTTCATCCTTCTGCTCGCAGTAGGTTTCCCACCAGTCGTTGACGTGGGGGGCTACTTTGAGAAGAGCGAAAACAATCTTTTCCTGACTCGAAAATTCATGAACAAAAAAATAACCTGTCTAGTAGATTTAATCATTTATCTACAACATCTGTGTCTATCTGACCCTCGAATATGGGGATTTCAAAATTAACTTGTACCTTAAAGGGCGTGGCGTTTCTAGAGTAGCTGCTGGAAGCCGATGTCTCGCTTCTGGGTAGCCGCTGAAGGATCTGGGCAAAGCTGTCCATCATCGCGTTCCGTTGTCGCTCGAGGGCTTCTTCGAGCAAGATTTTGATAGGATTTCCTACCCCCTCATCTTTCTTCTCATCCGCCATGGGAGGCCGTCAGGATTTGCGAGGCTGGTCTCACAAAGGTTCGACCAGTTCAAGCCCTAACTCCTTATATCCCGACCTCGTTGGGGACATGCAAATAAAAACAGAGAAAAAGCAGACCGCTCTGATACCACTGATCCGAACTTAAACAGGAACGCAAAAAATTACATAGATAACCATAAACACAGATATGCAGTGGAAATAATACTTCATTTCATTAATGTAAAATACTGAAATATGCTTACAAACAATAATAGAAATAAACTAGGGCGATGGTAGCTTATCTCTGAGAATAGGTGTGGTGGCTACATGCCTCTGAACTGTATTACAATGAGGCTCAAAGGCCTATTTATTGTTGAGAAACAATGGAAAACCCTTAACATTCCAAAACCTAACCCTAGAAGATGAAACGCCAAACTGTGGGCCCTATTTGGGTAAATTGGTACATCAACTTCCCGGGGTCGTAACTTTGGCATACGATCTCCATTTGACACGTACAATAGCTCGTTAGAAATATCTACCCAAGTACTACCACTTTGGGAAGGGCAACATCAATCCATGGACCCATGTTTCCCCCAGATTTCCCAAAAAATGTCATTTAGGGCCTCAAAACGGCTCCAGAAGTTCAGGACCCGGAAAAATGCTAAAAATAGTAAGTTGTGCTACAATTAAAGAACTAAAAATGCTGAGAGAAACAATGGTGGGGGTCTAGGTGGACTTGGCAGGTGGCCACCAATATCCACCTAGATCAGAGGAGGTCTGAGATTTTGGGGAATAACATTGTAAACATTATTGAACCTAGTGCAGTAATCTTGAACAGTTTCTTGTGTACCTCTTTTCAGGTTTTCATATTCTGATAAAATTTGGAGAGGATCTTTTTTCTTTTCCCACCTACTCAAGAATGTCTAATAAAGAGCTTGTAGGTCATTGATACTATTTGCAGCGAGGGCTCTAAACCAGGTTTTAACATCTCCAATCAAGCTTTGAACAAATACCCTCATTCTAACATCATCAGCATCAACCTCATATATTTCAAAATAACCAGTCATTTTTTTAGTATGTTGTTGAGCTATTTAGGTGCCAGTGCCATCAAATTAGGTGATTTTACTCTGATAGTCTTGGGGCATAGCACCCAAGTTGGTAGGTAAGTGCAGAGGAGTGTATCTATTTGCCATTGCAATAGATTGGGTTGAAACAACAACTGGGGTTGGTCTTGGAGTGGTGGCTGGAGGGGTAGAAGGGGTGGCTTGAGGTTGTGAAGTCTGAGGTGCTGATGATGAACTTGGAGAGGCTGTGTTGATTACAGAAAGGTTTGATGTTTGCTCAAAGGTAAGCTTAGATTGAAGGGAGTCCTGCAGATGTTTGTCAATATGTGAAGTGATAGCTTCTAATTGTAAGTTTTCAATAAATATGGGGTCATGGACTGTGTAGGCTAACCCAGAGTCCGAAAAGGTTACAAATAAAAAAGTTTCAGAAAACTTATCAAAGGGTTCATCCTCAAGGTAAATCCACTTCACAGGACAGGATCTTGATCTGTATAGAGGCCGAGAACTAGCAGAACTTTCTTGGCTCTCTTGTTTGCTAAGAATCCTAGGAATGAGATTAGGATTTTCAAACACAGGTGGTGGATTTGGATCAGGATTAGCTCTGGTATAATGGATCCTTTCTGAAGCCAGGTTTCTAGGTGTATTTTTTGTTTTTTCTCTAAACGGGTTTTGACAATACAACTTCAACAGTTTCTTTAAGAGGCTTTAGATATGGGATTTAAACTTTCTTAAAGACTTATTTGATAAGAGGGACTGATCGAGTACTTTAAACCAAATGTTCCATCTACAAACTAGACCGAAGATAGACTGAAGCAACATTCATTTACTTCTGCAATTGCAAAGAAAGATCATTTCAAAGGCTACCTAGCTAACTTCAGGCTCCGTCTGTAGCTTATAAAGTAAACTATAGTAACAAACAAATTATTCAGGTCCCCAGCGGAGTTGCCACTATGTTCTCACTCAGATTTTTCCAGAACTTGTAAGAAGGGGAAAGGGGTCCGAGGTAACCACAAACCAATATTTTTGATACAGAATCTAGCTAATCTGTATCCAGAGAGGGCTCTCTCTTTAAGTTTTAGCTTTGTTTTGAAAGATATTAGGCTAGTTGTGAAGTTTAGGATTTTTGTTTGAGTTTGGGTGGTGAGATTCAATAGCAGAGGGGTAGGACTGACTAGTTTAGGCCATTGGGCTAATGGAGTCAAAGAAGATGGCTTAACTGGATTAGGTTTCTCAACAAAGGATGGTTTTACAGAGCAAGATGGTCAAACAGGGAACAAACAAAGATTTGGAATAAATGGAATGGTTTCAAAATGGGTGAAGAGCAGTTAAGAATCCTTCAACCTATTTGAAAAGGGAACTTGAATTGGTTATTAGTAAAGAGCAATAAAGTATTCTTTAATTAATAATCAAAGTGAATGAATTAGAAAACAGGAGCAATTAAGGTTTCACTGTTTATTCTAATTCAGAAGAAAACATAGAGAATAATAACGTTTGAAGACAAAGTGAAATCATGCATATTCTGAATTACTCTTTTTTGTTTATCATTCAGATATGAAACATAGATGATGTAAGAAACAAAGAAAACTTTAAAACACAAGGTATAGATGACTTATTGATCTGGTGTTTGATTCGAGAAATCTATGGAAAGTCCTTTGCATCAATTCTTTATCCAGCAAGCCATACAAAATTTTGGTCCAATCAGCACTTTATTCCAAAATAATCAATATTACAACAATGTCTAAGAATCCACCCTCAATACTCCAATTGAGGGGGTATTTATACAAAAAAAATTACAAAAAATATCTCATAACAGAGTGAGATATATTCTAGGATGACTAAGAATAAGTTACAAGAAAATAGAGACAACTAGTCTCGAAGATAGGAGAAAGGTAAACTGATGTTGTGCTGTTCCTATTCTTGCTGAGTGTGCTGGAGGCAGGTCCTATGATTTGGCTTGTTGTTGTCTTCTTTAGTAATTCTGTGCTGACTGCCCTGTCACCTATCCTGTACTGCTTAGAGAGCTGGAGAATTTTCTTCATGTCACCATTGATCCTAGGAGGGGAAACTCCTGTCAACAGAGTGGTTGCTGGATGTACAAATAAGTCAATGAACTCACTATAAGTGTAAGGGGACTCATTGGTATTATGAAATATTGGGCTCCAGAAGATAATAGACCTTGGATTTCCTTTTGTGTCAATTTTCTGGATAGGGAAAGGAAATTTATCTAACTGATGATATAACATAAGATGATATATGAAAGAGGTGTATTTGAAGACTCATTCCCTTTCCAAATTCAGGAATTGGTCATGGATTCTGTTGGCAATATAGGAGGCATAGTCATATCTGACAACAGGGGGTTGTCCTGGAGTAAAGATTGATAGTAACACTAGGGTGATATCATCAACATATTCACTAGATTTAAATCCCATAATTAGGGATATCATATCAACAATGCGTCTTCCAGTTTCAGTGAAGAAAGTCTACAGATAAGGAGGTGGACCTTTGGGTTGGTGCTTTGGTAACATGAAGGTTTGACTGATATGGCTTACTTCTAATTGGGACAACTGAGATGCTTTTTCAAGTAAATATCCCATGGAAATAGGAGTGAGGGGCTGATTGGAGTGGAATTGCAACATTTCATTGATGGCTTGAGCAGTTATGGGAAAAAAGATTGTTTGGCTTGGGTACATAAGAGCTCTTTGATTAGGATCATAATTGGCATAGCATTGATGAATTATATCTGGGAAAACATGGACTGAGGGGAGGAAATACATGGGAAGGTTAGATTCCCATAGTCCAAAAATGTCAGAATTATTCAGATAACTATCTATGGCTTGGCAGAAGACTTGAAGATGGCTTTTATCACCAGATAAGTCTTTTATCTGAAAATATTTATTGGCCAGAGGTAGATAATCTAAGTCTTTGTGAGGAGTGTTCATGGGTGTGACATTCAGGGCTATAGGGGTTTCCATATTTGGTTCTTGTGGATTCAAAAAATGGAATTAGGGGTATTTAGTAGAAAATAGACAAGACATTAGGTTGGGAACTTTATGAGGCAAACACAAACTGGACTAGACCTGAATTTTACCCTTTCCTGTAGAATTTTCAGTAGTAAACCAAACTTACAGGGTTTTAGTGAAAATTGGATAAATACCTGCAATAAGGGAGTGACTAGTACAATGGCAGGTTGGATGACAGGCTGCGGAGTGCGGTGCTGTAGATTTTCTAATCAAGTGGTAGTTGGAAAGCTAGAACAGTTTACTGGGACCTTGTTTTGCATGGGAGCATGAGTCGTAGCGTATAACAGTGAAAATGACACTTTGTTCATTTATTTAACAAAACTAAGGTTGGCAGGGTTTTTTGGGATTATTGAGCGGATGACACAAGCGGGAGAAGACATTTTGTCATTTGTGGAGGGCGATAAGTGGTACGTGATTGCATCGCTTTTGGAGGCGGGCGGTTTTTGGCCGGGGGACAGCGATCACATAGACTGCACGACGCGTGGCAGAGGTACGGGCGGAAAACCACCTGGCGATCGCACGTTAAAGCGTGGTCACCAGAGGGGGTGCGATGACATCGACCGTCGGATGACGGGGGAGCAATCGGACGGCGGATGGGGAGTGGGGTACAGCGGGACTTTACATATGCGGGCCCAATATAATTAACAACTAATCAATCATATCGGGGTGATCGCGAATGGATAGATAGGTTATTAATTAACCAAGAGGGTTAACTAATCCCTTTTTGTGCGACAGGGATTTAAGGTTCTTAATGAATTACAGATTAACTCATTAATCCTCTTTTAATCGTTGATTATGGTTGTATTCAACCGAGGGTGGGATATAGAAGATGTTGGGAATATTTTTAATATATTTAATAAGACGAGAAGGGTAATGTGGTGTGGGAGTTATATATTAAATATGTTAATAGTTAATATGACTATGAAGTGTAAAAGTGCCAAGTTAAAACATTTCACGTTTATATTTAAACTTAGGTTAAAGATAAAAGGGGTTCTTTTAGGTGATGTTGTGCATTATTCCTAAGTAAAATAGGATTTTACTTAGGAAAGACTTTATCAAATGAAATGAATGGTTTATGGATGATACTAAGTACTTAGGCTTTTCAAATTATTGGGCCAAGGGTCTGGTCCCTCCAGAAGTCAGAGAAATTCTCTGAGCCCCTTTAATTTTCAAAGACCTTAATACTTTAGGGGGAATTAGTGAAATCTTTAGGGAAAAATGTGAATGGAAGTTAGTTATTTGACCTTGTCTTGCTTGAACTACATCAAGTATAATGTCTGCCTTGCACTTGTGATAAAAGTAAAAGTTAACACATGTAGAGACATGATCCATCACATGTATCATTCTGCAATACCATCTACCTACCCTACTTACTTTAACCTATCATTTTTTCCTTCTTTATTTGGGTGCACTTAGACTGACAAACCTTTATCAATTTTTTCTTTTACATAGCAAGCCTACCTAAGTCTGCACTTATTACATCCAAGGGCTCAAATTACACTGTTGAGCTCCTTTTTATTTACTCTACCTAACTACTTATCTGCCAAGATTAAACAGTTTGGTCAGATTTTATTCTCTATTTCTAAAACATGAAATTGAAATATGAACTAGCCAAGCTTAAGCTATTTGGCTATTCATCAATTGTCGCATAAGTAACAAGCTGCACACAATTGCTTATTACAGAAAATGAAAAAGTAGTGGCATTTATACTTGCACACTTTCTTGGTCTTTCTTTGTTTGGGGTTCATTTCTTTCACTTTTTTGAACATCTTATTCTTTTAGCCCTTTGATTTTTCTTTTAGGGTATACCCTCTTTACGTTTTTTAAATTTTTTGATTTTTTGAAAATATGGAAAACCTTTGCAACAAGAAAAGGTATGAACATATTGCAGAGCTCATCAAGTCAATCATGAAATATGACACCTATTGGTATAGGAGCATAACATGCTCCACCCTTGGGTACTCGACTTCAAGACCAAGTGATATGAGAGAACACCAACACAAACCCGCGGTAGAAATTGGCAAGCCCCAAAAATATGTGGAGCTCTGTTAGAGTGGTTGGGGCTATCCAATCCCGAATGACTTGTATCTTGGTTGGGTCCACATGCACACCCTGCTCATCAATGATTTACCCCAGATATTGAAGCCGGGTCATGCCAAAAGTGCATTTTGTCTAAATTGGCACATGACTTGTTTTGTCACAAGATTTGAAGGACCTGCCGAATATGGTGGAGGTTCTCTTCCCAACTCTGGCTGAAGATCAAGATGTCATTGTTGGTATCAAATTATGACTGTCCATTCCACTTAGAATTCTCTTTTTACTATCAATCTTGACCATTTAACCTTCATATTACAGCTATAATCCTTAGAAAATAAATGATATGATGTCATTATCATTATTTTTAGCTTGGAATTAATTTTTGAAATTATTATGTTAAAATGACATTTTTTCAGAAAATTACAACTTGTGACTTCCTGTAAATGCTTCATTGTTTGACCTGTTGCACAACAGGTGGATATATTTGAAGATTGTGGGCATGAAGTAAAATGTACACGGATGGTGGATCATCTATCCACTTTTAGTTTTGAATAAAACAAGTGTCCGGTCAACGCTAGTCAAACCCATCCACTTCAGCAAGTTTTCCAGATTTTGTGAAGAGAATAATTTCTATTTTGAGAATTTTGGCATAAATGAAGGAACTGATTAATTTCGACCTTCTTGAATGTAATTAATAGAATTTTGTTAGGAGAATAGGGAGGAGAAATAGCTTCTTTTGTTAGAAGGATTTACTATAAATAACCTATGAAAAAAGACTATGTTTTTAGAGCTAGATTGTGAACATATGAAAGTACAGCTTGTGCATTTTTTATTCCAAACTTAATACAGACTTCATCACCAAGTTTATGTGTCAAGATATTGTGGTTACACTTTTCTAAATCGTTTTATAGTGTGCTTGTGAAGTGTTGAAGGGCCCTCATCACTACGCTGGTACACTGTTTTTTTTTAAGTTTCCTTACTAGCTATATATTCCAATTCGAAAATCAGAAGTTATTTGTGTGCAGAAGTAAAGGCTATGTTATTAGAATTATCAATTGAAAAGAGCTTGTATTCTTGTGAAGAGAACCTTAAAAAAGGATTCAACTAATCCTGATCTTCAAATTGATATATATATATATATATATATATATATATATATATATATATATATATATATATATATATATATGCTAGCTGTCACACAATTTCAGTACTTGTTTATTAGTTTTGACTTTGAGGACAGTTATGGTTTTATTTGCAAGTGATTTAGATAGTAGTTTTTGAATTCAATTTTCAGTTTGATAGATGATTCTTGTAAAAGATTCAACTGTTATTGGGTTGCAACTTTACTTATCTTATTCACTATTTGTTATTGAAATTATCTTGGATTGTTATGATTGGGAAAAGTTCTATTGAGCAATATTCTTGTAAGGGAATGTTAGTATTTTAACTAGTCATTAACACTCTGTTTCTATTACTTATGCAATCAGAAATTGATAAGGTTTGTTTTATCTAGATTGATGCTTGAGTGATTGAAAAATACAATGAAGGATCTCTTGTAAGGGGGCACTATTAATTTCATTCACTAGGCTATCATTAGAACCTTAGATCCTTCTAGATCTATATACTTTAGGTAAGCACCTCTAAGTGTACTTTCTCGGGTTGATTAAGGAATTAAGAGCTTAACTTACCTTAGTAAGTAAAGACCAAACAATCATCTAAATACACCACCACGAATGAATTGGTGAAGAGTCAAAATATGTCATCCATCAATTTCATTAAGTTTGCAGGGGCATTCGTAAACCCGAAAGGCATGACCAACCATTCAAAAGTTCCCTCCTTATACTTGAAGGCAGCTTTCCACACATTGGAGGGTTTGATAAGCACTTGGTGATAACCAGACTTCAAGTCAATCTTGCTGAAATATTTGGCCCCCTTGAGGTGGTCAATAAGTTCATCAATATGTAGGATTAGGTACCTATTCCAGACATTGATCTTGTTCAGCACCTGATAGTCAATACAGAGCCTCTAGGTCCCATCCCTCTTTTGTACCAATACAATCGGGCTCCCACAGGGTGACGACCTTGGCATGATGTTCCCTTTCTACAACAACTCCTTAATCTACCTCTTGATCTCATTGTTCTCCATAATAGAGCATCGATAGATCGGTCCATTGGGTAGTGGCATGCCTAGGGTCATATCGATGGAGTGGTTGACCTGAAAGTGCAGAGATACCCCTATATGTGAGGCAAAAATTTCCTTGTACTCCTCCATGACCTTGTCCATCTATTGCTGCTATGCGGAGGAACCCCATCTAGAAGTCATGGCCACAACCTTCTTCTTGCCTTGAGGGTGAATCATAAGGAAAACAAATTTTCCAGTCTGGGAAATGATCTTACTATATTTCTTTGCAGTGATCAAAGAAATGGCAGTAGGAGGGGCTACCTTCTGTATCCCGTACAACTTATTGCCCAAAGTAATAATCATAGAGCAAGGTATAGAATCATATATACCATGTTTCTTCCACAAGTATGGTTGTCCTAATAATACATAAAAAATTCAATAGGAGAAACATCACAATGCCTCATTCGTGAAGGGTTTGATGCTTTAGGGAAGGCGAAACTGTTGGCTGACGTGGATATCTCATCCTTGGTGAAGCCACCTGATGGTGTACGGTTGTGGATGTGTTGTCTTCGGTAGGCCCAGCTGCTTCATGACCTTTGTTGAAATTAGGTTCTTTTGGCTCCCGTTTTCGACAATGAACTACAGTAAAGAAACCTTCACCCACATCTGTGAGTGGAAGAGGCATTCCCCCTCCTCTAGATCTTCAGGGTCATTCTTATGGATCTAGGTGATGGCCACGGTGGCACTGGGCTCCTGTCAATGATCTATTTCCCTTTGCCATTCCTCTTGTCGGGTTCTGACTCAGAGTCAGAACATGTTTCTAAATAAGAAGCCTTCAGCTCGGTCACTAGTGATTGCTTAGCCTGATACTCACCTGTGTTGTAAGTGGAGCTCTTATGGAACTCACACCATTTTCTAGTGTCCTTCTTTGTCTTCATGGTGTTGTTATTTTCTTGTGGCTTCGGCAGGTTGTCCTGGGTCGCCCCGCTTTAGCTTTGGCCTTGGCTCTATGGTTTAGGGGCACCTTTTCCTTGCTTCATATTCATAGATCCAAAATCTCACTTCTTCTATTTAAACTTCTAGTCAATCTTGACTGCGTATTGGTATGTCATGCCTAGTGAGGAAATGTTCATGAACTCCATCTCGTCCTAGATGTACTTGTGTAAACAATTGTGGTACTTGAGTACCAAATGCCACTCATAATCCTTGATACCCAACTTCGTGGAGAGGGTATGAAAAAAATTTGTGAACTCAAGCTCATCTTGGTCCCTTCCCTATCGTAGCGTGGTCCACTTTATGTGTTTATATTCATAGCTATTGACAAGGTAATATTGTTCCTTGATGGTGTCTTGGAAATAATCCCAAATGGGTGCGGCTGAAAGTAGTGAGGATTCCCTCTCGTACTTTTGTGCATATTAGGTTTCCCACCAATCCTTGACGTATGGGGCAGCTTTGAGAAGTGAAAAAGTAATCTTTTCCAAATTGGAAAAGTCATGAACTGAAAAATACCCTTCCAACAGATTCAACCATTTATCTACGGCATCTGCATCTATCTGGCCCTCAAATATGGGAATATCAGTTAACTTATACCTTAAAAGAGGTACCGCCTCCAAAGTGGTTGCTAGATGAAGATGCATCGCCTGTGGGTAGATGTCAGAGGATATGAGCAAAGTTATCCATAATCGTGTTCCTCTTTTTTTTGAGAGCTTCCTTGAGTAATATTTTGAAAGGATCTCTTGCCCCCTCATCTTTCTTTTCTTTCACCATGGGAGGTCGTCGGGGTTTGTGAGGCTAGTCTTGCAAAGTTTCAACCAGTTCGAGCCCTAACTCCTTATACCCCGACTTCACTGGGGACATGCAAAGAAAAAAAGAGAAAGAGCACACCTCTTTGATACCACTTATCCAAACTTAAAAAAGAACGCAACATATTACATATATAACCATAAATATAGATATGGAGCAAAAATAGCACTTCATTTCATTAATATCAAAATACTGAAATATGTTTACAAACAGAATGGCAATAAACTAGCTCGGAGATGGTAGATTATCTCTGAGAAGAGATGTGGTGGTTGCATCCCTCTGAACTATGTTACAATGAGGCTCAAGGGCTTATTTATTACTGAACAACAAGGGAAAACCCTAACTTCTTGAGGTCGTAACTTGGTCATATTATCTATTTTTGGCACGTACGATACCTTGTTGGAAAGGTCTCTCTGAGTACTACAGGAGTTTTCGTAGGCCCTCCCCTATGGCTTTGGCCCTATTGCAGACCTCAAAATAACATCTTTTAGGGGGTCAAAACTACTCCAGAAGTCCAGGACCTGAAAAACTACTAAAAATAGTAAATGTTGAAATAAACAAGGAACGAGATGAAACCAACTGGATGTATAGGTGGAATAGGTGGATGGCTACTAATATCCACCTGGATCACATTGTCTGATGGATCTAGGGCAATATCTTTGGATCAACAACACATTGTCTTAGGGACATTTCATGGTACATGAGGAGTCAAATTTCCACTTGGTATTATGTTATTATTGAAGCAACAAGGAGAAAGGAGGAACGTAGGACCTTCTCTTCTAGTACTCATAAAGCTCCAATAATGGAAGAAGTTGTCAAAGATAATTTGATTTATTTTAAATTCACTCTTCTTTGTTAAGGAATAACTCTTGCTCCAATTAATTATCCCCTAAGGATTAAGATTATTGCTAACTTTTCCTTCCATGTGGAAAATGAGAAGATACTACGAGTTTAAAAATTGCTTTATCATGGATTAATCTTAAAGAAAATATCCCCTTTGATATGGTATGATCTTTAGATTCAATGCTTTATGGCCATCACTTAAAACTATCCAAACCATGGATATTAGATTATTGGGGCTCCTTCTTGCTAGATGTCATTTTATTCCATTTGAATGCAAAATGATTTTTCATTCTTGAATTTGTTTTTGAATTGTGAAAAGTGAATGTTGTGAGTGAAGAATCTTGGTATATGGATAATTTTGGAATATAAGTTTTAATATTCACATTTGAACCTTTGATAAAGTTCCCAATATATGTAATATTTCTTAATCCAATTTCAATTGCAACAACTTTAGCCTCGACTATGAAATAACATCCAATTTAACACATTTGTAGAAAAAAAGGCACTCAAACAATTAAGGAGATTAAAAAAAACGATTGATCGGGTTCAATTTTACTTCTCTCTTATATATTTTCCCTTGGGATAATTTTGAAGGCTTATTTTGAAAGTGACAAAACAAAACCGTAGATCTTTGCCTCAGTTATACCAATTATATTTTATATGTGCCTCCTATTGGGAAAATGGTTGACTGTGGAGTGCTTTAATTGGAAAGTATCTTTCTCTGTGGCTATTTTTTCATTTTCCTCTACCCATTTGCTCACTTGTTCTCCATAATATGTCCTATGAGATTAGAAATGGTTGTGTTACTCATGATGGTTTTGGAGTTCCCTGGGTTATTTTTGCCTCCCCATTTGAATATGGAAAATCAAAGGACTACATCCTTGCTGCTTAGGAACCCCATCTTTGACCATCATATTGAGGTAGATTTCTCATGTGTCAACTAAGGGTATTCTTTCATTATTTTAGTTATTCATCTTACATCCCTTTTGTTTTGATTTTTTTCAACGCACCTTTTTATACTTTCTTGCACATAGTCTTATTTTAAAACTTCTTCCTTTACATCTAATTTAAGTAGAATCTTTTACTTAATTGGATTCTTATATAGATTTCTCATATGTAGTATCACTGGGCCTATGTGATATCATTAGATTCCACCCACTTTTTTGTTTGCAATCACCTACAAAATGATTTTATATTTTCCCTTACCATATTAAAAAGGTCTTGTTGTCTTAACCTAAATCCACTGTGATGCTTCACCGCAATCGTACTCTATAGAGTGATATTCTCTTTGATTTTATCTATCCTATACATTGCCCTTGTGACCTTACACTTTTCATTGAATTATGGGTTCATTACGAAATTAATTGGAATTTATCTCTATCTCCCAAGCTTATTAGTGGTGCAACTTTGAAATGTTGTTTGGATTTCCTCTAGTATCCCCTTGAATAGATTAATTTATTCTTTGATTCATTCATATAACCTACTTGGGAGGTGATGCTTTCAATTTATATGTTGAATATTTCTACTTTTTCTCTTGTAACAATGATTTATTTTTGTGATAATTGTGTGTCATTGTGTTATCTCACCACCCTCCATTCATTTAATGTCTATGAGGAAGGGGTAATGGTTTGATGGCATATTTTCATGGAAATTGTGGATTGTGAAAGTTATTACTTTTGTATTATGTTTTTTGAAATCATTATGTAATTTACTACACTAATCATTTTTTGTGACACATGGCTTCCTTAACCCTTTCGAGTACTCAAAGGCATTACATATAATGATGTTATGTGATTTTCATAATTGTATAATTTATTCACCAAGGGGGATTTGTACTTTCTATAAAACTTGCATTTGGAGGTTCCCTGTTCTTCAATTGAAGTTATCTATTGGAATTATGTCTCCCTTTTTTCAATGTATTTATTTACATTAACAAGCATATGTTTAGTCCATGTCTTTTATAAAATATTGATTTCTGGAGAAAAACAACATTTTTCCAAGAATGTGATAGTGCTTCCCTCTTGTATTTTGAGCTAGACATGTTGATCATTTTGTTGATTTTCTGCAACTTCATGTTTTCATGCAATTCATCTGTTATAATGCATGGAATTCCCCATGTTCTATATGATTACTTGATGAGGCTAGTTTTGAATTGCCCCTCTTTAAATTCCATGAATTTCCTTCTTTTTGCAACATTTGAGTTTGGGAGTTTGAAACTAGTGTTATAATGCCATGTCCCCTTGTTTTAGCATCTACAACAACCCCCAAAATTTTGGCACCCTAAAATTTGGAGCCCCTGTACTAAAGTCCTTAGAAAATGCATTACAATGGTTATCCTAAACTTATTTGTTTCTAAGATTATTCTAAGTCCTTTTTGCACTTTAACTTTAACTAAGAAACCCTTGTCACAAGATTCTATGGTTGGCTACACCGTTGAATTGCGTTGTTGACACCTTACCATAGACCACCACCGCAAATTACAATACAAACCCATCTGTCCCTTGACGATGTGGTTTGTGGTTGCATGATGCATCATTGAAAATAAATTTGTGGCTCCAAGATCTAAAATGCGACTTTGTGGCTATTTACCCAACACGTGGTAACTAGCTACACCACACTTCCTCTTACCATACCACAAATCTTACCATTTTCATACATTTAATGATCTTTCCTCAATGCGTGTGACCCAAATTATATAAAGGGGTTCCCCCCAAATTCATTTCACACTGGATAGTTCGCTCTTAGCTCTTCAAGACCTCTTTTCTCTCTGCATTCTATGATTGTGGTTAGTAGTTGGTTGCGGGGTAGTACCACATACCTATATTGTATTTTGTGATTGCAATTTATCTTTCATTTCCTTATCATTTGGGTTACCCCACTGTTCCATGTTCTCAATGTTTGTCCTTCCTCCAACCCTTAATGATATAAACCCAATATAATTGACAACATTATTACAAACCTTTTAGGTTAATGAGTTGATCCTTCCCCTATGAGTGCTCAAGGTTTCAATACTTGAACCCCGTTTTACCTTGCCTCACTACATTGACAAAATCCAGAGAATTTCTTCCCCTTCTCATTGTAAATCACGAATCACAACCGCATGTCATGGAGGAACCTAACCTTTTATCTACCCTCACATACTATAACTAAACAACTACTTATCACAAACTACTACCGCAGATCATAGTTAAATCTCGTCATTTATCTAATATTGTAGTTTGCAGCCCCATTCATGTCTCTGATCTAATCTCGTGATCTATGACTAAGCTACCACTCACCACAAATCACTACTACATGTCACAGTTGAAACTCACTTGCAACCTAACCTTGGGATTTGCATCTAAGTTAACTATAATCTTCTCTCCCAATTAGAATTTTTGGCCAACCACACTCTAACTTTACAACTTGTGGTCCAGTTTTAAAGACTGATTTATCTTGCATTTTGACTAAAATTTGATGTGTCCATGAATATATTTGAAATTTCAAGTACTATTGATCTTTTTTGCTTCAATATTTCAATGTTTATCAGTAAAATGGCTCCAACAACTAAGTAGAAGTTTGATATATATCTACCAGAGATAAATATTAAGGGATTTGTGGAAATCCCTCTCAACAGAGTACCTATATATATTGACACTACTTTTTACATTGATAAGAGAATGAAGTTAACATAGGCTGAGATATATCGATTGTTTTCCAAGATGGAAGCAGAGGTGCCATAGGATGAAGAATATCACCAAGCATATATTAAGGTTAAAAAATCATGGTTTCACAAGGTTGCATTCCATCCAGATGCATTTCTATGTGCAAAGATAGTCGAATGGATTCTTCAAAACATACATGAAAATGATACCATAGTCATAAATGACCTCGATGAACCTATAACGGCTTACAAGTCATTTGACATAATTGAATATTATAGGATACCTAAGCAAAACATGATCCTCAAAACAAAATGGTTTTCTAGCTGCACCAAATTGACAAAAGACAATTTCAAATATTGGTGGTAGGAACCAAGAAAATTCAAGAAAAATGTTGATGGCATTTACAAGATGAAATAACTCAAGAAAGTATACTAGATGCTAGGACCCATGTGTTGTCGGATGTATGGTAAACATGATGTAGATGTTTTTTAATAAAGTTGGGCCTATGATGTATGCATGTCCCATGGATAAATCCATATTCAATTGGGCAAATCTCTTAGCCTCACCCATTCAAGAAAATATTAGAAGGGTGAAGAATACCTCCGAAAGGGAGCGATCATAATTTTACATGGCATCTTACTTGCTAGATGTCTTGTGTGTTAGGTGCGAGTTCAAGGGATTGGGATGGAGATGGACCTAAGATACAAATGGATGTATGATCGGATCACTAAACACTTCATCTCCGCACTATATCAAAGACTTTTTTACATAAAAACTCCTTGTATGTCAGAATGAGCTAGGACGTCCTTGTAGGATATTTCATATTGGTTCATCCTTGGAGATACTACATACATCAAGGTATTTGGTGCATACAATCCTCCTCGTCAATAACCTATATTCATCACAAACAAAGTGGTTATACAAGAAGTAGCATACCAACTCACTACAGGAGTGACTAGCTCGCTGGTGAAATACAAGAACTACCCCTGGCATACATTTCCTTTGAATATTGGAGCATATTGTATTAAAAATTTCTAGAATGCATAGGAAGAATCCAAATATTTGGAATGCTTTAGGTTTGGTGAATTGAGTTTTAACAGATAAGATCTTAAGGGCATCACCACTAAACATTGTAAAGCATTCAATTATAGTTGTTCATGTGTTTCACTTGTTGGTGAATATGAGGATAAGGTAAATAACTCCTTTAATCCCTCCAAATCCTTGGAAGCATCCCTAGGGACTAGCACCTATAAACCTTTAAATAACCTTGAACTTTTAGAGCAAGACTCACAAGAGGGCATGAATCTAGAAGAGAGGAGAGCTAAATTGAAAAGAAAGTAGGAGAAATAGGCAAATAAAGAAAGATTAAAGAAATAAAGGGCCAACCGAGAAGCCCAGAAAGAGGCTAAAGAGGAGGCAAAGAAGAAATGAGGTGAATAAGAAGCAAGGAAAAATCAAGAGGAAGAAGACATGAAGATAAAAGAGGAAGAGGAAAGACAAAAGTGGGAGGCACTTAAGAAGAAAAGATAAGAAGTGACAAAGAAGAAGTAGGAAGAAGAAACTATGAAGAAAAGGGAAGAGGAAGAGAAGAAATGAAAAGAAGAAGTTAATAAGAGAGAAGAAGAATTGTCCAAATATCTAGAGGAGGAAACCATTGCCAATGAAATAATTGAAAAATAATCAGAAGAAACCATATTGAACAACTTGCAGCTAGAAGAAATTATACCCTCTTTGGATATCTAGCCTCCCACACATATTACTGGAGGACACCTTTCGATTAATGAAACAGGAAACACCTTTGAGGAAGAAGAGAAATTAATAGATCTCTCACATTTTAGATTTGACCAATTCAAGAAAAATATATATCAAGAGATACAGAAGCACTTGGAAAGAGATCCAAATAATCCTACATTAGTTACCATTGATAGGGTCATAATGGTCAACATTGTAACCAATCCAATTTCCATAGCTTCTATCACATCTACATTTTCCATTTTCACTGCACATAATGTAGAATTATTGGTAGGTGAAGTGAAGGAGTTAAAAGAGGATTTGGCAAGGGTCTAAAAGGAAAATGTCAGATTGCATACTGAGAACCTCCCTCTTTCAAGCTCGAGTTCACATAAAGAAGGCTTCAAGGAAACAATCTTGGAGGATGTTAAATTTTGGTAGCTTGGTGATAAATTCCAATCATGGGACTATATTCCATTTTTCGAGAGGACCAATTTTGACTATTGAAGCACTCAATTTCGATAAGGGGAAGTGTATTTTTGAATTAAAGACCACATGTGCACATTTGATCAGGTTGGCCTAAAAGAAAATTGGACACTCTTGGAAAGCTATAAATACAAGTGACCTCAACCTCATTTGGAAATCATCATGAGACATTATTCTATCGTCTTTTTTGGTTTTGGCTTGCATAGGTATGAGGCAATTTACGAAGACCGGCTCACACAGGCATGAAATTGCAGGGGTCTAAAGCTTGCACACATGTCTAGGGTTTTGGGTCACAACTACAAGCTTGAAACGTGCAAGTTTTGAATATAACCACAAGCACACAGGATCATGAATGTGGATGGAAAGTTTCAACGATATGCACATTGCTCTTTGCCTACAGTTGGGACCTAGGATTTGATTTTTCAGTTGATCATAGGCTTCTGAAGTAGGGTTTTGATTATTAGCATTGTTGGTTTCATACCATGAATTTTGTTTAGCTAATATTTCTAGATAGGATTATGGTTGAAGATATGGATTAATGTACTCTCTCTTTGTTGAATCATTCAATGGTAATCTAATAAGAAGAATAATTTGAAAGGGTTTTACCCATAGTGGGTTTTTTCCCTGGTTTCTGACCAATCTCAGTGTCTCTATGTGTGAATGCTTTTCTTTTATTGTTCCTTTATGTTCTGCTACATTGATGATGATATTTTTCTTTCTATATAGTTGCATATGTTGTTGAATAATGATGTAAATCTGAATAATGTTATGATGTTGTGGGTGAGTTTAATATGGAAATAATGAAATGCAATTATCAAAGCAAATAACAATATAGCCCTAAGAAAAAATAACATGGTATCAGATTTGGGCTGAAGAAAATTCATTAAGAAGGAACGTTTGATGGAAGCCAGAGAAGATGGAGGAGACCTAAAAAAATGTTAGGGACTGAAGGAAACTCTAGGAAAGTTGGTTATTAGGGTCTGGAAAAAAACCTAAGATAAGATGATGGTTTGAGTTTTACAGTTTTGAAACATGATCTATGTTAAGATGTTCTAGCTTTGTTTCAGGGTTGAAGGCCTTGGTTATTGATGGAAACATGGAAGGCGACATTGTTATGGACATTACTAACTCTTGAACTTTGGTTCAAGGGGATGATGATCGCCTCTCATTAAAGATAAGAAACTTTTAGACTTAGGTTGTTTCTTTATGATTATTGATTTGATTATTTCTTCTTGCATGTAAATTTGAGTATTTGAATACTTCTAACCTCCTGAGAAGATGTGATAAGTGGATTCTTCAAGAGGATCATTTGAGGTGCAAGAAATTATAGTTAGTGTAGGAAGAGAAGGGCTAGTGGAAATTTGACAAAGTGCTACAACTACCTACGAAAAATAAGTGTTAGAAGCTGCAAAGGTACATGAATACTACAAGGTGTGTGAGTTGCAATATTGGATGGAAAGGTAATCCCTGAGGTATGAAAATAATATCACCTTCATGCATACATATGAAAATAAGTTTGATTTATGGTACATGTGATATATATTGGTGCTCTTGATATTTGGCAAGCAACTTTCATTTTAGACAATATGGATTTCATAAAGAATGCTAGCACATTGTTTTCTATAGCTTGGTGTTGTTAATTCTTGAGATAAAAATTATGAATGTGTGACAATAATATTGATTCTCTTATTGATTTTAGTCAATATTAGTAAATGTGACATGTGGTAGAATTGGAAGCCCTAACTTGATTATTATGATCCTTGAAGTATGAAGATACTATTATATGAAACTAACCCTTGATGAATGTTTGATGACATGATGATGACATGTTATGATATATAACTAAGAACCTAATATAGTTTGTGATCTAACAGTTTTGTTGTAGCATGAAAATGTTATGACAGACAAATTGATAGTGATGATTAAAGAGGCTTTTAATCCAGAGGGAGAAATGCTTCATGAGTATTATTTGGAAAGAAGATACTCAACTGTTGAAGGAAGGATTTTGGACATGAATAACCATCTGATGTTGTGCAAAAAGGTTTGGAAAACTTCTGATCTGAGCAGAAAATTTTCTTCCTAGCTCAAGCCCCAACTACTAGGAGAAATGCTTACGGGTGTGGCCATAAGACCCCCAACTGAATAGAAGACGGCCTACGGGTGCATTTGTGCCTGTAGGTTATAAAAACTAAAGTATTATGCATGAGATTAGGAGCGTATTAGGAGGATGAAAAACCTTCAAACATGGAGCAGATGATGGAAGAGTTCTATGATCAGGGAAGTTTTTGAGAAATCATTGTATAGTTTATGTCAAGCTCACCAAACTTGGATGGACAATTACTCAAGCTCAAAATCTATATTGATCCAAAACTCTAAGTTCATCCAAGGTATGCTTTTAATTTTTGTTTTATATATTGATGATCTATTCTTGATAGGTAGTGAGCCTCTGATGATCAAGCATAAGAGGGATTTGGCCAATGAGTTTGAGAGATGCATAACTTACATCCTCAACATGTCCTCAAGAATATTGTTAACCCTCTCTATCTGTCCATATTCCTACAAATGATAAGATGTACTAAATGCTAATTTTGTCCCCAGACCTGCAAACAACTCTTTCCAAAACCTGAAAGTGAACTTGGCATCTCTGTCTGACACAATCTTCCTAGGAATACCATGTAACCTCACCATCTCCATGATGAAGACCTTAGCTAATGAGGCTCATCAATGGGTAAAACATATGGACCTTAATGCACCTCCATCTTACTAAAATCAACTCTTCTCATAATTCTTTACATGTTTGAATTATATTTTTCTTAATGAGATGAGTAAAACTAAGATGTCATGTCTAGTGTTCAAATGTGCATTGATTACAGGCTTTTGGAGCAAATTGTGGCTAATTAGGATGTAGGAACTTGAATGAGACAAGCAAGAGATATTATAGGAGATAAGATCTCCCTCCTTAACTCATAACTCAATCGAAGATCTCTCAATCAAATCACACCAGCTCGGAGTTGCAAGCAGCCGAATCATGAGGATCATTGGCATCCAAGCTAGTGACAATTAAGAACCAGCTAATCTCAAGATTGGGAGCCAAGCCTCCCTAGACTTAAGGAAGTTGTTGGAAAATTTAGTTGTATAAATAAAGAGGCCTAGAGCCTCATTAGGATTCATATTTTTTGTGCAAGATAGCTAATCATTTTTCGAGTTGAAGGATTGTGACCAAACATTTTGATGTATTTTTGATATGTTATTGAAAATGAGTAGCATTCCCTAGATCCAGCACTGACTTGACGCACAGGGCTGAAGCTCTTGGGTTAGGGCCTAACCCTTGCAGTAGAGGTTCCTCTTATTGTATGTGTATGCTTAGGTTATCTCATAGTTAGTTGTTAAACTAAATTTGGTGTTGTTAATTTGCAATTATTGGTAGATTTGATTAGTTTGCTTCAATTTGTAAATAGCTTTAAAAATAGCATTATAGGGATAAGAAAATATTCAAAAAAGGATGATAACAGGTGGATATTGCCTCATTCCTTTGTTCTTGGGACCATGGATTGAGGAACAATTCCCATTCAGCCCAAAAAAGGCAGAATTATGGTTTCTTATGAAATTTAAGGTTTTTCTGCAAATTAGGTCATCATCTTTCAGTTTTAGAAGATAGGTTGAAATTGACATTTCTGATATCTTAGGTCTTGTATTGGATTTCATGTTGCTTTCATAATGGTTTCAAGCATTCCCATGCACAAACTTGGCAAATAAATGATGAAAATTTTGTTTTCTTCTATCGAGATGAATTTATGTATAAATTCCAACAATGATGTGTATGTTGCAGGAGTTTCTACATTACAGGAAGACCTTATATCATCAGCCTCAGCCTAACCATACCCACCCATGTAATCCACTAAGTCTCAATTTGGATTCTCATTTTACAAGGAAAACTTGCCATGCTTCTTGAGCAAATCCAACCATCGTAAAGCTTTGGTTTGAGTTATGAGTGACTGCCTACCACTCCCTTACCTTATTTCCTCCTTACTCACCTTCTTCAAGCTCGATACCACCGTTCAAACTACTCCCTATTCTTTCGTCATGTTCTTGTAGGAAAACAGGGGATCTTGTAGGTGAACTAAGACATCTTGTAGGAAAACCTGTAGCGCCTTTTTTGAGCCTGAATTGTGAAAAAAACATCACTAAAGCTAGGAGTAGACCCCTTCTTTCCTCCCAAGACATCTGACCCATTGCACTCATCTCCCTCCACACCTATCTCACCTGCCATGCAACCAAAAAGGATTAGAATTTACATTTTTACAAAAAGATAAAAAGAAAAAGTCTTTATATTCATTCATGCACACAAAAATTAAGTGCTTGTTTAGATCATACTTCATGCTTAGGTTAGTTAAGAATTCACATGTGTTAAATTAGAATTCTTTTTGCAAGCAAGGTATATTAACAAATATCTAGATGAGTTGTGTGTTTTGTAGGCATTTCTTTCAGTCTTTCACTACTGCAGTAACTAGCATTTCAATTCTCTCAATTCGGGTAAAATTCTTCTCTCTCAATTGGTAATCAGACTTCTTCTAATCAATAGAAGGCTAGTTTGAGAAACCCTAGTGGTATATCGCCCCATCTCAGCAGTGACAAAGAGTGGAACCATTGCATCTATTTTTTTATACAACGTTGTCACCTCCAAGTTTGTACGAACCTCGGGTTGATAATTAAAGTCGGTAGCCTTGGTAGTTGCAGGATTCTTGTTGCAATACCGAGGCTCATCACCTTTTGGTGCCGTTGTTGGGGAGGTGTCTTAGTAGATGTGATTTTTTCTTTCTTTCTTCCATTTATCATCTCTTTCATTCTATAATTAGTTCCATTTTTCAAAGTAGTTGTAAGTTGGTTTGCTTTCCTTTCCATTCTGCAATTGATTCCATTCAGCAGTTATTTTCAATTCAGTTTGTCTTTTTAATTTTGCAATTAGTCTTAAAACTTGAAAAACAAAACAAAAACACTCCTTTCATGCCTCGTAAGAATAGGGATAAATTAGGAAAATTTCTACCAAATACCCCCACCACTTCAAACAACCAACCTTCCCTCATCTTCGGTGGTTATGAATTAGAGGACCCCTTAGGCGAACAACCAGATATTTTTGAAGAGCCTATAGGGGAAGAAGAAGAAACCATTCCAACTGACATAATGGCCAAAAGAGATATTAAAGGTGAGATAGAGAAAGAATTGAGGGTGTTTTTCCCATCAGAGAAACCAATGGGGATGCCAACATGAAAAACATAAGCCCCTCTTCTCTTCCTCACTTCCATGGCCTGACCTCAGAAGATCCAAATACTTTTTTGTTTGAATTTGTTGTCATATGTAGAAATTATGATTACACCTCTGATGATCAGAAGTTGAAATTATTTCCATCCACTCTCAAGGATGCATCCCTATGCTAGTTCATGGGTTTACCTGGGGATAATATCACCACCTGGGCTCAGATGTAGCAAGATTTCAACAACAAGTATAGGGACTACTGCAGGTCCAAAGATACCAAAGAGGAAATTTTTGGAATGACCTTGGCACATGATGAGTCCTTAGAGGATTCTGAGGAAATATTCCAGCTTAGCTATAAAAGAGCCAGGTGCACACTTGATCCCGAGTCACTTAAGTTAGTCTTTCTCATGGGGATCCGGGAAGATCTCCTAGAAACCCTAAACTTGCTATCAGGAGGGGACATCTACCAGCTACCCTATCAAGATATGAAGACCGTTTTTAAGAATTTTAGGGCATCTAGAAAAAGGGGTAGGGTTAGTCAAATAGTGGCCAACTCATCCTTTTCCAACATATTTATAAAAAGTGAAATTGGGAACATGTTGGAAGATTTTAAGAGTGAAATGTTACAAACCCTTGCCCTGCAGATGGACACTATGCAAATCAAGAGGAAGCAGGAGGAAGCAGAGAGAGAAGTAGCCATCTTATGCCCTAGATGTATAAGGAGGAACCTGTTAGCCTCCTGCTGTAGCAGGTTAATCATCTTTCATGATCGACATTTTTTCATGCCAAATATGTCGTGCTATGCATGCTGCAATGCTCCATATTTGCTACAGATGGCCAAAAAAGTATCCATAGGATTGTGCTAGTCTAAGGGCCACTGCTGTGTTCCAATTTTGATAAGCAATTCATTTTTCGGTCCGAGGCAGTTTTTTTTTCAGTTGGAGGTACTCAGGCTGGAGTTCACTAACATCTCTCTTTTTCTCATCACCCTTATTATATAACTCCCTATTAGTTTTTCCCTTCCCCTATTAAAATCATGTATATAAATCCCCCTATGTAAATACCCCTCCCTGGCATTATAGCCATAATTCTACCAAGTCCGGGAAATCTCAATCCATCTGGGACTGTTTTTAGCCCATCCGCGTCATTGAGGAACTGGTTTGACATCTGGTCAGCTAGTAACCTCTCCCTTAACCCCAAAGACCCCCAAAAAACTCATGATTTCACCTTTCCCCGTGAAAAATTTCACCCCACCGCTGTAAAAACCCACAGTCCGCCCCTAACCCAAAGTTCCTGTGCATAAATATTAACCCGCGCCTTTATTTAACCCCGTAAACCCATTTTCCTAAGTTTATAACCCATCCGCCGCGCATATTATATTCGGAATATTCTTGCGAATATTCCTGCCCGTTAACCCCCTATCCCATCGCGTCCGCCACCAGCCGTCCGATCCACAGCCCCGCAGATCTACAGCTGGCGGGCATCCTCATCCCCGACGCGCCCGGCCTTTAACGTTCGGAAGTTCGGCGGTTTTGCCACCGTACTCCCGCCACGCGTCAGGCGCCGGGCTGTGGCGGAGCCCACCCCTCCAAAACCGCCATCCCTTAAAAGCGGTGCGCCACATACCGCTTACCGCCCCGCCCGGTGACGTCACCAGCCCATGTCACCCCCTGCACAGTCATGCCCACGTCACCCCCCCTGCCCAGTCACCCGATGAGTCACCTGCCTGCGTGGCCTCCTGCCACGTCACTGCCACATGTCCCCGCCACCATACCTGCCACGTCATCGACCGTACGTGATGACGTCATGCTAACATCATCCTGCCACGTCGCCATGCTAACGTCACCCGCCGTACAATGCTGACGTCATGCTGACGTCATCAGCACTTTTTTGGGCACAGAGGCGCAAAAATTGCACTTCGGAGCCTCGGAATCGAATTCTGAGGCAGTTTTTGATGAGTGATTTGCGCTCGCTCATCGCAGGATTTTTTAGGCCAAAATGGAGAATCTTCAGGGAATCTTTAAGGAATCTTCGCTCCATGCAGCCCCAGGAAGCCCGAAAAGGTGCAGAAATGATCCGTTTTCTTCACAGAGCATATCAAAAGGATCAGAAGACAATTCCAGATGATACAGAGGCCGAACAGTGGCCATTTACTGGTGATTAGACCCGCAACACATCAGATCCGCAGACCAGATTTTTTCAGAGAGTATCAGTGGAAGAAAAGACGCCAGAGAGAATCAGTCATGATTTTTTAGGGGCTCGAGGCACCTGAATATTGATGAAGCCCCCAGAAAGTCAAATCAATAAGCATCAGCCCATCCTTGCCTTCAAATCACCATCAAGGCATTCAAAGCACCAGGACAGCAAGGAAGCAGAGACCCATGCTCATTTATTGCAGAAATCACTACAGCAAGCCACCAAGGACAGCATCATTTATTCAGTTTTGATACATCGGCCCTGAGCACGGCCCGAGATATTTTTTGTATTTATTTTAGGATAGGATTAGGTCAAGTAGTCATTTTTTATGACCTAATTAGGTCAAGATGTAATAAAGGAACTCTGCAGAGAGTTTTTCCCTATATATACCACCCTCTGTATAGTTTTAAGGGTTGGTCAATTGATAATTTTCACTAGAGACTCGCTGTGTATACCTGAACTTTTCTGTAATCAAAGATTGCTTAAAGCTTGGAGAGCAAACTGTCTGTTGTTGATGAATGTGTTGAAGAGTTGAAGATGGAATTCCTGCGCTGCGGCCTGAAGCAATAAGTGCCTCTTATCTCTGTTTATGTGTTTGCCATTATCTAAATAGCAGGAAGAAAGAATAGCCTAGAATTAGTTTAAATACTCTCTATGCTCAATTCCTGCTGTTTCTTGATGTTTTCTTCTGAATGAATTGGTTATGAACATTGAATTCCTTCTGGCTCATGTTTGCCCCAATTCACCTGTGCTGGCCAATTACCTAGGGATTCTTAACTGCCCCTAGGTAGCGCCCTGTTACCTTCTCTGCTAATCTGTTGGAGAGATTCTTAACTGCCTCTCTTTCTTTAGCGTTCATTTCATCCATTAAACCTGAAAATTGCTTCAACCTCAGTTATCTTGCTCCATGTTCCCTCACTGTTATTAAGGAAACACACCAGCAGTTCCCCTCCTCAACTCCACGCCCAATGGTTTGAAACATTCAGACTATGCTCAGCCTCTCTACCTGAAAGTGTCAGTTTTCCCACCAAAACTCAATCAAAACCCCTGTGCATCATATCTAGCCTAAAATCACTCCCTTCAACAAAGCTAAATCATAAAGAGAGACCCCTCTTTGACTGCAGGCAGGCTAGGGCCTGCAGTCCAAAGTTGGTTTGTGGTTACCTCGGTCGTATCCCTTTAGGAGTCAAAAGGGACAACCTGAGTGATAACATAATGGCGACTCCGTTGGGGAGATGAATCATGCGTTTATTAGTGTAAATCCTCAATTTTGACGAGTTCGCCTCGTTTCTAGAGAAAGTGTTCCTTTTCTTCAGGGTTTTTCACGTTCAGCTCTGATCTGTGACGGTGGATAGAGATTAGGCACTTCAAGGTTACATCATCCACCTGGCGACTCCACATCATCCTCATAATAAAGACTCCGCTGGAGAAATGAACCCAAAGGAATTATATAAGCAGATCAGGCTCTTGATTTGGATGATTATCCAAGAAACCATGTTCTTTCTCTTGCACCAAATGTTGTTGTGCATATTGTACTTTAAAAGCGATTTTATGTCAGATTTTTGTGTTTTTCCTTTGGAAAAGATTGTTGAAAAGCCTCCCTACACATCAGAGCAGCATCTTTCAAATGTTGTTGAAGATCATCATACAGCCAAGGAGGAACCAAAAATAGAGCCCAATCTTCTAGTTCCTGTACATACTCCCGTGCCTCGTAAAGTTCCTGAAAGATATAAGTCACTCATTTTACCTCCTGTGCTTGGTCCCCTGCCGGCAAATCATCCTAAATATCTCCCTAGATTTGATGGAGAGAATGGCACTACTGCCCAGAAACATATCCAGGCTTTTGAAGATTATCTTAATACATTTGAAGTGGAAGATGAAGATGTCAGTCTTAGACTATTTGCCCTTTCTTTGCAAAGCGAAGCTAGGACTTGGTTTAAAGCGTTGCCTGAGGCAAGCATCTCTAAGTTTCAGCAGTGTGCCAAGCTTTTCCTTGATAGATGGATGATTGGAGGTAATTTATTCTTGCTCATCGAAGAATACAATCATTTAGAAAGGCACCCAAATGAATCTGTTCAGCAGTTTTCAGACAGATTCAATCAAGTTTATCAAGCCATGCCTCTAAATATAAGACCTCCCCTTGATTTAGCTCTATTGCAATAACCTAGAGCATTTGACACAGAAATGGAATTATGTCTGAGAGAAAGATGCCCGTCCACTTTGAAAGAGATGCAAGACATAGCTGTGGACGTAGAGGCAAATCTAAAAAGGAGGGAAGAACAGCGCAAAGCAGAGCAAGAAGAAAGATTTCATAGCGTGTTACAAAAGACAGAGGAAATGATGCAGCTGATCACAATGAAAGTGGAAAGTTTAGAGCACTAGAACAGATCTGTTTCACAATAGGAAAGTAGTGACATTCATGAACAAACCTGCCACAAAACAGATGACATATTCATCCAGCCATACATGATGGAGCAGTCTCCTGATATACTGTGTGAATATAATAGCTTCTCTTCTTTCAAATGTCTGCCCAATTACAATCTGTATGATGATGATTATGAGCCTAACAACCAAATCAGCCTTGCAGAGGAATCAGATCCAATTTTGGCAGGAAGCAGTGTTCAGGTTCAGCTACCTGAACCCAATGATCAGCGTGCCCGTCTCAGCTATGACGTCAAGGAGGAAAACGCAGAGTGTGTTCATTGCAGTGAAGGAACTTTACCCTTTTGTTTTGAATCTTTTCAATTTATCAAGGATAACTATCATGTTATATATGATCAAGTGTCACCACGCGCTGCTATTGACCGTCTGGAGGTTAATCAAGATATTGTTCCAAAGGTATCGCCTCTAGTTTTGCAGCCCCAAAGAGCCATTGACTATCAGATTGAGGAGGACCCAGAAGCAGAAGCATATGACCAAATGATCCAAGTGGATCCCCTGCCTCTTTGTTTACAGCCATCTGAGTTATTCAAAGAAGAAGAAGACCGGCAGCCTGCTCAGATCAGTCAAGTCCTATGCAAGCTAGATTGTAATAAATTGCAGACACCTCTGTAAGTTCTGAATGACCTATTCGCTGGCAGGCAAAATGATGAAAGAGATCAATGCACGTCGCCATCAACAGGCTGCAAGGCTCAGTATCGAGGTGTCAATGATCTCCCGACTCCAAGGCATGGTAGTGATCCTAAACTTTTGTACAGTCCTTTAATTCAGCCAAAAAATTGTATATATATGTTGCAGGACAGTTTTGTACAGTATTTAAACACTGCAAAGGAGGTCAGTAGCTTCCTGATCTTCTCAAAGATTGACAAAGCCATAACAAATTGCAAAATATCAATTGGTGTCACTAGCAAGCACAAGCAGCAAAGCCCACTCATGTTATTATTACTTAAGTGGCTGCATTGGCTATTTCACTTCACCTAACAGCAAAGTAAGTGTTGGTTAGGGTAGGTAGGTAGGTAGGATCAATAAGGCAGCCAGCCAAGAGAAATTTGCAGAACACAGCAACAATTGAATACAAGGCAATCTGACCTGCTGTTCTTGGCTTTTCACAAGGAAAAGCCATCCCCAAGTGGAGCCACTGTTAGCCTCCTGCTGCAGCAGGTTAATCATCTTTCATGATCGACATTTTTTCATGCCAAATATGTCGTGCTATGCATGCTGCAATGCTCCATATTTGCTACAGATGGCCAAAAAAGTATCCATAGGATTGTGCTAGTCTAAGGGCCACTGCTGTGTTCCAATTTTGATAAGCAATTCATTTTTCGGTCCGAGGTAGTTTTTTTTTTAGTTGGAGGTACTCAGGTTGGAGTTCACTAACATCTCTCTTTTTCTCATCACCCTTATTATATAACTCCCTATTAGTTTTTCCCTTCCCCTATTAAAATCATGTATATAAATCCCCCTATGTAAATACCCCTCCCTGGCATTATGGCCATAATTCTACCAAGTCCGGGAAATCTCAGTCCATCTGGGACTGTTTTTAGCCCATCCGCATCATTGAGGAACTGGTTTGACATCTGGTCAGCTAGTAACCTCTCCCTTAACCCCAAAGACCCCCAAAAAACCCATGATTTCACCTTTCCCCGTGAAAAATTTCACCCCACCGCTGTAAAAACCCACAGTCCGCCCCTAATCCAAAGTTCTTGTGCATAAATATTAACCCGTGCCTTTATTTAACCCCGCAAACCCATTTTCCTAAGTTTATAACCCATCCGCCGCGCATATTATATTCGGAATATTCCTGCGAATATTCTCGCTCGTTAACCCCCTATCCCATCGCGTCTGCCGCCAGCTGTCCGATCCACAGCCCCGAAGATCTACGGTTGGCAGGCATCCTCATCCCCGACGCGCCCGGCCTTTAATGTTCGGGAGTTCGGCAGTTTTGCCACCGTACTCCTGCCATGCGTCAGGCGCCGGGCTGTGGCAGAGCCCCCCCCTCCGAAACCGCCATCCCTTAAAAGCGGCGCGCCACATACCGCTTACCGCCCCGCCTGGTGACGTCACCAGCCCACGTCACCCCCTGCATAGTCATGCCCACGTCACCCCCCCTGCCCAGTCACCCGATGAGTCACCTGCCTGCGTGGCCTCCTGCCACGTCACTACCACGTGTCCCCGCCACCGTACCTGCCACATCATCGACCGTACGTGATGACATCATGCTGAAGTCATCCCGCCACGTCGCCATGCTGATGTCATGCTAACGTCACCCTCCGTACAATGCTGACGTCATCAGCACTTTTTTGGGCGCAGAGGCGCAAAAATCGCACTTCGAAGCCCCGGAATCGAATTCTGAAGCAGTTTTTGATGAGCGATTTGCGCAATCGCTCATCGCAGGATTTTTTAGGCCGAAATGGAGAATCTTCAGGGAATCTTTAAGGAATCTTCGCTCCATGCAGCGCCAGGAAGCCCGAAAAGGCGCAGAAATGATCCGTTTTCTTCACAGATCATATCAAAAGGATCAGAAGACAATTCCAGATGATAGAGAGGCTGAACAGCGGCCATTTACTGGTGATTAGACCCGCAGCACATCAGATCCGCAGACCAGATTTTGTCAGAGAGTATCAGTGGAAGAAAAGACGCCAGAGAGAATCAGTCATGATTTTTTAGGGGCTCGAGGCACCTGAATATTGATGAAGCCCCCAAAAAGTCAAATCGATAAGCATCAGCCCATCCTTGCCTTAAAATCACCGTCAAGGCATTCAAAGCACCAGGACAGCAAGGAAGCAGAGACCCATGCTCATTTATTGCAGAAATCACTGCAGCAAGCCACCAAGGACAGCATCATTTATTCAGTTTTGATACATCGGCCCTGAGCACGGCCCGAGATATTTTTTGTATTTATTTTAGGATAGGATTAGGTCAAGTAGTCATTTTTTATGACCTAATTAGGTCAAGATGTAATAAATGAACTATGCAGAGAGTTTTGCCCTATATATACCACCCTCTGTATAGTTTTAAGGGTTGGTCAATTGATAATTTTCACTAGAGACTCGCTGTGTATACCTGAACTTTTATGTAATCAAATATTGCTTAAAGCTTGGAGAGCAAACTGTCTGTTGTTGATGAATGTGTTGAAGAGTTGAAGATGGAATTCCTGCGCTGCGGCCTGAAGCAATAAGTGCCTCTTATCTTATGTGTTTTCCATTATCTAAATAGAAGGAAGAAAGAATAGCCTAGAATTAGTTTAAATACTCTCTATGCTCAATTCCTACTGTTTCTTGATGTTTTCTTCTAAATGAATTGGTTATGAACATTGAATTCCTTCTGGCTCATGTTTGCCCCAGTTCACCTGTGCTGGCCAATTACCTAGGGATTCTTAACTGCCCCTAGATAGCGCCCTGTTACCTTCTCTGCTAATCTGTTGGAGAGATTCTTAACTGCCTCTCTTTCTTTAGCGTTCATTTCATCCATTAAACCTGAAAATTGCTTCAACCTCAGTTATCTTGCTCCATGTTCCCTCACTGTTATTAAGGAAACACACCAGCAGTTCCCCTCCTCGACTCCACGCCCAATGGTTTGAAACATTCAGACTATGCTCAGCCTCTCTACCTGAAAGTGTCAGTTTTCCTACCAAAACTCAATCAAAACCCCTGTGCATCATATCTAGCCTAAAATCACCCCCTTCAACAAAGCTAAATCATAAAGAGAGAGCCCTCACTGACTGCAGGCAGGCTAGGGCCTGCAGTCCAAAGTTGGTTTGTGGTTACCTCGGTCGTATCCCTTTAGGAGTCAAAAGGGACAACCTGAGTGATAACAGAACCCTAGGAATGAATTTCCATTGAACCTTATAGAAATATGCTCAGTCTATGAGGAAAACCACTCTAGAGACAAATGCCCTTCTCTACCTGGACTAAAAGTTGTGTATCAAGAAACTGAACGGGTGACTGAATAGCTCTGCTACATAAATGAAAGGAGGCCTCATGGGCCTCAACCATACCAACAGGGCATTCAAGGGTCATCCTATCCATATTAAAACCCTAATCAAAACACATCCATTCGCTCTTGGTGCCCCCATGCTCATCCCTCCTGGTCTACACCTTCTCCCTGGTCTTTTGCACCTCAATACCATTCCCAGCTGATCAACCAGACATTTCTGCCATATACTCCTCCACAACCTTAGTTGAATGCACCACCCCAGGGTTGGAGGGCCCCATACAACAATGCTCCAACTTTATTTCCTTCACCTCCATCTCAACCATAGCTTTTACACCGTGCTCCACCTAAACAACCTCAAATGCCTGCCCAACCAAACCTGAACCCGAACAAAGACAGGCACAACAGGTCTACCGTGGAGATACATTCTACCCTGCTTATGATGTGGAAATTCATGAAATCAACCTTAGGTCTGGGAGAGTGCTCCCAGATAACCAACCTCCATCTCCACCTAGGGAGAGTGAGGAGGAAAGAGAGGAGAGTATGCCTTAAGTAAATCCACCACCCTTTCCTGAAATATTAACACATCCAGTCCAGCATACCCTAGAAGAGAATGAACTTTTGGGTGAGTTGAAAAATCTATGTGTCAAAATCCCACTTCTCCAAGATATTAAAGATGTACCCATTTACAACAAGATGATCTAAGAGAAGTGTTTCAAACATCTAGGAAGGTGAAAAAGAAACACCCTACCATTAATTTCATTGGACAATTGTCCAACTTAATGTTGGGGTAAGTAATTTGCCCAAAGTATTTAGACCCTGGGAGCCTTGTAGTATATGTACACATTGATGGCACCATTTTCCCCCATACCTTGATTGATCTTGGGGCTGCCATCAATGTAATGACTAAGGACATTATGCTCAAGCTGAATCTCTAGGGATCATTAAGAAAGACCACAACAGTCTTGCAGCTTGAAGACCGATCCATAGTAGCTTGTGAGGGGATTGTTGAGGATGTGATGGTCTCCATTGATTCCTGGGAATACCCTGTGAACTTCTTAGTTCTCCAGCCTAAGACCAAATTTAATGGTTATCCTCTCATCCTTGGGAGGCCTTGGTTAGCCACTGTTGATGCCTACATAAGCTGCAGGGCTGGAAATATGACTATAAAAAATGGACATCTATCCAAGCAGTTGGTCCTATACCCTCCCTCTCAGCTATCTCTAGAACATGACTTACCTTTATGGCTAGAAGAGGAGGAATAAGATTAAGTCTACTCCTCCCAAATCTATACCCTAGAAACTGCCATAGGAGGAGGGCAACTTGATGAAGATGATTTGATTAAACACATCCTCCAAAATCCAACTCCCAACACCATTTCTCTGGAGGAAGTAGTGAAGGAAACCAAGGACAACCATGGGATTGATCTATGCGTTATCTAAATCAAACCCTACTCATGTCAAAACAATAGAATTCGACCCTAAAAGAGCATTGAAAATTAACCCCTCTCTCTCTGTACACCAAGAAGAAGAGTTATATAATATGTTAAGAGAGCATTTGGATGCCTTTGCTTGGAATTACAAAGAAATGAAGTGAGTGCACCCCTCAATGTGTACTCACCACATTTACATCAAAGAAGGTTGCAAACCAGTCCGACGACCCCAAAGGAGAATTAATCCATCTCTCAAGAATATAGTCAAAGAAGAGCTACAGAAACTGTTGGACCCGGGAATCATTTACCCTATCTTAGATAGTGAGTGGGTGTCTCCTCTGGTGTTGGTTCCAAATAAAAATGGAAAGTGGAGGATTTGTGTCGATTACCAAGAGATAAACAAAGCCACAACAAAGGACCATTTTCCTCTACCTTTCATTGAACAAGTGCTAGATTGTTTGGCAGGAAAGAAGTTCTTCTCTTTCTTGGATGGGTTCAGCGGGTACGATCAAACCCAGATTAGCTCAGAGGACTAGGATAAAACCACCTTCGCTTGTCCTTGTGGTACTTTTGCTTATAGGGTCCTTCCTTTTGGTCTATGCAACGCCCCTGCCACTTTCCAGAGAGCAGTCCTGAGTATCTTTGCAAAGCTATTCCATGATGCAGTAGAAATTTATATGGATGACTTCACACCCTATGGGTGTGATTTCTAGGAGGCTCTCTCTAACCTAGGCAAGATGTTAAACAAATGCATTAAAATGAACTTATCCCTTAGGCCCGAAAATTGTAAGTTCTTAATTATTGCAGGAACTATTCTAGGGCACTCAATATCCCAAGAAGGACTGCAATTTGACCCAAATAAGATAGACATCATCAAAAGGGTCCCGACTCCACATAAACATAGGGATGTCAGAATATTTTTAGGTTTATGCGGATATTATTAGAGATTTATAAAATATTTCAACAAGTTAGCTTCTTCCTTATTTGGGTTATTGACCAAAGACTCTGAATTTTTATGGTCAGAAAGCTACCAAGAAGCCTTAGACACCCTAAAGGACAAGTTGACTACTGCACCTATTCTCTGAGGCCCAAATTGGGCTCTTCCTTTTCATATTCATGTTGATGCCTCTCACAAAGTTATAGGAGCATTTCTAGGCCAGATAGATGACACGATGCCTTATGCCATCTACTTCATCAGTAAGAATCTGTCGAAAGTCGATCTAAACAACATAGTGACTGAAAAAGAGCTCCTAGTTGTTGTGCATTCATTGAAAAAAAATTAGACATTACATTATTGGTTACCAGACATTTGTACATACCGACCATGCTACAATTAAATACTTGATGAATAAACCTGATGTAAATTCCCAGATTATTAGATGGTTACATTCATTGCAACAATTTGATTTAACTATTATTGATCAGCATGGAAAGGAGAATGTAGTTGCGGATTTTTTATCCAGATTGACTTTGCCTGCAGAGGATGAAGGAATGGTTGATGATCAGTTACCAAATGAACATTTATTCGCCATTTCAATTCTCTCTCCATGGTTTGTTGACACAGAAAACTACTTGGTATCTACACAGTTTCCTCCAAATTTGTCCTCCAAGGAAAAGAGCATAATCATAAGAAAAATCACCCCATTCACTTGGACTAGGGGCAATCTCTTCAAGCTAGGTCTGGATCAAATTTTAAGAAGATTTGTCAGGGAGGAAGAAGTCTTCAACATCCTTCTGGCCTGTCATGATGGGCCTTGTGGAGGTCACTTTACAACCAAAAGAACAACATTCAAGGTACTCCAAGCTAGTTATTACTAGCCCACTCTTCACCAAGATGTAAGGAGGTATACCAGCCAATGTGATCGATGCCAAAGGATAGGGCAACCTCAAGTGACTTTCGAGCCATTTGATAAGTGGGGCATGGACTTCATCAGACACATTGAACCTCCATCCAGACAGAAGCAGTACATCATTATGTGCACTGACTACTTAACAAAATGGGCTAAAGCCAAAGCCATCAAACAAGCAACAGAAGAAAAAGTGGTTGAATTATTAAGGGAGAATGTGTTTTATAAGTTTGGGTACCCTAGAGAGTTGGTCACTGATCAAGGTAGTCAATTTACATCTCACATGATTGAAAATCCACTAAGCCAGCATAAGATCAAGCACAAAAAATCCACCACTTACCACCCATAGGCTAATGGGAAAGTGGAAGTAAAAAACTGAGCATTGGAAGGCATTCTAACCAAGGTGATTAGTAGCAGCAGAAAGGATTGGGCAGATAGATTAGTTGAGGCCACTTGGGCCTACAATACCAGCTGGAAGACCACCACTAGCTTCACTCCTTATGAACTGGCCTATGGGATGAAATCCTTGTTGTCTATTGAATTCAAATACAACACCTTAAGGATGGCAGCACAATTGGATCTAGATATCACAAGGGCACAACAAGAAGGATTGCTCCAGCTAAATGGGTTAGATGAATTTAGGATGCAAGCCCTAGTGCACATAGAAGTGACTCAAGTTCAAAGGAAAATCTAGCATGACAAGAATATAAAAGATGAGAAGTTTCAAGAAGGCGATCGAGCTTTGCTTTATGATTCTCGGTGCAAATATTTCAAAGGCGGGTTAAGGACTAGATGGTTAGGGCCATATGTAATAGAAAAGTGTCATGATAATGGTGTTGTTCAAATACGAACCATTGATGCAGAGCCTATCACTTTTCTTGTCAATGGGTACAGATTAAAAATCTACAAAAAGCCCCTATCAAAGAAGGAATTTATCAATAGCATCAGAAAGATAGTGATGGTGGTCGAACAAGCCTCAACTTCCACCCCACCAAGACCCTGAAAAAAAAAAAAAAAAAAAACAAAAAATAATAATAACAATAAAGAGGCTTGGGTGAAAACCTCCATGAGGCACCTAAGTACAACTGTTGGGTTGAAAACCTCTTGAGGCAGCCCAAGAGTGTTAAAAAAAAAATAAGAATAAAATATCTCTGGGTGAAAACCTCTTTTGAGGCACCTAGGGCAGGCAACTAGGATGAAAACCTCCTTGGAGGCAGACTAGTTGTTTAAAAAAAAAAGATACAAAGATGACAATTCTGTTTTGCAGGTCTGCAAGAGGAAGATAAGCACAGCATGTAGAGGACAGAAGGACCTACAAAATCCATGTTTTACTTCACCCATCTCATATCCTCCATTATCCCCCTACTCCATTATCCTCTATACTCCACTCCAGATCATTTCAAATAGTTCTGTGTTTTCTACAGGATTCCTTGTAATACTACAGGAGTTTCCTGTAGGAATTATAGGAGGTATTGAAAACCACAAGAAGAGCAGTCCAATGGCAAGGTGGTGACATAAGCCTATGTCTGAATAAAAAATAAATAAATAAATCCATTTACCTCACCACACCACAACCAATACCTTTCATAACCATGTCGCCCCTGTATCCATCAAAGAAATCAAGTTCAAAATAAAGTTACAAAAACAAAAAAAACAAAAAAAAGGGAAAAAAGGAAAGAGGAGGTATACCCAAAAGCAGCATCCCTCACCTACCATTCCATAACCCCATTCTCCACTCATTTCAACACCCCTTCTACTTCAAATCTGAGGGAAATTGCAAGAGTTTATGGGAAAGGCAACTACAGGTTATCTTGTAAACATCCTATGGAAAATCCTATAGCAGCCTATCCCACAGAAGAGACCATAGAGTCTACAACTATCTTCAGCACAGGGAATACAAGGATGAGAAATCTCCTCCAAAGCTCAGTATCAACAAGAAGATCAGCAACAACAAGGTCCAGCACCTATACATCATCAAAAGGAACAGGTCATCAGAAGAGGAAATATACAGTTGAAAATATGCAGCTCGAAAAGAACAGCAAATTGGCACCACACTCCAGCATGCATCATCAACAAAGAAAAGGACCCACAGTTATGTCATCTTACCAATACTCTCTCATAAGTACGATATGATCAAAACTATAGGAATAATGCGGGAGTTGGTTTTATAAGTGAAGGTGACTAGTTAACTCGGCCTCCCTTGGTCAGATAACAAGAAGAAAAGGGTTAGACCACTACACACACGACAAGGTCAAATCAAAGGGAAAGAGGGAATGAATCCAAAAATGGTTAAGTTATAGAGGGTAAGAGTGGGAGATGATTACGAGGCAAGGTGATATGATCGACTGGTAGTGGGATCAATGGTCCAAAAGAAGTACTCATACTCGGCCAGCCAGGACACCATCCAACACAATCATCCATAAAATAGAAATAAAACATTGACTCCCATGTGAAGAAGACAAAAAAAACTTCGAGGAGTGATCGAACGAAGAGGTTACTCTAGGCATTCCTGAAATAGCACCTACAGCAAGCAGGAAACCTACATGATATAGGGAGATTAGCCTACAGAGCTATCAGTGGACACTAAATATCGAATCAAGGGTTATCATCACCAAAACATAGCAAAGGGAGGTAGGTGCCATACCTTCTATATTTTCCTTTTAAAAAGAATAAATCCTCAATTAGGTTAAGAATTTGCAGTTCATATAAGGATAGAAAGATTGCATTGCATGTCAATAAAGGTTAGATTCCAAAACCTCCTCACCTACCAGAAGTCTTGAACTGTATCAACCCAAACCTTAAGAATTACCAAGGAAATATGACAGGAGGTTTCAATAAAAGAGAACCCACCAACACAACAAGAATCCACCAGCATCCTCCTGTGGTGCAAATTTTTACAAGGCATCAATGGATGGGGTTCTTTGAGAAGATGAGAGGATATGATGATGATGTGGCCAGATAATTTTCCCTGTCACTCATACCCCTCACTAGAGCCAGTGCCATTGTTGTAGTGAGGGTCTTATCAATAGAAATTACCCCTGAGGTTATAAGTAGGATAACTACACTCACCCTAGGGTTACAATGGAGAAAAGAGGACAAGTGTAACAACACCCTTGCAAAGAAAAGTTTCTTTCTAGAAGAAGAAGAACCAATTGAATACAAAAATGGGGTTAGAAGGGAGATCATTCCATACCCTTGGAATGAAGTCAATTACCACATCAACAAATATATTTCGTGTGAAGTGAGATAGAGTGTAGTGTATGGATACCACTTCAGACTCCTTCAAGAATTGAGATTTGCAGAGAACACACCTCCTCATAACAGACTGAGTATACCCTATTTTATGTTACAATCCATGATATACATGAGCATCAAGGTAGAAGAGGGAAAGCATCAACAACTATCCCATAATGGGTTGATCAAACTCATCCTTGAATATGCTCTACACAACTTAAGAATTCGTATTGCATGGACAACATTTGCAGACATGCAGGAAGAAGGAGAAATTCAAGCTATTGAGTATTAGAGAAGCCCTACTGCTAGTGAGGGAGAAGAAGAAATAGAGGATGTCAAGGAAGAAGAAACAGAGGAGGAAAATGAAGAAGAAAAAAAGGAGGAAACAAAAGAAGAAACAGATGAGAAGAATGAAGAAACAGAAGAGGAAAAAAGAGACAAATAAGAGGATGAAAAAGGAAGTGGAAAAAAGGATGAAGGACAAAATAATGAACAAAAGTCTACAACTCAGAGCAGGGAAGAAGAAGAATCACCAAGAGTGTCTCCAGAGCCTATAGAGAAAGAGGCAACAGCTTCTCTAACTGCCCTAAGTACACATGTCAAGTCAAAAGGAAAGAGATAAATTCAATCTCCACTTTACTTCAGGACAAGAACGAGCACCGAGATTAGACAAGGGAGACTTCAAACCCCTACCAAAACTCCAATTATCATAGAATACTCACCAAAACAACAAGAGAAAACAATCCCTCTAGGGAAAAAGGAATGAGAAGGAACATCAAAAAAAGCTTCTCCCAAGTCTCCAATCACCTATTTTAGGAATTTTGTCACCAAGTCAGCCTTAACAAAAGGAAAATGTCTCCTACACGAGACAAGATCAGACCTACATGGAGCAGAGACAATCCTATAGGAAACCCTATCAAACCTACAAGAAACACAGAAAAGGGACCAAGAATGAATTACTCAAGAAGAACCAAAGGAAGAGGCCCAAGAGCTGAAGAAACTTGGCCCATAACCAAACCTCAGCTCCTACTAAAAATTCATTAGAGGTAGGGTGATATCACAGAAGTTTTCCATTCCTCTATTCTTTGAAATTTAAAAAGATAGGGAAAGGACACACAAGTGGATGAAAAATTCTAAATAAAAAGGGGTAGAGGATGTGGGCCACATGGAAAAGAAATTGTAGGAAATGGGTAGAGAACTAAGTAGCATGAGAGGTAGAGAAGCAACAAGGAAATCTCAGTTAGAGGTTGAGAACACATGGCTAAAGAAGAAGCTACAAGAAAAGGAAGGTCAATTGGAAACTATGGCCAGTTTAACCATGGAGGCAATCCAGTGCAGGATGCGAACAAAGTCATATGCCTTATACCTCAAGGAAAAATGGCTACAATTCCACATAAATACCCTAGAAAAAAGAGGAAATATGCCTTTCCAAGACTACAAACAATTCATTGACCTCTATGATCAAAGCACAGTGGAGGATAAAGCAAAGATATCTTAGTTATATCTACACAATTTAGCTTTGACATATTTAGATATGTGGGACCCAAATCCAAAGCTAGGGGACTTACAGTTAATGACCTTGGCATCTTGGATGAATCATGAGGAGCTGAGAGCTACAGAGATGAAAAAGGTATTGGCAAAAGAAGGAGTATAACCCCTTATGATTAGAGTAGAACAGTCTAACCCAATGGTTGTCATCAGCACTCACAACCTCATTGCAAATGATCCCAAACTTGCACCAAGATACCTTGTTGTACAAGAACAGGTAGTCACACATTTTGAAGACATGCTAATATTGCTAGGAGATGACAGCCAGCAAGCCTACCAAAGGAGATGGAACACCTTACCTTACAGCCTAAAAATTAGAGAATATCATTCTCCTGACAGAATGAGGGAGGCACTAAATAGAACCCCAATGTATAAGAAAGCATTACAAAGACTCAAATTCAATTGGATTGGCTTGAAGCTCAGTCCACCATTTCTTTTAGGAATGTTGGAAGGAAGAAAAGAAGAAGAAGAAAGAAAGCAGTGGGAGGAGATAGAGAAGAATGTAGGGTTTTATTCACAAGAGGAAGAGACTACAACAAAAGCATGGGATGTCAGGGAAGCCACCAAAGAAATGAAGGACATGGACATAGATTGAGTTGCTCAAAGGATGAGCAACACTTTCAGTAGCAGGTGATGATGAGGCTCATCAATGCGTAAAATATATGGACCTTAATGCACCTCCAGCTTACTAAAATCAACTCTTCTCATAATTCTTTACATGTTTTAATAATATTTTGCTTAATGAGATGAGTAAAAGTACGATGTCATGTCTAGTGGTCTAATGTGCATTGATTGCAGGTTTTTGGAGAAAAATGTGGTTAATTAGTATGCAGGAACTCGAATGAGACAAGTACAAGAGATTATAGGAGATAGGATCTCCCTCCTTAACTCCTCACTCATTCAAATATCCCTCAATCAAATCACACCATCTCAGAGTTGCAAGAAGCCGAGTCATGAGGATCATTGGTAGCCAAGCCAGTGACAGTTAAGAACCAGTTAATCTAAAGATTGGGATCCAAGCCGCCCTAGATTTAAGGAATTTTTTGGAAACTTCAGTTGTATAAACAAATAGGCCTATAGCCTCATTAGGATTCAGATGTTTTGTGCAAGATAACTAAGCAATTTTTGAGTTGAAGGATTGTGACCAAACATTTTGATGTATTTTTTATATGTTAATGAAAATGAGCAACATTCCCTTGATCCAACACTGAGTTGACTCAGAGGGCTGAAGCACTTAGGTTAGGGCCCAACCCTTGTAGCATATGTTCCTCTTACTTTATATGTATGCTTAGGTTATCTCATAGTTAGTTGTTAAATTGAATGTGGTGTTGTTAATTTGCAAGTATTGGTAGATTTGATTAGTTTGCTTCCATTTGTGAACAACTTAATAGTAGCATTATAGGGATAAGAAAATATTCAAAAAAGGTTGATAACAGGTGGATCTTACTCATTTATCCCTTGTTGGGACCATGGCTTAAGGAACAATTCCCATTCAGCCCAAAAAAGACAAAATTCTGGTTTCTTATGAAATTTAGGGTTTTTCTGCTAATTAGGTCACCATCTTTCAGTTTTAGAAGGTAGGTTGCAATTGACATTTATGATATATTAGGTCTTGTATTGGATTTCATGTTTCTTTCATAATATTTTCAAGCATTCCCATGCATAAACTTGGCAAATAAATGATGAAAAACCTGTCTTCTTCTATTTTAGTAACCCTTCTTGTTTTGAGATGAATTTATGGATAAATGCCAACAATGATGTGTATGTTTCAAGAGTTTATACATTGAAGGAAGACTTCATATCATCATCCTTAGCCTAACCATATCCACCCATGATCGCCAAAAGCCACTAAGTCTCAATTTGGATTCTCGTTTTACAAGGAAAACTTTCCATACCTCTTGAGAAAATCCAACCATCGTAAAGCTTTGGTTTGAATTCCGAGTGAGTGCCTACCACTCCCTTGGATTATTTCCTCCTTACTCACTTTCTCCTAGATCCATACCACCTTTCAAACCACTCCTTATTCTTTCATCATGTTCCTATAGGAAAATAGGGGATCTTGTAGGTGAACTAGGACATCCTATAGGAAAACCTGTAGTGGCCTGTTTTGAGCCCGAATTGTGAAAGAAACATCACTAAAGCTAGGATTATACCTATGATTTCATCCCAAGCGATCTCACCCATTGCACTCATCTCCCTCCACACCTATCTCACCTTCCATGCAACCAAGAAGGATTAGCATTTACATTTTTACAAAAAGATAAAAAAGAAAAAGTCTTTATATTCATTCATGCACACAGTAGTTAAGTGCTTGTTTATATCAGACTTCATTCTTAGGTTAGTTAAGACTTCACATGTTGAATTAGAATTCTTTTGCAAGAAAGGTATATTAACAAATATCTAGATGAGTTATGTGTTTTGTAGGCATTTCTTTCTGTATTTCATTACTACAGTAAGTAGCATTTCAATTCTCTCAATTAGGGTAAAATTATTCTCTCTCAATTGGTAATCAAACTTCTTCTAATCAATAGAAGTTTTGTTTGAGAAACCCTAGTGGTCTATCACCCCAGCTCAGGAGTGACAAAGAGTGGACCCATTGCATCTATTTGTGTATACAACATTGTCACCTTCAAGCTTGTACGAACCCCGGGTTGATAATTAAAGTCAGTAGCCTTGGGAGTTGCAGCATTCTTGTTGCAATACTGAGGCTCATCATTAGCTACCTCACTAGATGAATTCATAGTATTCATAGGAACTAAGTGAGATACCTTGGTCAACCTTTCCATCCACAACCATAATGGAATCATGTTGTTTGGATTTCCTTGGAAAACCTGTAATGAATTCTATGGAAATGACCTCCCATTTCCCCTCTGGAATTGGAATCAGCTGCAATAAACCACCTAGATGCTTACAATCTTCTTTTATGTGTTTTCAATCCAAACACCTCACAACAAACTCAACCACCTCTTTCTTTAGGTTTAGCCAATGGTAGAAATTCTTAACCATTTCAACGTCTTCTAATATCCCAGGTGACTTGAACACAGATTAGCATGAAATTCCTGCAAGATAAGCTTATTGAGCTCACTGTTGTCTGACACATAGATCTTGTCCCTAAATATAAGTAAACCATCTTTCATGAGATGATAATCCACATCCTGTTCACCTATACCCTACTACTATAACCTGTGCTTAAGTTGCTGGTACATATCATCATGTTGTCATGCCTGCAAGATCTGCTCTTGTAAGTCTGTCCCATATGAACTCATTACTGCAATGTGATTTACCTACACTCTCCTACTAAGATCATATTCAAACCTATTCTCTTTACCCTTGATGTACCTAATCTCGAATTCAAACTCACTGAGCGTAACCAACCACCTAGCTTGTCTAGCATTAAAATTTGGTTACCTCATCCCATTGTGATCACTCATTAGAATAAATTTCCTACCCAAAAGTTAGTGCCTCCACATTTCAATGCATGAATGATCACTGCCAACTCAAGATCATGAGTTACATAATTTTTTTCATGCTCATTCAATTTCCTTAACTCATAGCATACCACTTGTCCCTCTTACATTAGGACTCCACCAAGTCTTCTCTTGCAAGAATATGTACATACAATAAACTCTTTATCTAGATCTGCAATATTTAGAACTGGAGCATTTATAAGCAACTGATTCAATTGCTCAAAACTAGTTGCACATTCCTCTGTCCATTCAAACTTCTTTCCTTTTCTTTGCAAATATTTAATATGATAGGAAATCCTTGAGAAGATCCTGATGAACCTCTTGTAGTAACATGTTAATCCCATAAATTATATGACCTCATCCACATTCCTAAGTGCTTCCCACTCCATGATAGCTCTAATATTTTTTGGGTCCACTGTTATACCTTCCTTGGAAACGACATGCCCCAAGTAATGAACTTTTTTTCTGAAAAAAACTGCACTTATTAAGTTTGGCATACAACTAATGCTCTCTCCACAATATTAACACTACTACTAAATGTTCTACATGCTCTCCTCATTCTTAGAATATATCAATATGTGATCAATGAATACTATCACAAAATTGTCCAGATAAGGATGCAACACATTATTCATTAAACACATGAAAGTAGCTAAAGCATTAGTCAAACCAAAAGGAACTACAACAAACTCATAATGGCCATACGTAGTCCATAAGCAGTCTTGTAGATGTCCTCTTCTTTGATGTGTACTTGATGATATCCTGATCTCAAATCAATCTTTGTGAACATTGTTACTCCATTCAACTAATCAAACAAGTCATAAATCTATGGCAAAGGATACATGTTCTTAATCATCACCTTCTTCAATTGCTTTTAATAAATACATAACTTGAGATTACGATCCTTCTTGTTCATAAACAATATTGGTGCACCCCAAGGTGACACACATGGCCTAATGTATCTCTTATCAAGCATTTGATTAAGCTACAACTTCAATTCTACCAACTCTGGAGTGCTCATCCTGTATGGTTCCTTTGATGATGGCATTGCTCAGGTCATTAACTCAATAGAAAAGTCCACTTCTCTATGAGCTTACAACTTTGATATCTTTGCTAGAAATACATCCTGAAACTACTACAAATCCAGATACCTCTTCAAGACTTCCGCACCCTCAACATCCTTACCTTTATCACTAGAAATATGAACAACAAACAATACACATCCTTTCCTACTACTAAACTTTTCTTGCATAGTTGTAACCATTCTCATTAATGTGGGCTTCTTCCTACCCTGCAAGATTCTCTTCTCCCCTTCATCATCCAAACACTCAATATCCTTATCATAGCAGTCTACCTTAGTCCTCTAAAGGTACAACCAATCCATACCTAGAAGCATATTATATGATCCCAATGTAAGTACATTCAGATGTGCTGATGTAGGTATACCATTCAGCTCAAATCTGTAAGATATTACCCAATGGTGAACTCTTATCTTAGTACCTATAGCCAACCACACCAACCAAGACTTTGTATCCACTTCTTTATTCAAGCAACACTTATCCACTAGGTCACAACTGATATAACTATAGTTAGATCCAGGGTCAATCAAAATAGAAACAAATTGATCACAAATAATACCTTCCATCTCGATAATAGATGCCTAATGATCAACCTGCCTAATATCCAAAGCTGCATAAATATGAGGAATACTCTATCCAACATCCCCAACTATCTGGGCCACCTGAGCACTGTAAATCTATGATCTACCACACTCATGTTTTGGATAATCTCTCTTGCGATGATCATTGCCACAAGTCCAACACTATAAAGGCTTCTTTCCATCACCCTTGTTCTTCTCCTCAGACTAAAATCCATGACCTATGTCAGCTGCATTAAACTTCTTGTACGGTGCTGCATTTTCCTTGTCATATGTATCATGAGGTTTTCCTTTCTTCTTAACCCACTTTCCTTTATTCTTCTCACTACCTTTCCAATATTTCTTAGAATCAGTCTTGCACTTCGATTTCTCATAACAGTGCTTCAACTTTTTGATGGTTTCCTCCAGTGATATAGGCTCATGAAACTCAATCTTGTCTTTGAATGATACCAAAAACCCACAGATGAATCTATGAATCTTTGCTTTCTCCTCCTTAATATAAAGCCCATATCTCAATAACTCCAAGAATCTACTAGTATAGTCCTCATCAATCATAGATCCATCTTCAACTCATAGAAATAATTTTCCTTATCATTGTAGTATCTTTCAAATAGATACTTCCTCCTGAAAAGTACCTTGAACTCACTCCAAGTCAACTCCTCTTCCCGGATGCCTCTAAAATTCTTCAAATATTCCCACCAAATGTTTGATTTCCCTTTAAGACTGAAAGTAACTATCCTCGCTTTCATATTTTCTGAATAACCTTGAAATCTGAAAAAATTATTCATCCCAAGCAACCAACATTTTTCATCTTGTGACTTCTTCATTTCTCCATCAAATGTAGGAAGTTTTTCTTTCTTTAAATCCTATAGAAAGTATTGCTTCTCACGTCTCCTATATGGATGGTGATGGTGATAATGAGATGTCTCTCTGAATTAGAACTAGAATATAACCCATGGTCATTACCCCTCTTGTCAGGTGTATCTAAGAACCTACCATCATTAATTGTGTCATCCCTGTCAAACTTGTATCCTAATTAAGACCTGCTGCTATATGCCCCATTGGTATTTTCCTCTTATTCATTGAATAGTCATAAGTAGCCCTTATCTCTGCAAACTTGATAGACTCTGAAGGATGACTACATTGACTTTCACTTGCTTTTTCTGTGCTCTGGCAAGTCTTTCCTGTGACTGAATGATCCTGTCATTATCTGCCTTACAACTTCTGGGCTCTGCTTTCAAACTTCTCAATGTATCTGCAATGTCAGGAGAGTACTCATCACCATGTTGTTCATCTAATCTGTAGGGAGAATCACATGAACTATAGTCCACCATTTTGCTTGTCATCTATGATCTTCTTCCTGCAAACATACCATTTCAGATAAACCAAATATAAACATGATCAAACATACCTTAATGAAGTTTAAGGGAGGCTAACTCATTTGCACAAATAATTCCATATTATCACAACATATGTATATAGAATAAAATCAACATATCAATCGTTCTAACATCAACATCATGATGAAACATCTAAGGCCATTTTGAGGGCCTAAATGACATTTTAAAAGAAAACATAGAGACTATAAAAGCACCAAAATATGTTCCACAAATATTTTGCACAACCTCCTCATGGAGATCTTTGAAAAAAGGTATTATGATAGTCAAACAGAGATCGTATGCCAAAGTTACGACCTAAGGAAGTTAGAGTTCCCAATTACTCATTTATACAAACACTTTGTGTACATAGTACCTGTATGTTATAAATATATATGTTCATTAATTCAATAAGCTCACCAAAGAATCGTTAAGAAGGATTTATTCCCTCTCCACATAGCTGCAACAAAACTTATTAGTACATACATTCATCAACTAATCAATAACTAAATAATTCACAATAAAAGCCATATAAGATACACATCATATGAACAACATATAACCAAAAAATAACTAGAATATAAACCATGGAAACTCAGCCATAACATCACCAACAAAATCGCTACAAATATATATATATATGAATTGCAATAAAATAATAGCTCTTATTAACATATGAAAATACCAACCACGTCAGGTAATTCCATGTACCACTCGACCTTAGATTGGATTGAACCAAATCTCTCTTTCAACCAATCTCCCCCACGCCATATTCCAAGCATGAATGTGGGATATCGTGGAATAAACCAAACAAAACCGAACAAGGGCTTCTAGAGGCCAAACCACCTCAACCATCAACCAATGATTCCACCTCACAATCGGACATCACTAACACCAACCAAATTGGTCTCTACCCACATGTCAAGGGATCTAGGAACTAGTAACTCAACCCACAACCTTCGAGGGCTCCAAAGCATTTGTCCAACCCAGCTCTAGGACTAGTAACTCAACCCAACAAGGGATCCAAAGCACTTTTTCAACCCACAAACATAATAAATTATGAGCACCATTAAAAAATATATCAAGTGGAAAAAACCCACAACACCATGGCTATTCAAGAAATGGAAAGGCAAGGATAAACCCACTGTCAATCAAGGAAAATCATCATGTCAATCACAACACATAAATAGAAAATCACATGCATATACCATGCATTCAAAAACCAACAAGGAAATCATACATGCAACCTATTACTTGCAAAGCAATCCACTTGTAGTCATTGATCCAATTGTTCCCTTACGCTTTCACCTTTGCCTTCATTTTCCAAATCCAATGTATGCCAAAGTGCTTCAAGAATATTCTAAGTGTGCAAGTGTATGAGAGGATTAGAGAATAGAAGAGAGATCCAAGCTAAAACTAACAAAAGGTTGTGAACTGATCCTCAAAATCCTTTTTATTATTGAGGCCTCTTTTCTCTTCATTTTTTTTTTCATTTTTCCTTCAATTTGTCTCTCATGCAAATTTGTGACCTTTCACCTCCCTTTTCTCTCATTTTCCTTTATTTTCATAAATAAAATGCTAATTATTGCCAATTTTCCTTTGCTAATGCCTTTTCCAATTTCCATAGCCATTAATTCATCACAACTGATACCCATCACTATATTTTTTCCAACATTCAGCTTGGAATACATGTCCCATGACCTTGGTCTCATATTTTATTAACATAAAAAAATCAACAAGGGGTTGTCACACAACTAATTCTTCATCAACTGAATTCAAAAGTATCCAAAACAAGATTGAATTTTGATTATATCATCTACATGTTCCTACTCTAAACTAATTTTTTCTATATAATTTCCAAAAGAGTCCTAGAACTAATCTATAAATCTGCAATACATGATTTAACACATAAAAAAGCTAGCCTACATTGGGTTGATTGGGTTCAAAGATACTTTCATCGTTGTTCTCATTATCCTACCTCTACTGCGCTAGAGCTACTGTCACCATCTCTACATCCTTATTCATCTGCGTTGATCCCTTGGTTGCAGCCACCACCAACACCGCACTTTGTTCCTTAGACACTCCAACAATTTTTGCATCATTTCCTCTCATGGGTTCCATTCATGCAAGACAGAGTTCTAGGAAATCACTTCTTTCCTATAATCTATCCACCTTGGTTTAAAGAAAGGCTATTTTCCTATTCAAAAGAGATAATTGTGCTTGTGTCTCCACTACTCCCATTTCCCCTTACTCGATTAATAATTACATAATATACTCCATTGTGGCTGTGAGATATCCAAAGTGTTGGTTAAATTCTTCCTTCTCCAAGCTTGATGATCCCTCCATATTTGCACCAGTAATACAAATCTCCTCACAAATTGTGACTTTGAGGATACAAAAATGTTCTTCATCATAAATGACGACAAATTGCATATTATAACCAAGAAATCAAGCACCCTCTAGGCTGAAAATTCTCCATTCATATTTAATGCATCTGATTTCCATACATATTCTCATGTCCTGACATTCGATTTTGAAATTGAAATCCCCGTTATTCTCCATTAAAGCTTTGTGCCCCGATCATGTCATCCTCTCTTCAGATTTGAATGTAACATCCCTTGGCTTACTCCAAATTTATTGTGAACATGAGCCCTCTTCCATCTATCCCTGGCCATGCTTGTATTCACATGGCCAGGCCAAATATGCACATGGGCCCAGACCCTTATGAGAGTAAAGAGTCTCTAAAGATATAGGCAAAGAGAATGAATACTTGTAGATTGTGGAGATGAGATGAGACTTGGAGACGACGAACCAACATCCAAATACTTCCCCATTTTTCAATATTTACAATACTTTTTCACCTTGAATTTTATTTGAAAATTTCATGGAAATTGTCTAAAAACACCAATTCCTTCATCCTAAACTAATATCCCTTGGTCTAGGATAACTCCCTTGTTTTCTAGCTCATTTTCTTTTGAAGTTTGAGGCCTATTTACATGATATAATTCAATGGTTTCAAAATTTTCAATTTGTAAGATTTTTCTTTGAAGAATTGTGGATTGAACTTGTTGAGAATTCTCCTAGAGATTGCATTCCTATTGGATGACTATCATCGAGTCCCATTGACCATTAACTGTGATATTTTTTGTGAAATAGACAAATCCAACCCCTTCCACAAAGCTAAAAACTTGGCTTGATTATTTGTAGCACTTCCCAAGGGCCCATGCATATTGTATCTCAATTTATTCATTGGAACAATAGATAACCCCTCCCTCTCCTACCTACCCTGGGTTTTCTTTCATTGCTCCATCAAAAAGTAAAGAATATTTCCCCTTATTGTTCTTGCATTTTTTGAAATTCTTTAGGGTCCATCCTTATAACAAAGGGGTTTATAGTAGAAGGCTTATAACTAAAGCTTCCAACCTAATTTGGATTTTGACCAATTTGTAACCAATCATGCTCACTTTGCGACAAATTGGCCAATTCGCTTGAATCATATCCATGATCATAAATAGCTTAAAAAATCAATTGCATTGCTTTGGTGGCCATGGAAGATGATATTGGACAAACTCCCTTGAAGCCTACTTTGATGTGTGCCAGCCAAACCACCCAACACAAAAACATAGGGAGAGCGATCCAGCATCTCATGGATAACAAATTAGATCTTCTGTTCTAATGGATTTTGGATTTCCAACCCTCAAACATATATTTCCAACTATTTCAAATGTTTTTTATATCACTAACCCTTTCCAAGGCATTTTTTTGAACCTCTAGAGTGAAGGTGCACTATCTAAAGATGTGAGGGATGTCTTCTTCAACCCTCTTGCACAAAACATAGTGAGATGGCCCTTGTATGCTAATTTTTTTGAGGTTATATGTCGTTAGGATATTCCCATGAACAATTTCCCAACAAAATATATTTATTTTTGGGAGACCATCCTTATGCCATATCTTCCTCCACAACCTATCTGTAGGAGGACAAAGAATTTTTTGCATGAGCTTTTCATAACCCATTTTTATCAAGTGATAACAATTCTTATTTCCCATCCATTTCCTTTTAATCCAACCTTGAGGTTTTGACTTGAATGAGGCCCTTTAAAGATTTAACTAATGTGATCTAGTTAGATTGGAAATTGGGTGGGAGATCTTGACAATGTGATCCAACCTAGTGGCCATTAGGATCCCATTGTGAGATGTCATCAATCGTATTATATCCATTTTCTTCCATCGAATTAGCAAGCTCCTTGATACCTTGGTTCTCATCCAATAAAGTTGTTGATGGAATGTGATATTTCCACATATTGATCCATACACCATTTCTAGCTTGCCAGCCCAATTGGTCAATGATGATAGGGGCCGCCACTTTACATATATTCCATATTTTGGATCCCTTTTCTAGCAATATTTCTCTTTTGATCTAGTGAGCCTATTTTTGTGGAAATATTTGTGAGCAAAGGCCTATTTCCACCATTCGTTAGAGTCTTTGAGAGGAGACACCTAACGATATTTCTCACAAAACTAGGTTCATTGAGCTCAAGATCTTTGATTTCTAACCAACCAAATTTCTTAGGAAGTCTCACTATGCTCCAATATACCAAATGGAATTTGTTTTCATTGTTTTTCTCCCCATTCTAGAGGAACTTCCAAAGGAGGCCTCCACTCCGTTGGATTATACCATTAGGGGAAAGCAGACGAGATCCTAAATAGATGGGAAGGAAAGATAACATAGATTTTATTAATACAACTTTCCTCATTGCATTTAACCATTGCACTTCCTAAGATTTGGTTCTCTTCCTATTTTTCTTTTCAAAACCTGCTCCCAATCTTCAGTATTTGATTCTCCCAATGTTATTGGAATTCTAATATATTTAAATGACTTCAAATCATGTGCTCCATGGAATTCTAACATACTTGAAATCTCATTTAAAGTTGCCTCAAAACAACTCCAATCATATATTAGGCATTTCCTTTTGTTGACCGAGCCCATAGATAAATCAAGATAGGAATTTATAATTCGTTTAAATTTATCTACTATTATTGAAAAGGCTCCCCCAAGAAGTAGAGTATCATCTGCAAATTGCAAGTGGTTCACCCTATAACATCCCTGGTTAAAAATCCAAGTAAAATTAATAAAGGTAAAATAAGACCTTGGTCATGGGACACGTATTCCAAGTTGAATGTTTGGAAGAAACATAGTGATGGGGAAGACTTGTGATTAATTAATGGCTATGGAAATTGGCAAAGGAAATGGCTAAGGCTTTGGAAAGGTAAATGGCATTTATTGGCATTTATTTATGAAAATAATGAAAATTACGAGAAAAGGAAGGTGAAAGGTCACATGTTTCATGTGAGGAGGAAAATGAAGAAAAATAATGGAAAAATGAAGAAAATAGAGGTCTCATTAATAAAAAGGCTTCTGAGGATCAGTTCATGGCTTTTGGCCAATTCAATTTTGGACCTCTCTCTCTATTCTCTGTCTCCCATACTCTTGGATACTTATATTTTTCTTGGAGCACTCTTCGAGGAGTGAGGCATACTTGAAGTTTTGGAGCAAGAAGGAAAAGGAAGAGTAGGAAAGAGTAAGAGGACAATGGGATCGGTAGCTACAATGGGTTTTTCTTACAGATACCAAGGTGCATGTATGTTTTCCTCACTAGTTTTGGCATGAATGGCATATGCATGTGGTTTCTTGGTTATGATCTACTATTGGCATGGAGGATTTCCTGGATAAATAGTGGGTTTTCCTCGACTTTCCATTTCTTGGATATCCATGGTGTTGTGGGTTTTACTTCTTCTCTTTTTCTGGTTGGTTTTCTTGTGCCTATGTTTGTGGTGTTGAGAAATGGAAACAAGAAACTCTAGTTTTGTTTGTCCTTGAATTAAATTGTGAATTAAATTCGAATTCTATTCTCATAGCAACTTAAAATAGTTAAATTAAGTTTATTAAACTTACTTAACATAGGAAATTTGAGTTGGAAGTCCTTTGGAAGTCATGTATATGTTCTCCCTACTTTGTAGGAGTCCAATGTGAGTTAATTATGAGTTGGAAAATAGAAGACTCAGTTTCATGAGTCAGTTTAGTTAAATTAGTTCTCAAATTGATTGAGAGAACTAATAGTGAGTTAACAGTCAGTGGTGACACTAGTGAACTCCACCAATGCTACTCTAGTTAATTGAATATTTACTCATCAAAAACTCATGCATGTTGATTTTAAGAAAGACCAAGTTGAGACTAGAGTGCAGGGACAATGTACTATTTGTTTTATATTTTTTTGAGTTGCACTGATAGTGCGTGTAATCAAGAACTGATCCTTGAGGGATTGCGCTATTTTTAGAGGCTTTATTTCGCTTTAAATACAAGCTATCCTTCATAGGAATTACACATTGGAATAGAGACTTGGAGAGCTTGTGAAGAGGCTAAGCTTTGGCCTTGAGCTTGCTTATGAGTTGGAGATTGAATTTCTGAGTGCTGGGATTGTTATTGAGAGAATAAGCATTGTAATTTTATCTTGATTTTCTGGATTAATACAAAACAGATAGTGGTATTTTGAGCTATGTCTTTCCATGGATATTTATTGTGTTATGTGCCTTTGATTATCTTCCTCTATTGATTATTGTTTGCTTGATGTTTATGGGCTTCTGATGTAAAGAGTAGAAATAAATTCTTGTATCTTGCTTTAGAAAATTGCATTAGCTTGTGAATCTATGTGATTTTCTACATGTGGGTTGAGTTACTAGTTCCTGGAATCCTTGATTGGACAAATGCTCTGGATGTTAGAAAATTATATATTACAGAGCAATGGAACATGTAAAATATCCCAGAAACATAAACATAGAAAACACATAAAACAAGAGAGACACATATATAGGTGGTTCACCCAATTTGGGCTACATCCACGGAGAAACAACCAATCCTTCCTTCTATATTATCCAGCAAAATGAAGAGATGCAACCTACAGTAGATCCGTTGTAATTCTTCCTCACTCTCACACAATCTCCTCTCTCTTTCTCGCTCAAAATACACATATACATAGCAGCAATAAAATTCCCTCATATATAGCAAGGGGTGTCCTTCTAGGGGAAAAAAACCCTAAATTAAACATAAGTTCTACTGTCATATCATCAGCCTAATGAACGACTTACATTGACTACGAAATTAAAATATTTTACAAGGAAATTTTACATCTATTTTTAGCTTCGAGGGTGCTTCCCCCGAACCCCTGCTAGGGGGGAGGGCTCATAAAAATCGTTGTCGCCCCCCTTGGACCCCCTTGTCGGCGATCAAATGGGCAATGTTTTCACCCCATTACAAATAGGGGTCCAAAGTGATGATACCTAATAAAGAAGATAATCAAGCTCCACACCCAACACTGGAAGCCATGTAACAACTTGGGTTGAGTTACTAGTCCTTGAAGCCTTGGTTGGGCAAATGTTGTGGAATCCCTTGGTGGGTTAGTTACTAGTCCTGGAAGCCCTGGTTGGACAGATTCTCAGGAAGCCCGAAAATAGTTGTGGGTGGAGTTACTAGTCTTGGAAGCCCTGGTTGGAACAAATGCTCTAGAGCCCTAGACAACTTGGGTAGATACCAATATGGTGATGGTTAGTGATGTCCAACCATGAGGTGGAATCACTAGTTGAGGGTTGAGGTGGTTTGGCCTCAAGAAACCCTGATGGTTTTGATTGATTTTTTTATAAGATCCCACATTCATGCTTGGAATATGGCACAGGGGTGACTGGCTGAAAGAAATATTTGGTTCAACCTAGTGTACAATCAAGTGGTTTGTGGAAGTCCCATACCTAGTCATCTTATGAAATCATCAATAAGAGATCTCTTTCTCCTTGGTATTTCATGGGTAAACTTACTTTTTTATATGTGGTTTATATGACTATTTATACCCTTGATATTTCTATTGGTTATATGCTAGGTATCAATGAGTTTTATGACAGTGGAAACGTATGGCTCTCATCATTTTTTGGTTCATTACTGAATGTACAATGAATATATGGTAATGAAGTTATTGCGATGAGGCACCAATGCTTCTTAGTGATTCTCAGATAAGTATGAGACCCCTATGCTTAAATTTGTTGTTTAAACCTGAAGATCTCATCTTTGTGACATGTTTGATGAAATGCATGTCATGGCTAGTAGGGGTCCAGTCAATTCCTTGTTCAAGTAATTATATCTGCATCATTATTCCGTTGTTATATTTCAATTCTGGAAGTGTCATGGAGTTCTGGGCAGTGACCTGAGCCCTGGGCTTGAAAAGGTGGCACAAAATTTGGAGTCACAGGCATAGAACAACTTGGGAAAGTCCCCAAGCACAGGTATACCCATGCTATGGGAGAGACTGAAGGGTCTAAGACACACTCATACCCATGTCATGGGAGTGATTTGGGGATTAATGTAGTAAAAATTTAGTTTGTCTCAGAGGCTAGTCACCTGGAAGGTTTGGATGGCTCCTAGGGTTCTGCAGTAGGTATGGAAGGTCTGTTCTGTTATGTTCCATCAGTTCCACTTTCTTAACTAACACATAGGGAGTTGAATCATATCATAGTAACTTTTCTTCACTTGTTTACCTCGGTTGGACAGTTACTTGGGTAGATGTGGTAGGAGGGTGTTACACACCCCTTTTATATTCCCAGCAATACTCAAACCAACAAGCTTTCCTACCTATCTAGCTTTTCTGGATTTCTACTCATGCTCTTAGCGATAATGATATAAAGTAAAGGGGATAGAGGAAAACCCTATCTTAGTCCCCTTAAGGCAATAAAAAAAAATTGGGGTGACCATTAACTAATGATGCTATCCATGGTGAACCAATACAAGCTTTTATCCATCTAATCAACTAATTACAAAATCCCATTCTTTCTAGCATAAAGAAGAGAAAAGCGTGTCTTACCCAATCAAAGGCATTTGCCATATCCAACTTGAAAACTTGACCAAGCTCGCCTACTTCCTTCCTAGAATGAAATTCTTCCTGTGACAAGGATAATATTGTCCAAAATTTGCCTCTGCTACATAAATCCACCTCAATTCTCTAAAATGACTTCCAACAATAGATTTTTCAACTTTGTTTCTATGATCTTTTTTAAAATTTTATAAGAAGCATTACAGAGGGAGATTTGACAGAAGCCAGTGAAGTTCACTGGGTTCCTTTGGAACTAATGCAAGGAAGGATGAGTTCATGCTACCCCCGATCTTATCCTTTTTATGCATTCCATTCAACATATGAAGCAAGTCCTTCTTAGTCATAGGCCAAAAGAAGCCATCTCGGCTAGGAGCTTTATCGTGGTCCAGATCCCATATTGCTTGCATTGATTATGCTTCCTCGACTACTTTAACTATGATTTTATTGGAAAATTCTTAAACAATAATGGGGATGGATTGAAGGAATTTATGGGCTTGATGCATGCCTACTTCTTTGTCTTCCTTATAGAGATCCTGAAAATGATGATATGCTTATTTCTTCAATATCCTCAACCAAACTCAACCACGACCTTCCTTCAGGGGGATATTCCCTAACTCCATTTTGAAGTTCACGAGCCTTTGCCTACTTATGAAAGGAGGTATTTTTATCCCCTGCTTGGAGCCACAAAATTTGATATTTTAACCTCCAAATCTCTTCTTCTTTCCTACTTACTTCAAATATATTTCTTGTTAGCTCCTTTTCCTTTTCAAGATGTCAAGGCTCCACTTGGCTTGTTTCAATTAGACTTTGATGAACTTCTAATTGCTTAACTAGCTCAGTCCATTTACGTCTAGGGGTTTGATAATTTTCCTTTACCCATTTCCTTGGCACTTTTTCGCTGATTTTAATTTTGATTCCCTCAAATAAGTAGGGGATCCACTAACTAGATTGCTCCATGTTTTCCTGATCAGTTCCACGACTCTTTCTTCCTTTAACCATGCTAGACTAAATCTAAATGGGATCTGGCCTAGATCCTCCATATGATCCCTTGGCAAAGAGATTCGTCGATGATCATATTCACCTTACGTCTTGATTATAGAAATGCAATCCATCCCCTTTAAAATCCAAATAGTGTGTATTAAAAACCGATCCAATCTGGCTCTTATGTGATTGTCTCCACTCCTTCTATTCATCCATGTGCATTTACCTATTTTTGGGGGAATATCCACAAGGTCCCATTCCAATATTAAATCTTCCAGACGCTCTCTAAATGGATCATATAATGGTCATCCCTCTCTCTTCTCCGTGGACCTAAGAACAATATTAAAATCTACACCTATTATGCAATTGTTGTACCACATGTTCTCTTTAAGGGATATTAACGAGTCCCAAAATTATGATTTTTATCCACATAACATCGATGCATATACATTAATGACAAGGATCTGCTCACCCGTATCTCTTCTTTCCAAAAGCACTGCCACCCAGAATTGAGATTTTGTACAATATATTAGATTAAAATGAATTTTTGACCAAAATGTACCTAATCCACCTAAACCTCCGCTGGAGCCTTGCGTAATTCTTGTGCTATCTCTCAAGAAATATTTAGTTTCATTGATAACTTCTGCTTTCTTGAGGTTAGTTTCCTGAAGTAAAATAATCCAAGGCAACTCCTATTTCACCATATCCTTAACTGATAGGGATTTTCTGGGGTTTCCCAAACCCCTTATATTCCAAGACAAGATCTTCATCATTTTTTGAGAGGATTTTGGGAATTACCTCCTTCTTCTTTTGGTGATTTTGTCCCCTTGGGTACCATAGGCTTCAGTATTTTGGTGATTGCTGGATGGTTTCCCAATTTTTATTTTTTTCTGCCTTTAATTCCTGAGCAATATTCTTGAATGGCCTCCCTTCATTTTTCTCATTTCTTTCTGACTCATGGCTACTGCCTTCATCTGCCTAGCTTAGATTTTGTTCCATGTTCCAATTTATCCTCTTAGAAGACAAACCACCCTTAGCATTCCCAGATTTGGGCGGGGAACTTCCATCATTATGTTCTAGAATGTTTTTAGCCTCAATAGGATCGACTCTATGGGTTATAAATCCATGCTTTGTTCAATAATTGGGACCTCCTCTATATAATTTAACCCCCCAAATTCTTACTCCAAATTTTCTTCTTCCTCACAGGAATTCTCCGACCTTCTTTGAGTTAGGAACGAATTATTCATAACCATTTCCTTCTTGGGTCTGCAATACATCAAATAGATTTGTCGAAGTTAAGGCCCCATTCTTATTTGGGTGTTTTGGTTCTTAGCTACTAACAATTTTCCTTTGTTCCCCCCCTCACTACCAAGACTTCCACTGCTCCTCTTATTCTATTGGCGGATCTAGGCCCTTACTTGCTTGGTCCTTTTTACAATCTCTAGAGAAATGACCATACTAATGGAAGAACCTACACCAAAATGGGATCTTCTCATAATCTAGTGTCTAGCAATGGGTCCATCCCCCTAGGGTCAGATTTATTTTTGAAGGAAAACCCTTCTCTAGATCAAACTCCACATAGTTCTTAGCACATGCAAACTGAGATCCTTTGGGCTAGACGCTGTCCAAATCTTTTCCAACATCGTTTCCTCTTGCTCTCAAACAATCATCACTCCAACAAGAAAGTGGAAGCCATGGGAATTTGACCCATATTAGAATTGCATTCGGAAGATCTTAGGTCGAAATCCAAAGACCATTTATTCAAATACATACCTCGAGATCCAAAGAAATAAGATCCGTTTTCAAAGATGAGATCTTTATCCTCCTTGAGTTCAAATACAAAAGCCAAAATCCATTACCACATGTGTACAATCCAATATTACCCTTCATCATCGGCTTCCACATTTTGCCTATCAAGGAATCCATGGATCGAGGGGATGTGCACATCCCCGTAAATTTCCCAATCAAGGCTCGATAAAAAAATACTAGTGTAGTTCTTTGGACACCTATGGGAAGAGCCATCATAGGAATGGCCACCATCTTCTTCACGAACTTGGCATTAGACTCTTTTCTCTTGGATTTTTTCGAAACGGAACACACTAAAGCCTGAACACCCGCAACCTTGTTTGGTAGAGGGGGAGAAGCCCCCTCCAAGGTAGTCATTGTGATATCAATCTAGAGTTTCTGCAAATCCTGAGAGGGTTGTAGAGTAGTTCTAAAAACCCCATATTATTCTTTTGTTAATTAGAAAAGGTCATTTTTACAATTAATTTGTTTATAAAATTATTTATAACATTATAAAAGAAATGAGCATAATTATTATGTATTAAATAACTATAAACTAGGATTCCACTAGTTTTAGAATTTGATGTAGTTTTAGAGTATGATGAGCTCTTAGATAAGTGCCCCCAAATTTTATTATAAGTTTAATGTAGTTAATAAATATTTTGGCACAAATGACTATTGTCACTAAGAGCCCTAAACCAAACATTAGGACCTTGTTGTTGTGGTCAAAACATTCCTCATGGATTTAACTGTAACAACTTTATGTTTAGTAAATATTAATATAAAGTTTTGAATTTTGCAAGAAGATATAAATGAAGTGTTGTTAACTGTAACAAATTTATGTTTAATGAACATTAACATAAAGTTCTGAATTTTGCAAACAAATATAAATGAAGTGTTGTCTTTTAATGAATTATTGAAAATAATATTGAATTATTAGCTAATGAAGATAAATATAAATATTGAGATAGTTTGCAAGAGTAACCTTGAGTGTGTTAGGGTGAATGACCTCCTCTAGCTTCTTCAGTGCAAGTCCCTAGAACAAGATCACGTTTTTCATGATGATAACCAAGAAATCAAAGAACTCTATAATCTACACCCAAAAAAAATCTAACTTCAAAGATGAGTTTTCTCCCTTTCATTACCTTCTACTCTAATTAATTACAAGCCAGTTCATCTTTTGGGAAAATTTAATGGTGATCATTGTTTTTACTATTGTGCAGTTCCAATGGAAGATTTTTTTGGAAAATGATTTAATGGAGATTTTTTTTTCTTCCCATTGTAGATTATTAAGAAATTCTAATGATTAAAAGCATATGTTTCCTCCTTAAAAAAATTACAGGTTCAAAAAGAATAAGTATATATACTTACTTAGACTAAACAATTAAATTGTAATATAATATTTTAAATATAATAAAAAATATATAATGCAATTTTTTTAATTTATATTTTAAACAAAAACCTTTTTTAAATTTATAGGTTAAACAAATTTCTAAATGAAAAAGTTACAACTTAGATGAAAGTGAGAAGAATTATATAATCTTTCTATTATAATATATTATATTTTATTATATTAATATATTAAATTATCATTTTAATAATATCAATTTTCAATTATATAAAAATATACAAAATTAAAACTTTACATTTTTCAACTTAGTATAATATTATAATTTTTAATTTAAAATAAAACATAAATGTATTTTATATATATATATAAAGCTGGTTATTGATATTAAAATATACAACATTAAAACTTTACATTTTTCAAATTAGTATAATATTATAATTATTAATTTAAATAGAACATAAATGTATTATATATATAAACGCGGGTTATTTATATTAAAATATACAAAACTAAAACTTTACAATTTTTAAATTAGTATAATATTATAATTATTAATTTAAAATAAAACATATATATAGGGTTGACCTTGTAAATAAAAATGTGAGAAACTTTAAAATTTTAATCATACTATTAAAATATACAACACTAAAACTTTACATTTCTCGAATTAGTATAATATTATAATTATTAATTTAAAATAAAATGTAAATATATAATATAAAAATATAGAAAATTATATTAATTATATATATAAAAAAACATCAGTTGGAGGACATAAAGCTAGTTGACACTGTAAATAAAAATGTGAAAAAGAAATAAAATTTTAATTGCCAAAACCAATAATAATATTATATATTAAAAATATCTTATATTATAATGATATTTATAAATATTAAAAATTTAAAGTTTAAAATTCATTATATTGTAAAAAAATCGTCTCAAGCTCTTGGAAATTGTTCATTGAAACTCTCAAGCTTTTGGAATTGTTCCCGACCAAAAAAGTTTCCAGGCTCTCAAAAATGGAAGAACACACTTTGTTCATATTTCCATGTCCCCATAATCATGAGAAAGAAAACCCCAATATATATCTGGGTTAATAATATGTTTTTTCTTGTAAATTAAAATCATTAAATTATAAGTTTAATTTATATTATACAAGAATTGATGTATGAATTAAACATATATAATTAAAAATATATATATATATGTATTTTATAATATTATGATTTATCAATATCACATGTTAAAAAAATTATATTTTTTTTCATATGCTATTTATAAATATGATATTTTTTTTAATTAATTTAATAAAAAAGTTAGAAACGGTATAATTATTTTTAAAATAAATTTTAATTTTTCATCTATATTATTATAAAAATACTTTATGTAAATTGAATTTTTATCATCAATTTAATAATTATTGATAGTTAAATTAAAATTCTCAAAATCCTATTCCAAAATATTGTCTCTCTAAAGATTTGATCCTTTTGGGTTGTTAAGATGGAACTTCTCTCTCTATATATAAAACACTTGGAGAATGAAATAATTGATGTTTTATAATGTTTTTAATTAAAATTAACAAAACATGCATATTCATTTTTTTTTTTTTTCATTATAGCTTATATTGCTTGTTTATTTAAAGAATATTATTTTTTAATTTTAAAAGAAACATCTTTCAATGCTAGAAGGAATTACACATCTCCTTCATATTGGGTTATAAAATGAACCTTTTAATATGGCATAGTCTAACTTATAGAGGAAATGATTTTTCACAATGTTTTTTTTTGTTAATTTTAACCAAAATCCAAAGAGATATTTAAACGCTCGAGTTTAAGTTGTTTAATCTATAGAATTTGATATTGCTTGTTCATTTAAAGAATATTATTTTTTAATTTTAAAAGAAACATCTTTCAATGCAAGATTGAGCATAGAAGGAATTACACATCTCCTTCATATTGGGTTATAAAATGAACCTTTTAATATGGCCTAGTCTAACTTATAGAGGAATTGACTTTTTTCACAATGTTTTTTTTTGTTAATTTTAACCAAATTCTAGTAGAGATATCTAAAAACTTGAGTTTATGTTGTTTAATCTATAGAATTCAAGTGACCTAAAGTTTTTCAGTGTGTTGAATCTATTTATGCATTCAAAAACATATTTTAAGCAACAAAAAATCTCATTCTTGCTTGAAATTATATCACCAAATTCCGATGAAAATAACTATTTCATTTATAAATTAGACTACGCTTTTTAATATAATAACAAGTGTAATATGCAACATCGCTACTTAGTACCTACCTCTTAAGAAAAAGTTATATATATATGTATGTATGTATAGTTCCCATGGAGCTTTCAGATCCAAGATGTTGTTGTTATCGCCAAGGAGTGCATCCACTCAATAAAAGATTTTAAAAAAGAAGCCAATGTTTTAAAGTTGGATCTACACTAGACCTATGACCATGTAGATTGGAATTTCCTTCGGATGATTTTATTCAAGATAGGGCTATCTATCGAGATGGTAGATTTGATTATGGCCTATGTGTCCACCGCTAATTATGCAGTTTTGATCAATGCAGTGCCAACTAATTTTTTTAGTGCTTACAAAGGACTATGACAAGGTGTTCATTATCTTCTTTATTGTTCTTGTTGGTAATTGATGATCTTTGTAGGAAAATATCAGAGGCCAAAATAGATGGACAATTCATTTGCTTATAAGTCACAAGCCTAATGTTGTTGTTTCCCACCTAATGTTTGTCGATGACATACTTCTTTTTGTATATGTATCCACATGTCAATGGAGGAATCTCTTCCACACCATTTCTAAGTTCAAGGATGCTTAAGGGTTATTTATTAATAATATAAAGTCTCTTCTTATACATTCTTCCGACAAAAGAGACATTATATTAGAGATTGCAAACATTTTAGATGTTGGAATGTCCACTCTTGAATAATGGTTCTCTTATATTGGTTTCAGATTGAAGCCAAACAATAATATGTTTTTTCTTGTAAATTAAAATCATTAAAATGTAAGTTTAATTTATATTATACAAGAATTGATGTATGAATTACACATATATAATTATATATATAATTATATTTATATATATATATATATATATATATATAGATGCATTTTATAATATTATGATTTATCAATATCACATGTTTAAAAAACTATATTTCTTTTCATATGCCATTTATAAATATGATATTTTTTTATTAATTAATTTAATTAAAAAGTTAGAAATGGTATAATTATTTTAAAAATAAATCTTAACTTTTAATCTATATTATTATAAAAAATACTTTATATAAATTGAATCTCTATCATCAATTTAATAATTATTGATAGTTAAATTAAAATTCTCAAAATCCTATTCCAAAATATTGTCTCTCTAAAGATTTGATCCTTTTGGGTTGTTAAGATGGAACTTCTCTCTATATATATAAAACACTTGGAGAATGAAATAATTGATGTTTTATAATGTTTTTAATTAAAATTAACAAAACATGCATATTCATTTTTTTATTTTTCATTATAGCTTATATTGCTTGTTTATTTAAAGAATATTATTTTTTAATTTTAAAAGAAACATCTTTCAATGCTAGAAGGAATTACACATCTCCTTCATATTGGGTTATAAAATGAACCTTTTAATATGGCATAGTCTAACTTATAGAGGAAATGGATTTTCACAATGTTTTTTTTTGTTAATTTTAACCAAAATCCGGAGAGATATTTAAATACTCGAGTTTAAGTTGTTTAATCTATAGAATTTGATATTGCTTGCTTATTTAAAGAATATTATTTTTTAATTTTAAAAGAAACATCTTTCAATGCAAGATTGAGCATAGAAGGAATTACACATCTCCTTCATATTGTATTATAAAATGAACCTTTTAATATGGCATAGTCTAACTTATAGAGGAAATGACTTTTTTCACAATGTTTTTTTTTGTTAATTTTAACCAAATTCTGGCAGAGAAATCTAAAAACTTGAGTTTATGTTGTTTAATCTATAGAATTCGAGTGACCTAAAGTTTTTCAGTGTGTTGAATCTATTTATGCATTCAAAAACATATTTTAAACAACAAAATATCACATTCTTGCTTGAAATCATATCACCAAATTCCGATGAAAATAGCTATTTCATCTGTAAGTTAGACTACGCTTTTTAATATAATAACAAGTGTAATATGCAACATCGCTACTTAGTACCTACCTCTTAAGAAAAAAGTTATATATATATCTATATATATATATATATATATATATATATATATATATATATATATATATATATATAGTTCCCATAGAGCTTTCAGATCCAAGATGTTGTTGTTATCGCCAAGGAGTGCATCCACTCAATAAAATATTTTAAAAAGGAAGCCAATGTTTTAAAATTGGATCTACACTAGACCTATGATCGTGTAGATTGGAATTTCCTTCGGATGATTTTATTCAATATAGGGCTATCTATTGAGATGGTAGATTTGATTATGGCCTATGTGTCCACCGCTAGTTATGCAATTCTGATCAATGCAGTGCCAACTAATTTTTTTAGTGCTTACATAGGACTACGACAAGGTTGTTCATTATCTTCTTTATTGTTCTTGTTGGTAATTGATGATCTTTGTAGGAAAATAACAGAGGCCAAAATAGATGGACGATTCATTGGCTTATAAGTCACAAGCCTAATGTTGTTGTCTCCCACCTAATGTTTGTCGATGACATACTTCTTTTTGTACATGTATCCACGTGTCAATGGAGAATGCTTAAGGGTTATTTATTAATAATATAAAGTCTCTTCTTATCCATTCTTCTCACAAAAGAGACATTATATTAGAGATCGCAAACATTTTAGATGTTGGAATGTCCACTCTTGAATAATGGTTCTCCTATATTGGTTTTAGATTGAAGCCAAACACTACCATATTATGGGCTGAAAATGGCTTATTAACAAATTTGAATGTAGGTTATCTCTCTAGGTTCATAGATGGCTTTCTATGGGTGGAAAATTTATACTTATGTATTCAGCGCTATAGAACATCTCAGTATATTGGATGCATTTATTCAAGTTACCTTGCCAAATCATCCATAAAATTAGAGCCATTATTTCAAACTTCATTTGGTTTGGGGCAAAGGGGGTTGGGGGGGGGATTTCATTTGGCTCGGCTGGAAGACATTACAAAGATGAAGGATTATGGTGGATGGGGACTTAAAGATATTAATATATTTGGAATAACTCTCTTGACCAAGAGTTTTTGGAGAGCCATTTTTGGAGTTGGTATTTGGAAAATAAATATAAAATAAAAATATATGAACAAAATGTCTTTCATGAATTGATTTGGGCGATTTCCAAAACATATTGGCTCAATCATTTGGAGCAACTTTATGAAGTCAAAACAATGGCTAATTGGGAATCTCCAATAGGATATTGGGTCTAGCTCTAACATTTTAGTGGGGATTGACCCCCTCCATGACATGCAAGGAGACCACACCTTACCAGGAGCGATTATCAAATGATTACATGATAAGGGCATTTTCTTCATATACTAGATTAGAGAAAATTATGACTTATTGTAGTTATATCCCATTTGGAAAGATGTTGATTCTGTGGGTCTATTCGGTGAATATGTTGTGATATGGGAATGATACATCCTGGACCTTCAAATGGTGGGGATATTTCATGCAGATGGGAATGATATACTTATATCGAACGGTAGCCTCAACGAGGTCAACTTGTGGTCTTATAAGTATATAATCATATGACTCTCTCTCATCTGTTTGGAAGGTACTTTGCTTATTCAAGTATGTATGGTCTTGGTATATGCCATCAAAGATTAAATTTTTTGGATGGCTTGTTTGGAGAATCAAGATTCTCAGCTTGGATATGAAATCTGAGATGAGTTTCAGATGAATATCTTATAATAAATTTCTAACCCCATGAATGATCTTACCTCATCCACATTTTTAGGAGTTGTCGATTCGATGATATCTCTTATCTTTTCTGGATCCATTGTTATGCCTTCATTGGAAACAACCTGTCCCAAGTAATGTACCTCTATCTAAAAGAAACTGCATTTACTGAGCTTGGCATACAACTGAGGCTTTCTTAGTAATCTCAATATTCTTTCTAAGTGTTTGGCATGATCTTCCTCGTTCTTAGAATATACCAATATATAATTAGTGAATACAATAACAAACTTGTCTAGATAGGGATGTAACACACTATTCATCAAGCACATAAAAATAGTTGGAGCATTATTCAAACCAAATGGAACTACAACAAAATCATAATGCCCAAACCTGGTCTAGAAAATAGTCTTGTAGATTTCAACTTCCTTAATGTGCACCTGATGATATATGGATCTTAAGTCAATCTTTGAGAACATTGTTGCTCCCTTCAACCGGTCAAAGAAATCACCAATCCTTGGCAACAGATACCTATTTTTGATGGTCACCTTCTTCAACTGCCTGTAGTCAATCCATAACCTGAGAGTACCATCCTTCTTCTTCACAACCAACATCGGTGGACCCCACGGTGTTACACTTGGCCTGATGTATCCATTGTCAAACATTCCCTTCAACTGCATTTTCTGTGACTATGCTTTTGCCTGCATAATTGGCACCATTCTAACTAATGTTTCCTTCTTCTTACCCTTCAATATCCTCTGTTCTCCATTTTCATCCAAGAACTCAATATCCTTGTCCTAACAATCCACCTTTGTCATATGACGATACAACCAATCAATACCCAATAACATAATATATTATCCCAATGGAAGCACATTAAAATGAGTTGATGTAGGCATCCCATTCAACTCAAATGCACAAGCTCTTAGCCAATGATGAACTTTCTTCTTAGTACATGTAGCCAACTGCACTAACCAAGACTCTACATGCACTTCTTTATTGAAACCAAACTTATCCACCAGGTCAGAATTAACATAACTATAATTAGATCCAGGGTCAATCAAAATAGAAATAACTTGAACACAAAGCTTATAATTTCCATCTTGATAATAGACGTCTTGTGATATGCCTTCCTGTTATCTAGCACTGCATAAATCTTAGGCACACTTTGTCCAACATCACCCACTATATGTGCCTTCTGAGCACTGTAGATATGTGGTTTACCACCCTAATGCTGTGGAAAATCTCTCCTGCAATGCTCTCCAAAATTCCAACACTGTAAGGGCTTCCTACCATCACCCTTGTTCTTCTCCTCAGACCGAAATCTTGGTCCTCTGTTAGATGCATTAAACTTAAAGTTAATAAAGTCGAAATAAAACCAAGGTCATGGGACATGTATTCCAAGTTGAATGTTGGGAAAAACATCGTAGTGGGTGTTCATTTCGGTTTATTATAGCTAAGGAAATTGGAAAAGGCATTGACAAAGGCTTTGAAAAGGAAAAGAGGCATTAATTGGTATTTTACTTATGAAAATAAAGGAAAGTAGGAGAAGAGGAAGGTGAAAGGTCACAGATTGCATGTGAGGAGGAAATTAAAACAAAATAGAGGAAAAAGAGGTCTCAATGATAAAACGGATTATGAGGATCATTTCACAGCCTTTGTCAATTCATTTTTGGAATTAGTCTCAAAGAGGAGAAGAGAACCAATAGGAGAAGGAAATCAAGCAAACAAAGGAATGACAAGGAAAGAAAAGGAAAGCAAGGATCAAGCAAGCAAAGGTTGGATCTGTCTTGCTCGATGACCGGGGAGAGTGAGAGGATGCGCAAGCAGGCTCGACCAACGCCCCACCCAATAAGCAATCAAGGGCAGTAATTACACCAGAAAATTCCAACGCAACTGTACTTAATGCAACCTGTGTATATGCCGAGATCTTTTGATTTACCCAAATTATCATGCATTGAAGATTAACCAGTTTATCAAGAATTCATTAGATAGTGCAGTAAAATCAGAATAAAGCATCACACATAAGCAACACACATGAACACTAAGATATAAGGTGGAAACCCAATGTGGGTGAAAACCACCTGCTGCAATCGTCTCTGTCTTCTTTTAATAATAAGAAAATTATGTTTACATTTTGTACTGGTGCAGTCTTATACCAGTACGCAAGCTTCTACTTGCAGAAGGCTACAACCTTCTCTCGTTCTCCAGCTTCTACTGGAAGGGAGCTACAATCCCCGAGCTCTTCTACTAGTTGATATGTTTACTAGCACGTAGGTGCTGGCCTACAGAAGGCTACAACCTTCTCTTTTCTTCCAGGGACCATGTTTCATAAATTTTCAGACTGGATCCATCAACAACATCATTCAATCATCAAATATATCTACATCAACCAATCTCCTTTTGAACCAATTGTTGAGCCTCAAAATTACTCTTTCCCTAGCAACTCTTCTCATTCCTTTTCTTTGTTTTTCCATGAATAAAATGCATTCTTATCATCAATGAACAGTATATATTGGCTTAAGAATGAAATTTAGTGATTTATATGTTATACCTTTATGTTTTTCTGTTTAAATAAATTTTTGTCTTTTAGCTACAGAATGCAACCTATTCTGCAGCTAATCGGTTGTTCCGCAGCTACTTCATGCTTTAACAGGTTATAGGTGTCAAACAAGAAAACCGGCCACATGGGCATCTCTAAAATGGTCACAACATGGATCCTATCCCAGTAAACCAGCCCAAATCGACAAAGAAACCAGCTCAAGACCTTAGTCAAAGGTAGAGTCAAACGAGGAAACCTGGGAGCAATAGGAATCTGTGTCCACTCTTCGTGGTTATTTAATACATCCTACAGCTTCTGTTGTAGCATTTACTTGAACCAACCACTGGTGATAACAGTTTCATGAAACTACCTTGTTGACTTAAAGTCACATGTAGCTGATCACTCATTCACGCAGATCTGTTGTAATATTTGGACCACTTATAGCTAAATTCTCTCAAGGGACAGTTAGGATTTTTCTTTAAATATCATTTGTAAATAACATGGAAGGAGTTTGAATTTCCTCATGTATTAAGCTCAAACTTACTGTTCTGTAATTTTGAAACTTATTTCCCTGTTTTTAATATGAAGATAGCATGTTTTATGGACATATGAAAGAGTTTCTTGGAGATTGATTAAGCACACATAACCTATTCAGTTGCAGAGGGCCCCTACGCTAAATGAGGTTTTATTTCATTTTGGTTTTTCCTTTTCTAGTTAAACTGTAAATTCATCATTTCCTTCCACAATGTTCATAATCATTTTCGTACTAACCTTGTTTATAATGCAACTTTCATCATTTTCTTACTAGTGCAGAATAGCTTCTTTTTGCTTAATTTCTTTCTATTTTTTATCAGTAATTAGAAGTTGAAATTCAGTATTGTAATCTAGTTTATTTCATTCATTGTTTTACTAGTCTTTAAATTTTCAATTAGATTGATCAGTGCCATTACTGTTCTTGCCATTTTATTACTAGTTTATTGACTCATGGTGTTAATGAATGTTTATGAAGAGCCCTTCTAGTTGATAACTCATCCTAAATTAAGTGGTTGAACACTTCATTCATGCAATGAGTCTTTTCTACATTCCTGCATTTATTTTCTCTTAGAATAATGAAGTACAGAATTCCTCAAATGTCATCACAAGGAGATTTTCTCCCAAAATTGAGAGGCAGAGTAACTAAGTATTTCATTTAGTTTTGTTTCTGTAATAGATTAGACATTAGTTGCAATTTCACTTTCAGTTTTTAGTTCATGATTTGGAAATAATGATAAAACAAGAATAGAAACTCTGTTTTCATTTCTTGCTTAAACTTTGCTTCCAAGTCTTCCTTAAGCTCTTTTATTTCTCATTTTTAGATTCTTAGCAGTCTTTACAGAAGTTAGATTTAAGATTTTGATAGTTACATTGTAAATCATAAGGATTAAAGGACCAAAAACCCCCAAAACAATATAAAACATAAAAATAATGAAGTAAGAAGGGTCATCTAGCACAAACAGTGCACTACACTTCATCAGTTTAAGATACCCGAATTGATAATTTATGTAGAGAAATTTAGGACACTAAATTGACCAAACATTTTGGCGTCGTTGTCGGGGAAGTGTAACTAGGTAGCCTTATCTCTTACATTCCAAAAAAAAAACAATGACATGCATAGGGAAAGAGACTCTAGGGGTAGATTTATAGCTAGGGGCAGAAGTTCAATTCCTACAACACCACCTACTCCACCAAGAGCAAGAAAAGACACACCTCCATCCCAAACTCATACTCCCAGCCATAGGACTCCTGGAATTCCAGGGACAGAAATCCAATCAAAAGAATCTCCTACTTCATCTACCAAGATAGTCCTAGGGTAGAAAAAATTCGAATCTCCAACAACAGGAATAGCCTTTTTCACCTCCATATAAGAGCCCATTGTAGTTGAAGAATTAGGAATACCTGGTGAGGAAAAAGAAGTAGAACCTCTCTCCCATAGTCTATTAATAGAAGAACCAGAGGAGGAGGAAGTAACCTTGTAGGTTGAATCCTATATTGACTCTGAAGAAACTATAATGGCAGAAGAGGAACAAGATGGAGAATTCTCACTGTTTGGAGGAGGGGGTAGAGGGAGAGGTAGAGGAAATAATGGAGGAGGTAGAGGAAATAATGGAGGACGCAAAGGAAATAGGGAAATAGATAACTCTTTTGGATTCCGTATAGTGGAGGAGGAAACACATGCCACAATGAAAAATATCTCACCTTCTGTCCTCCAAAACTTCTATGGGTTGAGAAGTGAGGACCCTAAAACATTTTTGTTTGAGTTTGAAGTCTTGTGCAGAACTTATGACTATCTAGAAGACTCTCAAAAACTTAAATTGTTTCCTTCAACACTGAAAGGAGATACTTTGAAATGGTTCATGGGGTTAGTCACTCAATCCATTAGAACATGGAATGACATGAAAAAGCCATTTTTGGATAGGTACTTGGATTATTGCATGCCTACCAATCATAAAGATGAGGTGTTCAAAATGATACAAAGAGAGGGTGAAAACTTAGAATATTTGATTGAGAGATTCAATTATAATTTGAAAAGAGCAAAGATGAACAATTTAGATGAAGAAACTTTGAAAGCTCTTTTATTAAAAGCCATTAGAGATGAGCGGATAGATATCCTTAACATGATGGGGAAGGGAGATATCTCTCGACTTCCATTGAGTGATATAGGAGAACTGTGTGTTCATCTCTCAAGAGGTAAATATAAAACATGGAAAGGGCCGAGAGATCCTTATCTTGTTAGAGCAAACAATTCTACAACTGGATCTATAAGTAGGGCAGAAATTGGCAATATTCTTGATGAATTTAAAATTGACATTCTAGGGAGCCTTAATGAGCAACTAGACACCCTTAAAATTCAAAACAAGTAGAAAATAGAGGCTAATTCTTTAGCCATTTTTTGTCCAAAATGAAAAAAAAAAAAAAAACATGGTTTAAGGGAATGCCCTTTAGATGCAAAAATTGTAGAAACTTGTATGATTTGTTCGGAAAGCCATGAGACCAAGGGTTTTCCTTCAATCCCAGGTCTTAAAGTTGTCTTTCAAGAGGAAACAGTCCCAAATTCTACAGAATTTCTTTATTTTATTACAAGAAGACCTTGGTTGGCGACACAAAATCAGTGATTTAACAATAAAATGTATCTTCGACCCCCACCAAACTGGAATTCTTGGTAGTAACCTTGGCCTCAATCTCAACCATGGGCACAAGGAGTACAAAATCCTTATGGGAGATTTTCTCAATATTATCAATATCCTCCATCCTATCAGAATTATCCTCCCCCACATAATCAACAACAAAATCAGCAGCCACAACTTCAAAATCAGAACCCTCAACTTTCATTGCCATTTCCACAACAACCTCCACAACAAAACCAAAATCCCCAACTCTTACTACCATTTCAGCAGAAACCAAATCAGCTACCTGCCCAACCATTACCAAATCCCAACAATAAAAACCCTCAGAATGCTTACATGGTAGAAGGACAACAATTTCCAGCTTACATGATTACTCCTTTAGATCTTAATGATGTTCAACTAAGATCTAGGAGGATATTAGAAAAGGAAAGACCTTCTGTAGTTATTCAAGAACAAGACATTTCTGATGAAGATTCTCTAAAAAATAAAAGTTTTGAGGAAACATTTCTCCAAAACCAAAACATTGAAAAAGGAAAACAAAAAGAACCGGTGAACACAACTCATATCATTGAGCAACCAGCATCTATTTCTACACCTCCTTTTCCTGAAAGACTACAAATTGATAGAGGGGTATAAAAATAGATCTTGTTGCCCAACTATGATTTTTTAGATGAATTGAAGAATGTTTGTATCAAAATTCCTTTGCTACAAGCCATTAGAGAAATTACAATTCTAGCCAAAACAATAAAGGAGTTGAGCATAAAAAGACCAGGAAGAAAAGAAAAAGAAACAAAAAAATTCACCTGGTAGGAAAAATAGCAGACATAATGATGGGAAAAAATGTCTTACAAAAATATGTGGATCCATGCAGTCCAATTATCAAGACACATATAAATGGAATTAAAATTCCAAATACATTGATTGACTTAGGGGCAGCAATAAACATCATGAGTAGACAACTATGGAGCAGCTTAAACTTCCTAATATTCTTTACACACCTACCTTACTGCAACTTGCAGATAGATCAATAATCAAACCAGATGGTGTATTAGAAGATATTTCAGTATCCTTAGATTCTTGGGAATATCCTGTTGATTTCATGATCTTAACTCCCAAGAATAATCTAGGAGGACATCCACTCATATTAGGAAGACCTTGGTTGGCCACAGCTGATGCTTTTATTATTTGTAGATCTGGTGACATGTATATTTCTGATGGAAATTCAACAAAGAAATTTACTTTGTATCCTCTAGCAAAAGCAATCATAGAATTAGATGACAAGGAATGGATTGATGATGAAGATGATATTCAGCCTCTCTTTACTATTCCAGAAATTAGTGAAGATAGTCAAATTTTGAATAAATTGGAAAATTTTGAAACATCTTCAGAATATGATCATGCACAATTTCAAGAAAAATCTAATGTTGAATATTTGTCATCTAGGCAGATGTCTCTCTATTCTATGGAAGAGTTTGGTAGCTCTACAATTGAAATTTTCACAGGTATGACATTGAACATAAACAAAAACTTGGAGAAACTACAACAAGAAGAGCTAACCAAAACATTACAAAAACATTCTGTTGCATTTGCATGGGAATACACGGACATGAAAGGCATTGATCCGAAGACTTGTATTCATCATATCTATATTGAGGAAAACAGTAGACCTATCAGACAACCTCAAAGAAGGATGAATCCAAATCTTAGGGAGATTGTAAAAGAAGAGCTCCAAAAATTACTGAATGTAAACTTCATTTACCCAATTTCAGATAGCCGACGGGTTTCTCCTTTGGTAATTGTGCCTAAAAAGAATGGTAAATGGAGGGTGTGCATTGATTACCGAGAATTGAATAAAGCAACCCTTAAAGATTATTTTCCTTTGCCCTTTATAGATCAAGTATTAGATACATTAGCAAGTAAGAAGTATTTCTCATTCTTGGATGGTTTTAGTGGTTATAATCAAATTCATGTAGCACCTGAGGATCAGGATAAAACCACATTTACTTGTCCATGGGGAACTTATGCCTACCGAGTACTTCCTTTTGGATTATGTAATGCACTTGCAACATTCCAAAGAGCAGTACTAAGAATTTTTTCTGATCTGATAGATGATTGTGTAGAGGTATATATGGATGATTTTATAGTCTATGGAAACACATTTTAAGAAGCTTTGGAAAATTTAGAAAAAGTTCTTAAAAGATGTAAAGAAGCAAACATTTCACTAAGCCATGAAAAATATTTTATGATGTTTACAGAAGGTATTATTTTAGGACATCACATTTCGGGAGATGGAATTAAAGTTGACAAATCTAAAGTTGAAGTCATCTCTAAGTTATCAATTCCAAATTTCCAAAAGGATGTTAGAAGTTTTCTAGGATTTACAGGATACTATAGAAGGTTTATAGAAAACTTCACTAAAATAGCATCTCCTCTCTTCAACTTGCTTACAAAAGATTGTGAATTCAGTTGGAATCTTGATTGCCAATTAGCATTTGAAACCTTGAAAGAAAAAATTTCTGAAGCACCTATTTTAAGAGGTCCAAATTGGAAACTCCCTTTCCATATTTCCACAGATGCTTTAGATACAGCTCTAGGAGATGTATTGGGACAAAAAGATTTGATTCCTTATGCCATTTACTATACAAGTAAGAATTTGACTCCCACTGAGTTGAATTATACTGTGACTGAAAAGGAATTTTTAGTTGTTGTTCATGCAATTAACAAGTTCAGACACTATATAACAGGCTATGAAACCTTTGTTTATACAAATCACTCTGCAATTAGATATTTGATGAATAAACCTATTACTAATGGCAGAGTTACAAGATGGCTTTTACTTTTGCAATAATTCAACATTACTATGCTAGATAGACCTGGAAAACAAAACACAGTAGCTGATTTCTTGTCCAGGATTCAGAATATCAAGGAAGATTCTCCGGTTGAAGATAAGTTTCCTGATGAATATATTTTTGCAGTAACTATTCAAACTCCTTGGTTTGAAGATGTTGCTAATTACTTGGTCACAGGAAAGTTACCCTCACATTTATTTCCTAGAGAGAAAAGAAAAATTATTCAAGAAAGTGCAAGATATTCATGGATCACTAACGAATTGTATAAAACAAGCCCAGATCTTATGATCAGAATATGTGTCAGAGAAGATGAAATTCCTGAGATTCTCAAAGAATATCATGATGAGCCGTGTAGTGGACACTTTGTTGACAAGAGGACGGCCTATAAAATCCTTTATTTAGGATATTATTGGCCATCCATCTTCAAAGATGCTAAAGAATATGTCATAAGATGCGACAGTTGCCAAAGGGTAAGGAAACCTGCTCCCTCAAATGAAATGCCATTACAAACTCAGGTACTTATCGAACCTTTTGAAAAGTGGGCTTTAGACTTTATTGGACCAATTAATCCTCCATCTAACCAGAAAAAGTATATATTGGTATGCACTGATTATGTCACCAAATGGGTAGAAGACAAAGCATTACCTTTTGCTAATGAAAAATCTGTAGTTAATTTTCTTTTTGAAGAAATCTTCACTCGTTTTGGTGTTCCAAGAGAAATTGTGACAGATCAGGGATCTCAATTCACATCCAACATGGTGGAAGGGCATGTGAAGGAATACAAAATCAAGCATAGGAAATCTATTCCCTATCATCCACAAGAAAATGGTCAAGTGGAATCTACAAATAAAGTGATTGAAGGAATCCTCACCAAGACTGTGTATCTACATAGAAGATATTGGGCAGAAAGGCTTCCTGAAGCCTTATGGACCTATAGAAATACATGGAGGAACACAACGGGACATATACCCTATGAACTTGTTTATGGGAAACAAGCTCTATTCCCTATAGAATTCCAAATTAGAACTTTCAAGATGGCAGTCCAATTGGGACTAGATTTATTAGAGGCTCAAAATCATAGACTGGAGCAATGAAATGAACTTGATGAAATCAGGCAAGAGGCAGTTCAAAGGACTGGTATAGTCCAACAACAGAGGGCTAAATGGAATGACAAATATATCAAGAACAAGAGGTTTAAAGAGGAAGATTGGGCGTTGTTATTTGATTCAAAGTTTAAGGATTTTCAAGGGAAGTTTCAAACTCATTGGCTTGGGCCATATGAGATTGAAAAAGTCTTTAGTAGTGGAGCAGTGAGGATCAGAAAAATAGATGAAAGTCAAACTCCTGTTCTTGTGAATGGTCATATAAAAATATACCAAAAACCAATTTCAAAGGAGGAATTCATCAAGATATTCCAGGATAATTCTGAAATGAAGTTAGTGAAAAAGAATCCTTCTTCTCCACCAACTTAGTCTTTATTTTTCCTATCCATAAAATAAATAAATAAATAATAATAATAATAATAATAAATTGTATAAGGTTGAAAACCAATCATTTATTGGTATGCTTATATAGAAAATACAGGGTGAAAATCAAAGGTTTCTGACACCCTATATTTTCCATTTCCTTTCTGTAATAAGTGGTGACAAAAAGCCACAGTCACTCTATATTCTACAAAATTCATTATCCCGTATCACTTCACTTTACTTTATTTTTACAATTTCACTTCATTCCATTGCCATATTTCACCAATAAATTTTTCCCTTTCCAGTATTTCTTCCATCTCCATTTTCATTTATCATCTTGTCTTATATCTCATTTATTTTCACTTACACAGCCATTTCCATATTTTACTCTCTGTTTCACGTTCTGCAGTTGATTCTGTTCTACAGCTACAATTTTCTTATCAGTTCAGGCACAAGTGTACAGTTCATAATAAAACCATGTATGCAGGGGATTGAAGAAAAATCAAATTTCCGAAGAAATCAAGCTCAAGGTACCTGTGGATCAACATCAAAATATTAGCGAGCAAAAGGTAAAGGTTCCAAAGGTAAAGGCAAAAATATATTTCAAAAAGAAATTTGAAAACATAAGTTTGTATAGTATGTATAATCACATGTCTCCTTAACCAACCATCATTTGATTTGACCGCCACAATGTCTCTGCCATATCTTCCGTCTTTAATGATAAACAGTCTCAATGATTATTTCATAACAAATCTCCGCTTCAAACTCCATAACCTATACTCAAACGATCCTCCACAACTACACCTGTTAACGGTCAAGACAACAATGTGACCTACCTATCTACGACTCTCTAAACCCTTACTGTCTATTTATTCCAGGAAAAGTCTTAAGTTTTTCTCTCATATTCACATAGTCATTCCATATACACAGTCATTCCATATACGCAGTCTTTATATTTCCATATACGCAGTCATTCCATTTCTTAGACAGTGAGATTAATTTTGAAGGCTAACCGAAAACAGAGGATATGGGGCTTATTGTTAGAACAGAGCCCATAAGAGTAAAATATATGGATGGGTATCCATAGCTTAAAGGGATGCTACAAAAGGCCAGATAGTTAAATTTTATTGAAAAATTTAATGGCTACCACAAGGAAATTACCAAATCTTTTGCAAGATCATTTGATGGCACAAAAGTGGATATAAGGGATATCAAATTTGCAGTCACAGAATCCTTCATAGCAAAAGCAACAGAGCTCCCAAGACTAGGAGAAAGACGGTTTAAAAACAAGGAATTTCATGATGAATCTTGGAAAGTGATCCTTAAAAACCCAAGTATGGATGTTACAATATTTAGAAAGGGGATTCCTATTTCAACACTCAAGAACAAATGGAGTAACATGTTGTTAATATTGCAAAAATTCATTACATGTGAAGGAAGATTTGGGTCTATGTATGTTTACCATATACGCTTGTTAATGAATTTTTTAGAGAATGGAACCATCAATCTTCCCTTTTTCCTTCTGAACAATCTGAGAAGGATGGAAACAAATGTCCAAAAGAAAATTGAATCAATAGAAACAACTATGTATCATCATGGATTAGTGAAGATTCTAGTTGAATTCCATTTGAGAAATATAGGGGATACATGGGAAGATTTCTTGGTAAGAAATTTATTCCAGGATGCTCCAGATTCATCTGAGGGAAGTCATGTTAAGAGAAGTAGAAGGAGAAAGATCAGCATTAATATTCAAAACTCCTCACAAAAAGATGATGCAGAGACAACTCCTAAACCAGAGGTTAGGAAGCAGACTAAACAGAAGAGAAAAATAAAAGAGAGGGCTGAAGAAATCAATGAGGACATTCCTTAACCTTCATCACCACAAGAAGATGAACAGCTACTCTCTGAAAGACTGACCAATATCAAGGAGCAAATCAAGAAAAATAAGGAGAAAGGAAAGAAGAATAAAGACACAAAAGAAGAAACCGTAAGCTTCCAAAACTTAAGGAGGAGCTCTAGACTCTGAGGTAAGGTGAAGAGGGTAACATTAAGAGAAGCCAAGTTCATAAACTTAGAGGAAGAAACCCCAGTTCAATCTCCTTACAGTATTCCATCTGAACGCAGTCCACAAAACTCTCCTCCACAGAATTTTGAAGGCAACCCAAGTAGAGCTTCTCCTGGCATAGATCCAGTACAACAGCAAATCTATGACTACATAGAGTCATTAGAGAAAAAGAATACCTTGATAGATCCAGGAAATTCAACTAATCCAGAGCAGCCTGTCACCCCACAAGAAACTCTAACTAGCTCTCTCAAACAAGAAATCTTTGAGTTAGAAATTTTGAACACGCACATTTAAAAAGAAAATGAAACCTTGAGGGAATAGAACAAGCTAAATAGAGCTATTCATGACAACACAATGCTACACTTGGGATTATAGTACAAGAAAAACAGGAAACTGAAAAGGAAAAATAAGAAGCTGAGAAGAACACTTATTAACCTCAAATACAGACTTCTTATGAAGAAGCCAAGGATGGCAGTCAGTGCAAAGAGAAATAAGAAGAGGAAGTTGGATGTGCTGGCAGAAGTGTCAGAACAAATGTAATAGGAGGAAAAAGTTCACATTTTTTAAAATAGCATGGGGACATGCAATGATTTTGCAGTGGGGTTATGCTGAGTCTCAAAATTACTCTTTCCCTAGCAACTCTTCTCATTCCTTTTCTTTATTTTTTCATGAAGAAAATGCATTCTTATCATCAATGACCAGTGTATATTGCCTTAAGGAGGACATTTAGTGATTTACATGTTATGCCTTTATGTTTTGCTGTTTGAATAAATTTTTGACTTTTAGCTATGGAACGCGGCCTATTCTGCAACTAATCGGTTTTTCCGCAGCTACCTTCATGCTTTAACAGGTTACAAGTGTCAAACGAGGAAACCAGCCACATGGGCATCTCTGGAATGGTCACGACATGGATCCTATCCTAGTCAACCAGCCCAAATCGACAAAGAAACTAGCTCAAGACCTCAGTCAAAGGTGGAGTCAAACGAGGAAACCTGGGAGCAATAGGACTATGTTTCCATTCTTCATGGTTATTTAATACATCTGATAGCTTCTGTTGTAGCATTTACTTGAACCAACCACTGGTGATAACAGTTTCATGCAACTACCTTGCTGACTTAAAGTCACTTGTAGCTGATCACCCATTCACGTAGATCTGTTGTAATACGTGGACCACATGTAGCTAAATTCTCTCAAAGGACAGTTAGGATTTTTCTTTAAATATCAGTTGTAAAGAACTCAGAAGGAGTTCGAATTTCCTCATGTATTAAGCTCACACTTACTATTCTGTAATTTTGAAACTTATCTCCTTGTTTTTAATATGAAGACCGCATGTTTTATGAACATATGAAAGAGTTTCTTGGAGATTTATTAAGCACACATAACCTAATCAGTTCTAGAGGTCCCCTGCACTGAATGAGGTTTTATTTCATTTTGTTTTTTCCTTTTCTAGTTAAACTGTAAATTCATCATTTCCTTCCACAGTGTTCATAATCATTTTCGTACTAACCTTGTTTATAATGCAACTTTCATCATTTTCTTACTAGTGCAGAATAGCTTCTTTTTGCTTAATTTCCTTCTAATTTTTATCAGTAATTAGAAGTTGAAATTCAGTAGTGTAATCTAGTTTATTTCATTCACTGTTTTACTAGTCTTTAAATTTTCAATTAGACTGATCAGTGCCATTACTGTTCTTGCCATTTTATTACTAGTTTATTGAATCATGGCATTAATGAATATTTCTGAAGAGCCCTTCTAGTTGATAACTCATCATAAACTAAGTGGTTGAACACTTCATTCATGCAATGAGTCTTTTCTACATTCCTGCATTTATTTTCTCTTAGAATAATGAAGTACAAAATTCCTCAAATGTCATCACAAGGATATTTTGTCCCAAAATTGAGAGGCAAAGTAACTAAGTATTTCATTTTGTTTTGTTTCTATAATAGATTAGACATTAGTTGCAATTTCACTTTCAGTTTTTAGTTCATGATTTGGAAATAATGATAAAACAGGAATAGAAACTCTGTTTTCATTTCTTGCTTAAACTTTGCTTCCAAGTCTTCCTTAAGCTCTTTTATTTCTCATTTTTAGATTCTTAGCAGTCTTTACAGAAGTTAGATTTAAGATTTTGATAGTTACATTGTAAATCATAAGAGATTAAAGGACCAAAAACCCCCAAAACAACATAAAACATAAAAACAATGAAGAAAGAAGGGTCATCTAACACAAACAGTGCACTACACTTCATCATTTTACGATACCCGGATTGATAATTTATGTAGAGCAATTTAGGACACTAAATTAACCAAAAACCAATCACAACCGAATAAATCAGTCATTTTGAAAACCCATCAGTCTGATCTTTTAGAATGCTGTCACCAGAATACAGTAACCAGTGTTAGGATATTCTGACACAGGAAATAGTTAAGTACAACTTGGTCTAGTATAGAGTTAGGTATATAGTTACGTAAAGTGTGTTTCTTTACCTTGTACATTTTGTAACTTACAATCCGACGGTCACGATATGTAGTGATCTGACGGTTCATTCTCTCCTCAGTATTACCGACACTTGATCCGTGGCTTAACACCCGATTGGTCCATGATTTCTATTTAAAGCGCATGGAGGGTCATTTGTAGGGTAATCCGTCTATGAGAGAAGCATATGTAAATTTTCATTCTTTTATTAATAAATTGCCTGAAGTGGCCGCGTTGGCTCAGGCCATGGACTGTTTCCCTCTTTGAGGGTTTTAACCACGACAAAATGCTGGTGTATTGATCTGTGATCTGTTTGTGAGCGGTGTCCTTTGGTGTTCTGTCTGAGTAACTTACCCTGTAAATTCCTACATGGTATCAGAGCTATTTGAGGGCTGTGTCCGTTGGTGATCCAAATCAGAAGCCGGTAGAACTGCATCCGACTGCTGTTTCCTAGATCTACTATTTCTGACTGCTTTCGGGCCGAGAGGACTGCTCTGTTGTGTTGGGAGCATCTGTTCCAGTGATGAACCCCTTTCGTTTCACACGAGAAGGTTTCCGGTAGCCCTAGCTACATCATTTTTATGATCTGGAGGTATACAATGTTTATTTGCAGTTTATAGTTATTTTCTCTCTGTTTATTTCGGTTTCGATTTATTTAGCTTTTTTTTATTACCGGATTTACACTTTTCATTTCTGCGTATGCTCTTTGCCCTGCGACTCTGTGCGATCTAGGCAAATCAGAAACAAAAAGGAATGATTTTTCTCATGCGTATGCTCTTTTCCGCTGCGCCTTAGTGTGATCTCAGAAAATCAGAAACATTGAGGAAAATATTTAGTTTCCGGCTAAAGCTAACTTCGAGCCGCAAGGTTCGTTTTTTTTGTGTGTCCGTGTTGGGTTTTGTGTTTTTTGTTTTGTAGGGAAAAAGAGCTTTCTCAAAGCAAGCACGCAACCCAAAGCATCAACCCCCTCTCTCTCTCTCTCTCTCTCAAACTTTTTGTATAGCTCACTTGGTGCAAAGCTAATTTATGAGAGTAGAGGTCTTGGGTTCAAGTCTCCATTTTGTGGGGGCGGATTTTTTTCATTTCCGCACATTCCCGCACTTCGTCGGCGACTTCGTCAATTTTTTTTTTCAAAAAGCCATAACTTCTTCATCTGGAAGCCATTTTCAGAACTGTTTTTTTTTTAAATGGCCTAATTTTTCGAGATCTTTCCATTGGTACACTTAGTTTCAGCATCTACAGCTTCAGCTTCTGTTAGAAATGGAAATTCCATGCCAAGTCATTCTTGATAACACTAACTACTTCCAATGGTGGTCATACATTGTGGATTTACTTAGAAGTAAAGGTCTTTACAAAATAGCCACAGGCCAAGAGACCAAACCGAAAGATGAAGATAAGGCAGCTAAATGGGAAAATAGGCAAGACCAAGCACGTGGGTTGATAGGGATGTCTATTTCTCCAGATCTTAGATTCCATATTGCAGAACTTGATACTCCTAATGAAGCACTGCAACAAATTACTAAAGTCTTTGGAATTAAAAATGAACTTAAAGCCCATCAACTTGAAAATGAATTGCTTACATTGGACCCCAATAATTTTTCTTGCATTGAAGATTTTTTGTCCAAGTTCAAGACCCTTAGACTTCTCTTGGAAGGTGTTAAGGTTAAGAAAGAAGATAGTAGCCTTATCTACTCCATTCTTACTAAGTTAGGACTAGCCTATTCTGTGTTTGTTTCCACCTTCCATTCTACAAGAGAAGCCTTCATTTCTCAAGGACAAACCTACAAGTCCCCTTCCTTTGATTCCTTTTGTGATTCTTTAATAAGAGAACAAGAAAAACTCTTACACCTTGGTCTTCTTCATCTTGGAAACTCTTCTAAGAAAGCGTTAGCCGCCCAGCAACAACCAAATCCAAAGAATCCTAAGAAGTTGTATCCTAAAAAGAATGGTCCTAAACCAAACAAGGGTCCTAAGCAATTTCAGCCTCAAAATGAAAAATCATTTCAACAAAATGATAAGACATAAAAACAAAGGGAAGAAGACTGATAGACATTGCAACTTTTGTAATCGAGATGGCCACTTAGAATCCAAATGCTTTAAGAAGATGGAAGCCTTGGAAGCAGCAATGAAGAAGCATAACATCCATTTGGAGCAATCTTCAACTTCAACTTCATCTTTAGGAATGGCATTTTCTGCATGTGGTTGTCAAGCATCTCGGTCCAGCTATGCACTAAATGTATCTTCTTCTTCTTATTCTCATGAGTGGCTCATTGATTCTGGAGCTTCTTATCACATGGCCAAAAACAAAGCCATGTTTTCTTCTTTAAATGATTGTAACACCAAAAATATATATGTTGGTGATGATAGATCTCTTAGTGTTATAGGGACTGGAACTGTTCATCTAGACAATGGTCAGTTTAATGATGTATTATGTGTTCCAACCTTATCCTGCAACCTTCTATCTGTATATCAGATAACCCATTCAAGTGAAGGTAAAATCGTTGAATTTTCACCTCACGATGTTGTAATTAAGGACCTAAGAGATCCTAGACAGATTTTAGCTACTGGCATTGCTGATGATTCTACAAGGTTGTATAAGTTTCACAACTTTGGGTCATCAGATCTTCCCTCAGTATTTGTTGCTCATAATGATGAAGTGAGCAAACTTTGGCATGAGATATTTGGTCACTTAAACTATCGCTCTCTTCAGATTCTATGTAAAGAAAATATGGTGATAGGTCTTCCAATGGTATCTTGCAAAGATGGTATTTGTTCCGGATGTGTACTCGGAAAACATCATCGGGACAATTTTGAAAAATGTGCCTCTTGGCATGCCTCAGCCCCTTTACAGCTCGTGCATAGTGATTTATGTTGTCCACTTCTAGTTGCTTCATTCTCTGGCTACAAGTATTTCTTAACTTTCATTGATGATTTCTCCAGACGCACTTGGGTATACTTCTTAAAACTCAAGAGTGAAGTATTTAACATGTTCTTGGCCTTTAAGGCCTTTGTTGAAAAACAATATGGACATCAAATTCTTAAGCTAAGATCTGATAATGGCGGAGAATATGTTAAAAACACATTCATCAACTTTTGCACTGAGAATGGAATTCAAATGCAACATACTGTTCCATATACTCCACAACAAAATGGTGTAGCTGAAAGGAAGAATCGCACCTTAAAGGAAATGGCTAATTGTATGCTTCAATCTAAAGGACTTAGTCTTAATTATTGGGCAGAAGCAATTAACTGTGCAAATTACATAATAAATCACACTCCTACTAAGGTTTTAAAGAATATCACTCCAGAAGAAGCATGGAGCTCAAACAAACCAGATGTAAGTCACTTTCGTGTTTTTGGAAGTGAAGCATGGGCCCATATTCCAAATGAGAAACATAAAGCTTTAGAACCAAAGAGTGAAAAATGTATTTTTGTTGGATATTCTGAAGATGTCAAAGGATATAGATTTATTCCACTTAAGTCCAAAAATGTTATCATTAGAAGAGATGTAAAGTTTGATGAAAATATATCGGCCTGCGAGCCTAGTTCGGCGGATGTACCACCTCTCCCTATCTCTTCTACTTTTGAAAATATTTCTTCTTCTGATGATGAAAGCGAGGATGAAAATCCTCCCCCACCTTCTCAGGATCCTCCTTCAGCTCCTTAGCTTCCAAAATGGGTCCGTGCTACTCGGGATGCAGCAGGTGATCTTGCCGGTGATCCTACAGATCAACGACGTACACGTTCTCAGTTCGAGAGAGCCTCTTCTTTACTGGCTCAAGCTTTAGTGAATTATGATCCTGACACCTTTGCAGAAGATTCAGGCCATCCAGATTGGGAAGCAGCTATGAATGAAGAATATCATTCATTATTGGCAAATGATACATGGGATCTTGTTCCTCTACCAAAGGGACGAAAACTTGTTAGATGCAAATGGGTTTACAGAACCAAGTATGGACCAGATGGGAAAGTTGATAAACATAAAGCTCGTCTTGTTGCTAAGGGTTTTTCACAAGTTGAAGGCATTGACTATACTGAAACCTTCTCCCCTGTTGCCAAAATGAACTCTATCCGCCTTGTTCTTTCCCTTGCTGCCTCTTTCAAAGGGGAAGTCCATCAGATGGATGTTAAATCCGCCTTCTTGCATGGGGACTTGCATGAAGAAATCTATATGGAACAACCCATTGGCTTTATACAAACAGACTCCAGCCTTGTATGTCAGCTTAAGAAATCCCTTTATGGTCTCAAGCAAGCTCCTCGAGCTTGGTATGCCAAAATGGATAACTTTCTTTTAGAAAATGGATTTTCTAGGTGTCATTCTGACAATACTGTCTACACCAAGAAAGTGGGCAAGTATCTTATCATTCTTGTTCTTTATGTTGATGATATTATCCTGACTGGCAGTGATCCCAACCTTATAAACCATGTGAAGTCTAGCCTTAAAAGGAAGTTTGAAATGACAGACTTAGGACACTTACATTATTTTCTCGGTCTTCAAGTCTTGCAATCCAAGGAAGGTATTTCCCTTTCTCAGTCCAAGTATGCCTGTGATATTCTACGCCACTTTCACATGGAAGACTGTAAGCCAACCCCTTCTCCCTTTCAGTCTGGAGTCAAACTTTTAGTCACTTGTACTTCTCCTGAAGTTGATGCTACCTTATACCGTCAACTTGTAGGAAAACTTTTGTATCTAACCCATACTCGTCCTGACCTTTCCTTTGCCATTGGCCTTGTTGCTCGGTTTATGAAAAACCCACATGAAAGTCATTGGAAAGCAGCTAAAAGAACACTTCGTTATGTTCGAGGTAAAATTCAGTTTGGGATTCATTACAGTGCCGAAGCATCTCCTCTATGGGTTGGTTTAACTGATTCCGATTGGGCTGGTGACCCTGATGATCGGAAGTCTACTGCAGGTTATGTGTTCACTCTTGGTTCAGGACCTATTACATGAGCTTGCAAGAAACAAGGTGCCATTTCTCTTTCTTCAGCAGAAGCAGAGTATCGTGGTGCCATAGAAGCTAGTAAGGAAGCCTTGTGGCTTCGTCAGATCCTGTCAGAGTTTGGCTTTCAGCAACAGCATCCGACTACACTTTGGTGTGATAATCAAAGTGCCATTCAGCTATGCAAAGATCCAGTCCAACATCAGCGCAGCAAACACATTGAACTGCACATGCACTTCATCAGAAATCTCATTCATGACCATGTTCTTGAAATGCAATATTGTTCAACAGATGATCAAGTTGCAGACATCTTTACAAAGGCTCTCACAGAGGCGAAGTTCACTAAACTTCGATTTATGGTTGGAGTTCAGGAAGTTGTCACTAAGGGGGGATAGGCTCTAGTGCCTCCTTCCTTCTCCTATTGTGTCATATTTGTAAATCCTTCAATCCTATCCCAAGTTGTTCTTAAGGGGGGATGTTAGGATATTCCGACACATAGGAAATAGTTAAGTACAACCTGGTCTAGTATAGATTTAGGTATAGAGTTAGGTAAAGTGTGTTTCTTTACCTTGTACATTTTGTAACTTACAATCCGACGGTCATGATATGTAGTGATCCGACGGTTCATTCTCTCCTCAGTATTACCGACACTTGATCTGTGGCTTAACACCCGATTGGTCCATGATTTCTATTTAAAGCGCATGGAGGGTCATTTGTAGGGTAATCCATCTATGAGAGAAGCATATGTAAATTTTCATTCTTTTATTAATAAATTGCCTGAATTGGCCGCGTTGGCTCAGGCCATGGACTGTTTCCCTCTTCGAGGGTTTTAACCACATCAAAATACTGGTGTATTGATCTGTGATCTGTTTGTGAGCGGTGTCCTTTGGTGTTATGTCTGAGAAACTTACCCTCTAAATTCCTACAACCAGAACCCAAGCCAAAAGCTAAAAACACTACAACAACAAACAGAAGCAACTAAAACATATTTAATAAGGTATACGCTACTTCGATGTGTCAAACCTATGTGCATACGTGATTTCCTCAAAGCGAACCTGCGTATACGCTGCTTTGATATGCAGAACCAACGTGTATACTCCCTTTTTCTAAAGTGAACCTGCGTACAAATCTGTAAATGATGATTTAAACATTACAACTATTCCAGACTTCAGTCATACCCAGACCATATCATTTACAGAATAATATATTCGTCAATATTCAGATCTAGAATATTCATGAGCAAAAACACATAATAATAGTTCATTTTACGCCTTAAGATCCCGATCCATCATTAGATCTAGTTCCTCATTATCTACTAAGGTTCTTCCTTGGTTCAGATCCAGTGATGCACCATAACCCAATAACCTGCATACTAGATCTCACACTTCATAAGATATTTGATACTTACACACCTTGGCCTAATGATCTTCTCCCCCTTTTATAATTTGTAGGCCTTTCTCAATACCAGGGACCAAAACCACTTAGGACCAATACCTTGGACTAAATACCTAGGGTCAATACCTCAGACCCGATACCTTGGACCAATACCATGGATCAAAATACCATGGACCAAATACTTCAGACCAAAAACTTAGTTTTCCAAGGTATACGCACTTTTCCTTTTGTGAAAGTGTGTGTGTATGTATACGCGACTTGTATACAGTGAACTCGCGTGTATACGCGGCTTGGCCAATGGTGAACCTGCATATACCTCTCTTTCTTCATTCTATGAAGTCTAATCTATAACTCTGTGCTGTTAACCTGCTTTACTGTGATCTGGCATCTGAGTGAGTTGCCTTCTGAACTGATTCCTTGAAGCTGCCATGCATTTCATCACATCTATAAATACTACTGCCAGACATTCTGTCACATCGGATATCTCTTCTATAGATTCATCTAGTTATCATGTACAAGTGAGTTGTTCTGCTACAAGTGGGTTCCCATCAAGTATAACACATGCATCATAATTCCAATAATCTCCCCCTTTGGACTTGATGGAAACAACAACACCAAGTCACTCTCCCCCTTTGACATCAAGGGCAAAGGGTCATGCTCCCCTTGAGTACATGCTGAATTCTCTGATATGTTGAAGTGTGTTGATTGAGCTCCCATGATTGAGTTAATGCTCCCCCTGAGCACAAGAAAGGTCTGCAAAAAGATAACATGACTCTATACATACATCACCAATGACCTTCCTATCACCAATGACTCATACATACATCCATCTCCCAACCAAGTGGGGATATACCAAATTGTTTATATATGACAAAAGCAAGAAACATTACATCATTTGTCCCATGCATAGTGGGGTTACAAATTAGGTATTTTCATGACCTTTACATTAAATGATATACATGACATATATAACAGAGACCAAATGTCTTAAACAAGACCATGATAGTCAGCAACAACTATCATCAACAACATCTGTCAATCAGCATCCAGACCAGCAACCATGTTCTCCCCCTGAATCTGTTCCACCTATTCACTGTCAAATCTGATCATTGCATATGTTAGTAAGAGATATCACAGCATCATCATCAATCAGATATACATCAAGTTATCAATCAACTTTATGAGGATCAAGATATTTCCATATGTGATCAGCAGATTGTAACAAACCATATCAAACCCCTTTCTCATGAGTCTAACCCACTGCTTTTCTTCAAACCAACATGTACGCGATTGTACCCACAGAAACCAACATATGTACACGACTATGCTTCATGAAACTCAAGTATAACAACCTTTCTCCGAAGAAGATAGGATTTAATAGTAGGATGATGCAGCAACTACTCCCAGTTTTTTTCTAAGATATTCAAATGTCTCTTTGGGTAGCGGTTTAGTGAATATATCAGCAACCTGTTTTTTGGAGGGAACATACTCCAATTTGACCTTTTGTTCAAGCACTTGTTCTCGTAGAAAATGATATTTTATGGGTATGTGCTTGTTTTTGCAGTGCATGACTGAATTCTTTGAAATACTGATGGCACTTGTATTATCACATAGAATGGAGATGGGTGGAGTACATGTGATCTGAATGTCTTGCAAGGTTTTCATCATCTAAAGTAGTTGTGTGCAGCAAGATGCAGTAGCCACATATTCTGCTTCAGCTCTAGATAATGCAATTGAACTTTGTTTCTTGCTGAACCAAGACACTAACCTGGAACCCATATAGAATGCACCACCACTAATGCTTTTTTTGTTATCAACACTTCCTGCCCAATCTGCATCTGTATATGCATGAAATGTAACATCTGTATCTCTAGGATACTGTAGAGCCTCTAACTTGCACTTGATTATCCATCATTACCTACAGTTTTCCCTCACTCATCTCTCTTTTACCTTATTTTCCTTGTAAACCAACCCAGATCATTACATTTAATGTCTTTAAGCATGATTAAGTGAACTTTGCTAATGTGTGACTGTTTTGTTTAGATTTTGACATATTTACAGAGATTCCGCAGCTGTCTGGCAATTCCGCAGCCATTCAGCGATTCCGTAGCCATCTGGTGATTCCGCAGCCTTTTTGTTAATCTCAAGGTTCCACGTGTCATTTTGCAAAACGAGCCACATGGGCACGTGGGAATAAAGGTGCTCAAGGTTCCTGTGCTACTGGTTCGGTCAGCCACATCATCTACACCTCCGGTCAACGAGGGTCAAGCCACGGTCAACAAAGGCAGCTTAAACGGTGTTGCGTAAGCTATTGGGTCACGTCAATGCAACTGGTGATTTGTCCGTGTTACGCAGGTTGTGGGAAACATAATCCAACTCTGGATTCAATTCCCATAACGACCAGAACCTCCAGCTCATCCACGAGGCTTATGACGTGTTTCTGAACCTTTATTACGCATGACAGATTAGTTAATTTTCAGTTTCTAGCTTTACGCATTAGGCAATCGTTTAGATGCCTATAAAAACTTGCGTCTGTGTACGCTTAATGTTACTTTTTAGTTGCTGTGTTTTATGAACTTGTTATAATTTTAGTGCATTTCAAGACTCTGTTTTGATAGTGCTGTTCTAACACTCTTGACTGTAATTTTCTGCATATGGAGTAATAGAAGACAGTGCTGTTCTGACGTTTTCAAATCCTTGAGTCTTCTTTGGGTTTTATGAATGGAGGGCCCCCGTTCATGACTGCCCTTGTATAGTATTTTATGTTCATATTCTTGCTATTTCCTTATTTTCCATTCAGCATTTCCTTTCCTTTGAAACATGTACAGCTTGATTCACTTTCATTGTCATTTCATTTGCAGCATTCACTTAAACTGATCAGTATTGTTCTTTTGCAGGTTTTTAACCCGGGATTGTTTTTGTCTTTATGTATTTGCTTTATATCTGATGGTATTTTCAGTTGACAGATTCAAAGTTGCTGCCTTTACTTTATTTTCACAGCTGATTTCTAGTTTAGTTTCTCAAAGTTGTCTGCTAACATATTGATGGTCTCTTTATCACAAATTGTTCATCTTTTAGAGATCAGAATACTAATAAATTTCAGCTGGCTTTGAGTACTTTTTAGACTAATCTTTAACTACTTTCTAATCGTGCTTTACATAGTACCATATGTTAGAAGCAGAGAGTTAGGAAGAGCTGAACATTATAACTAGTCTTTAAAGTAGATTTTTCTCATTCTTGATCACTTTTTAAACTCATCTTTAGCTACTTCCTAATCGTGTTTTACACAGTCCTATGTGTTGGAAGCAAAGAGTTAGGAAGAGATAAACATTATCATTGGTTTTTAAAGTGATTTTCTTACCTTTTATTTGCAGCAGCATGAATGGTGTCTAGTGCCATTAGAAAGTGGTTCTTTGCTTTCAGTTCATTTCAAGTTATTTATTTCTTTCAAGCTTTTCCTTTTCAGCAAGTAGTTAGAAACCACCAATCACACACCCTCACTCATCTAGAATTCACCTTACACACACTATCACTCATCTGTTTATAAAATCATCACTCCATCTTAGGAAGATAAATTAACCACAAACAACACCCCAAACGACAAAAAGCTCTAAGAGGTTGCTTAAGTACATATAGTACACCTTCACTTCATCAACTTACGAGCCCCGGGTTGAAAATTAATGACATCAATTTAGGAACACTAAATTGACTAAACATTTTGGCGCCGTTGCCGGGGAAGTGAAATTAAGTAGCCATATTCTTAGAAAAAAAAAACATAAAAATTTCAAGGAAAGAAGTTGATAACCTATCAAAGTATGCTCTCATCTTGCACTTCAAGGTGATCTGGAGGATCAGAAAAAGAAAAAGTTATTGATTTGGTAGCTTCTTGAGTATGCTCTCTTCTTGCACCTAGAGTGATCTGGAAGATCAGAAAAAGAACTATTAACTTGACTTGAAGAAAATAATAAAAAATGACATGCATAGAGCTAGAGATTGTAGGGGAAGGTTTTTAGCTAGAGCTCGAAGTTCAATTTTTACAAGTCCATCTGCTTCAAGGGATAGACAAGAGACACCTCCCTTATCTCCAACCGACACTCCTAGTCCTAGAATTCCTGGAATTCAAGAGCCAAGAGTTGACTCTCCTACACCTTCTATTGAATTTGAACCAGGAAGAGACTCTTCTCTTTCTCCTACAGAAAGACCAGTTGTAATTGAGGAAGTGGAATCATCTGAAGAAGAAGGAGAAATCTCTTCTCATTCACCTTTTGTAGAGGAACCCGAAGATTTTGAAATCCCTAGGAGAATCATCATGGCAGAGGAAGAAGGAGGTGGTAGAGGTAGAGGTAGAGGTAGAGGAGGAGGAGGAAACAACAATAACAATAATGGAGGTAGAGGTCCCCTTGGAGGAGGAAATAGAGATGGGGATAATTCATTTGGGTTTCCCGTTGTTAATGAGGATTCCCGAGCCACTATGAAAAACATATCACCATCTGTCCTCCCAAATTTCCATGGGTTAAGGACTGAGGACCCTGAAACATTCTTATTTGAGTTTGAAGTGGTGTGTCAAACTTATGACTACCTGGATGACTCTCAGAAACTCAAATTGTTCCCTTCAACACTGAAGGATCAAGCCTTGAAATGGTTCATGGGGTTACTCACTCAATCCATTAGGTCTTGGGATGAAATGAAACAGACATTTTTGGATAGGTATTTCGACTATTGTATGCCTACTAATCACAAGGACGAGGTTTTTAAAATGATACAAAGAGAAGATGAGAGCTTAGAAGATTTACTTGAGAGATTTCAATATAACTTGAAAAGAGCAAAAATGAGTACCTTGGATGAAGAGACCTTAAAAGCCCTCTTATTAAAAGCCATTAGGGATGAATGGATAGATATCTTAAACATGATGGGGAAAGGGGATATTTCTCAACTTTCACTCAATGATATAGCAGAACTCTGTATCCATCTCTCAAGGGGCAAATCAAAAACTCAAAAAGGGCCTAGAGATCCTTCTCTCCTTAGGGCAAATAAATTTGCAACAGGATCAGTAAGTAGGGCTGAAATCGGCAGTATGCTTGATGAATTTAAAACTGACATCTTAGGGAGTCTTAGTGAACAACTAGATACCCTTAAGATTCACAATAAACAAAAAGCAGAAGATGAGGCTTTGGCTATCTTTTGCCCGAAATGTAGAAAGAAACAAGCTTTAAGGGAATGTCCCTTAGATGCACACGTTGTAGAAACATGTGTAATTTGCTCAGAAACTCATGAGACCAAGGATTGTCCTTCAATTCCTGGCCTCAAAGCAGTCTTTCAAGAGGATCCAGATACACTTGAATCTCTCTGTTTTATTGCAAGGAGACCTTGGCAAGGACAACAGAATCAAGGGTTTAACAACTCTATGAATTCTCAATCCCAACCAAATTGGAATCCTTGGCAACAACCTTGGCCTCAACCTCAAAATGCTTTTCAAGCATGGATGCAAAGCATGCAAAATCCTTATGGGAGATTTGCTCAATTCTATCAATATCCTCCATCATTTCAGAATCAGCAGGCTCCACAACTTCCAAATCAAGGTCAACAACTATCATTGCCATATCCTCAACAACAACAACCTCCTCCACAAAATCAAAATTCTCAATTATCGCTTCAATCCCAGCAGAAATCAAATCAACTTCCCTCTCAGCCATTACCAAATCCAAATAATAGGAACCCTCAAAATGCTTACATGATGGAAGGTCAACCATTCCCTACCTATATGGTTGTTCCTCTCAATGAAGTACAACTCAGATCAGGTAGAATCTTAGATCAACCTTCTACAAGTGTTCAACAACCAAGTATTTCTGAGGAAGAATCTCTCAAAGTCAATAAAGGTTCTGAAGTATTACTTCAAAACCAAAATATCCAAAAAGGAAAAGAAAAAGAATCAACCTCTACAACTCCCATAGTTGAGCAACCTACACCTTTAGCTACACCTCCTTTTCCTGAAAGATTACAAATTGACAAAGGAGTGGAAAAGCAAATATGGGTGCCTGACTATAGTTTTCTAGATGAATTGAAGAATGTCTGTATCAAGATCCCCTTGTTACAAGCCATTAAAGAAATTCCCATTCTAGCAAAGACAATAAAGGAGTTGAGTTTGAAGAAAACAGGAAAAAGAACCAGAGATACTAAAAGGATACATCTAGTTGGAAAAATTGTAGACATTATGATGGGTAAGATTACCATGCAAAAATATGTGGACCTCGGTAGCCCTATTGTCAAAACTCATATTAATGGGGTTGAAATCCCAAATACTTTGATTGACTTAGGAGCCACAATCAACATCATGAGTAGACAGACCATGGATCAGTTAAAGCTTCCTAACCTTCTCTTTACACCTACTTTGCTGCAGCTTGCAGATAGATCAATCATTAAACCTGATGGTGTATTGGAAGATATTCCAGTCTCCCTAGATTCTTGGGAATATCCAGTTGATTTTATGATTTTAACTCCCAAGAACAATCTAGGAGGATATCCTCTTATTTTAGGAAGACCTTGGCTGGCCACAGCTGATGCTTTCATAAGTTGTAGGTCTGGGGACATGTATATATCAGATGGTAATTCCACCAAGAAATTCAACTTGTATCCTCCAGCAAAGGCAATAACAGAAATAGGAGAAGATGAGTGGGTTGATGATGAGGATACTATTCAACCTGTTCTAACCATCTCTGAAATCAGTGAGGATAGTCAAATTCTAAATACATTAGAAAATTTTGAAATACCTTTAGAATATGACTCTACACAATTTCAGTTAGATGCAGACATTGAATATCTCTCCTCTAGACAGATGTCTCTCTTCTCAATGGAAGAGTTTGGTAGTTCTACAGTTGAAATCCTTCCAGGAAAAACATTGAACATTAACAAAAACTTGGGAAGACCACAACAAGAAGAATTAACCAAACTGTTGCAAAAACATTCCACTGCCTTTGCATGGGAATACACTGACATGAAAGGAATCAATCCTAAGACTTGTATTCATCACATCTATATTGAAGAAAACAGCAGACCTATTAGGCAACCACAAAGAAGGATGAATCCAAACCTTAGGGAAATCGTGAAAGAAGAACTCCAGAAATTGCTCAAGGTAAACTTCATTTACCCCATTTCAGATAGCCAATGGGTTTCTCCCTTGGTTATAGTGCCCAAAAAGAATGGTAAATGGAGAGTTTGCATTGATTATCGAGAATTGAACAAGGCAACCTTAAAGGATCATTTCCCTCTACCTTTTATTGATCAGGTACTAGACACTTTAGTAGGTAAAAAGTATTTCTCATTCTTGGATGGTTTTAGTGGGTATAATCAAATTCAGGTAGCACCTGAAGATCAAGACAAAACCACATTCACTTGTCCTTGGGGAACTTTTGCCTACCGAGTACTCCCTTTTGGATTGTGCAATGCACCCGCTACATTTCAAAGGGTTGTACTAGGAATCTTTTCAGATCTGATTCATGATTGTGTAGAGGTATACATGGATGATTTCACAGTTTATGGTAATACATTTGAAGAAGCTTTGGAAAATTTGGAAAAAGTACTGGTAAGATGTAAGGAAACAAATCTTTCTTTAAGTCATGAAAAGTGTTTTATGATGTTTACTGAAGGGATTGTTTTCGGACATCATATTTCAGGAGATGGGATTAAGGTTGATAGATCCAAAGTTGAAGTCATCTCTAAGTTACCTATTCCAAATTGCCAGAAGGATGTTAGAAGTTTTCTTGGATTTACTGGGTATTACAGAAGATTTATTGAAAACTTCACTAAGATAGCATCCCCTCTTTTCAAATTGCTTACCAAGGACTGTGAGTTCAAATTGGATCCCGAGTGTCAATCTGCTTTTGAAGCTTTAAAGACTAGAATATCTGAAGCACCCATCTTAAGGGGGCCAAATTGGAAACTTCCTTTCCATATTTCCACTGATGCTTCAGATACAGCTCTAGGAGCTGTTTTGGGACAAAAGGATTTGATCCCTTATGCCATTTATTACACAAGTAAGAATTTGACTCCCACTGAGTTAAATTATACTGTTACAGAAAAAGAGTTCTTAGCTGTGGTACATGCGATCAATAAGTTTAGACACTACATAACCGGCTATGAAACCTTTGTCCATACTGATCACTCTGCCATAAGATATTTAATGAACAAACCTGTTACCAATGGTAGAGTTACAAGATGGCTTTTACTCTTACAAGAATTCAACATTACTGTGTTAGATAGACCTGGAAAACAAAACACAGTAGCTGATTTCTTGTCTAGAATCCAAAACACTAATGAAGATTCTCCAGTAGAAGATAAGTTTCCAGATGAATACTTGTTTGCAGTGACTACCAAGACTCCTTGGTATGCAGATATGGCTAATTATCTTGTTACAGGGAAGCTTCCTCTACACTTATTTCCTAATGAGAAAAGGAAAATCATTCAGGAGAGTTCACATTATTCTTGGATTTCTAATGAATTGTTCAAAACAGGGCCAGATTGTATAATCAGAAGGTGTGTTCGGGAAGATGAAACGCCTGACATCCTTAAGGCATGTCATCATGAACCATGCGGCGGGCACTTTGCTGACAAGAGGACAGCCTATAAAATCCTTTCTCTGGGATATTATTGGCCTTCTCTCTTTAAAGATGCAAAGCAGTATGTTAGAAGGTGTGACAGCTGCCAAAGAGTTGGGAAACCAACTCCTTCAAATGAAATGCCTCTACAGCCTCAGGTATGCATCGAACCCTTTGAGAAATGGGCTCTATATTTCGTTGGACCAATTAATCCTCCATCAAAGCAAAAGAAGTATATACTGGTTTGTACTGATTATGTTACTAAGTGGGTAGAAGCCAAGGCATTGCCTTCTGCCATTGAAAATTCAGTTGTTCAATTTCTTTTTGAGGATATTTTCACTCGTTTTGGTGTCCCAAGGGAAATTGTGACAGATCAGGGCAGCCAGTTTACATCTAAATTGATGGAGAAGCTGATGGAGGAATATAAGATCAAGCACAGAACATCTACTCCATACCATCCACAATCAAATGGCCAAGTGGAATCTACCAATAAAGTTCTTGAAGGCATTATCACCAAGACTGTTCATCTTCATAGAAGAGATTGGGCGGAAAGGCTCCCAGAAGCCTTATGGGCCTATAGAACTACATGGAAGAACACAACAGGACATTCTCCCTATGAACTTGTTTATGGGAAGGAAGTCCTGCTCCCCATTGAGTTCCAGATCAAGACCTTCAAGATGGCAGTCCAATTGGGAATGAGCCTCACAGAAGCCCAAAGACACAGAATGGACCAGCTAAATGAGCTAGATGAAATAAGGCAAGATGCAATTCTAAGGACCGATCTAGTTCAGCACCAAAGATCTAAATGGCATGATCGTCATATCAAAGAAAGAAAGTTTCAGAAAGGATATTGGGCTCTATTGTTTGATTCAAAGTTCAAAGACTTCAAAGGAAAGTTTCAAACTCATTGGCTTGGGCCATATGAGATTGATGAAGTCTTTAGCAATGGAGCAGTTCGAGTGAAAACTATTGATGAATTTCATACTCCTCTTATTGTGATTGGCCATCGCTTGAAAATCTACCAAAAGCCATTCTCAAAAGAAGAGTTTGTAAAGTTGTTTAAAGAAGATTCTGCAATCAGGTTGGTGGAGAAGGATTCTTCTCCTCCATCAGCCTAATCTTTGGTTTTTGAAAAAAAAAAAAAAAAAAGAAGAAAAAAAAAAGAGAAAAAAAAAAAAAAAAAGAAAAAAAAAAAATGTATAAGCCTGAAAACCAATCTCTGATTGGCAGTCTTATGCAGAAAACCTGAGGTGAAAATCAGGGTCACCTGACACCTCATGTTTTCCAAAAAAAAATATCTCTCTCTCTTCCATCTCATTTCGCCATTTCATCCACTTCATTCACCATCTCATTCATTTAATCACTCTCACTCCACCTCATTTCTTTCCATCCATCCATCCATTCATTACATTTCATTCCATCAATAAAGTTATTTTTTTAGATAACTAAAGTTGTTTTATGCAGCCGGAGGGTACCACTGCAGTTTCCGCAGCTGTCTGGCAATTCTGTAGCCATTCAGCAATTCCGCAGCTCTCTGCACCTGCATAAAAGAAACACAGTCTGTTTGAAAAGAAATTTATAGTTCAGAAGTCATCAACAATAAGTGGAAAAGAGTCATGCAACAACAATCAAACAATGAAGGGTTAGTGGCAAATGATCAAAGGCAATCCAAGCGCGGATATGAGGTATGATCTAAATCCTAAACTTACGGTTATCTCATTTTGCAAAGTTTCCGGGTTATGTTTTCTACCATTTAATGTAATGATTACCAGTCTTTCCCATCATGCGACCAAAAATCCATCTATCCCCCACACTTATCGGTCCTGTTCATCACGATTTTGAAACTCAATTGTGGCTGCTCCTCCATTAAGGTTTTCGTACCTAAGTGACGTAGACTACTGTATTACGTCTCTCTACGTCATAATTCCGCAGCCAAGTGTAAACCTATGACCGAAGCCTAAGGACCTAACCGTTTCTACCCATCATTTCATAACCCTCCTACGCTCGTATCATTCCATTCACGTTGTTTCATTTCCACAGTTCCCTTATTCCGATGTGCTCACTACGCTGCTACCTTAGCCATACTCTGTTTTACTTCTTCCTCTCTGCTAATTCTGATTATCAGTGAAAGTATGTTACGGCTGTTACATTAGAGCCGTAAATTTACTGTGTTAAGGCCACTGTTGAAGCCGTGTAACCTTTTTTCCAAAAGTTTTAGAACAGAGCCGTAGAGCCAATGGGTAAACTCTTAAGAGCAGAACCAGAGGGTTCAAAATTTCTAGAGGGATATCCTCAAGTTAAAGAGGCTTTGCAGAAAGCAAACTGGCTCCAATGCATCCAGAAATTCAGAGGTTACCACAAAGAGGTTACGAAGGCCTTTGCACGTTCCTTTAGAGACAAAGACAATCAAGTGGAGATAGGGGACCTAAAGTTTACAGTCACTGAGAACAGTATAGCACAGGCCACTTCACTTCCACAAACTGGAGAAAGATGGTTTAAAAACATATCAGTACAAGACCAACAGTGGAAGCAAATCTTAAAGAATCCAGGTATGGATACCAGCATTTTTACAAAAGGGATTCATGTTACTTATGTCAAGGAAGAATGGACAACTTTACTTTTATTAGTGCAAAAATTCTTTACTTGTGAGGGAAGGTTTGGAGTTTTATATGTTTACCATGCCAAAGTCATGATGCATTTCTTAGGAGATGATATTAACCTTCCATATTTTCTACTCTCAAGTCTTAGAAAAATGTGTTCAATTGTCCAAAGGAACCCAAGAAACATTGAACCACATCTGTATCATCATGGTCTTGTTAAGATGCTAGTTGAGGAACAGTTGAAAGCAAAAAGAGATACCTGGGAGAGATTTCTTGTGAGAAACCATTTTGAAGAAGCAGGAGAAACCTCTGTGCCTAGAAAGAGTAGAAGAAAAAGAGAAGAGGCTACCCCTGAAACTGTTGTCCAAGAGGAAACTGTCCAAGAACAGATTGAAGAAGAAACTGATGTACATCATTCTGAACATGAAATTGACCCTGAGCCTGCTGTGGACATTGATCAAACAGCCCAAAGAATCATCACAGAAACCCTTTCAGAACTTGCCCAAGAAGTTGCTCAAAAGAGAAAAGAGAGTAGGAAGAAACAAAAGAAAGATAAAGGCAAAGCTGCAGCCCAAGAAACTTACCTTACTCCTGAAAATTCCAGTGAAGAAGATATTCAGCCCTTAGCACAAAGGTTGGCCCAACTCCATGAAACTGCCCTTTCCAAGAAGGTGGAAAAACAAAAGCAAAATGCACAAAAAGAAAAACAGAACATCACCACCGTGAGAAGGAGCAGAAGGATACAAGACAAAGTGGGGGCCACAAAGGGTAAAAAGTCACTCATCATTGACTTGAGCACACCTGAAAAGGTTGCTACAAGACCTGACTTTGAGAAAAGCCCTCCACACACTGAGTATGTTGAGACCAGTCCTCCACGTGAGGAAAGTCCTTTTGAGCATGAACCTGAATATGAACATGGATCCGAATTTAAGTATGAACCTAGTCCAAAAAAGTCACCAGAGGTTGACCCAGATTAGCAGAAAGTTTATAATTACCTGGAGACGTTAGAACAAGCAGCTGCTGGTCCAAGCACTGTTCAACCTTTGGAGCAGCAAGTTCAATCACTGAAGCAAGAAGTATTTGAGCTGGAGGTACTAAATCGCCACATCAAACAAGAAAATGAAAGACTGAAGGAACAAAGCAATGTGGACAAGATGGTCCAAGATAATACCATGCTTCATATGGGCCTTTGGCAAAATGAAAACAAAAAGCTCAAGAAGAGATGCAAGAAGTTAAACAGAGCTTTGATCAATCTAAAATTCAGATGTTTGATGAAAAGACCAAGAGTCAATGTGGCCACACAGAGGAAGAAGAGAAGATTAGATGTCTTAGCAGAGGCATCTCAGCAGGTGGATTGAACAATGTTTTCGTTGCATGAGGACATGCAACACCCTCGTAGTGGGGGTATGTAGAGCCTCTAACTTGCACTTGATTATCCATCATTACCTACAGTTTTCCCTCACTCATCTCTCTTTTACCTTATTTTCCTTGTAAACCAACCCAGATCATTACATTTAATGTCTTTAAGCATGATTAAGTGAACTTTGCTAATGTGTGACTGTTTTGTTTAGATTTTGACATATTTACAGAGATTCCGCAGCTGTCTGGCAATTCCGCAGCCATTCAGCGATTCCGCAGCCATCTGGTGATTCCACAGCCTTTTTGTTAATCTCGAGGTTCCATGTGTCATTTTGCAAAACGAGCCACATGGGCACGTGGGAATAAAGGTGCTCAAGGTTCTTGTGCTACTGGTTTGGTCAGCCACATCATCTACACCTCCGGTCAACGAGGGTCAAGCCACGGTCAACAAAGGCAGCTTAAACGGTGTTGCGTAAGCTGTTGGGTCACGTCAATGCAACTGGTGATTTGTCCGTGTTACGCAGGTTGTGGGAAACATAATCCAACTTTGGATTCAATTCCCATAACGACCAGAACCTCCAGCTCATCCACGAGGCTTATGACGTGTTGCTGAACCTTTATTACGCATGACAGATTAGTTAATTTTTCAGTTTCTAGCTTTACGCATTAGGCAATCGTTTAGATGCCTATAAAAACTTGCGTCTGTGTACGCTTAATGTTACTTTTTAGTTGCTGTGTTTTATGAACTTGTTATAATTTTAGTGCATTTCAAGACTCTGTTTTGATAGTGCTGTTCTAGCACTCTTGACTGTAATTTTCTGCATATGGAGTAATAGAAGACAGTGTTGTTCTGACGTTTTCAAATCCTTGAGTCTTCTTTGGGTTTTATGAATGGAGGGCCCCCGTTCATGACTGCCCTTGTATAGTATTTTATGTTCATATTCTTGCTATTTCCTTATTTTCCATTCAGCATTTCCTTTCCTTTGAAACATGTACAGCTTGATTCACTTTCATTGTCATTTCATTTGCAGCATTCACTTAAACTGATCAGTATTGTTCTTTTGCAGGTTTTTAACCCGGGATTGTTTTTGTCTTTATGTATTTGCTTTATATCTGATGGTATTTTTAGTTGACAGATTCAAAGTTGCTGCCTTTACTTTATTTTCATAGCTGATTTCTAGTTTAGTTTCTCAAAGTTGTCTGCTAACATATTGATGGTCTCTTTATCACAAATTGTTCATCTTTTAGAGATCAGAATACTAATAAATTTCAGCTAGCTTTGAGTACTTTTTAGACTAATCTTTAACTACTTTCTAATCGTGCTTTACATAGTACCATATGTTAGAAGCAGAGAGTTAGGAAGAGCTGAACATTATAACTAGTCTTTAAAGTAGATTTTTCTCATTCTTGATCACTTTTTAAACTCATCTTTAGCTACTTCCTAATCGTGTTTTACACAGTACTATGTGTTGGAAGCAGAGAGTTAGGAAGAGATAAACATTATCATTGGTTTTTAAAGTGATTTTCTTACCTTTTATTTGCAGCAGCATGAATGGTGTCTAGTGCCATTAGAAAGTGGTTCTTTGCTTTCAGTTCATTTCAAGTTATTTATTTCTTTCAAGCTTTTCCTTTTCAGTAAGTAGTTAGAAACCACCAATCACACACCCTCACTCATCTAGAATTCACCTTACACACACTATCACTCATCTGTTTATAAAATCATCACTCCATCTTAGGAAGATAAATTAACCACAAACAACACCCCAAACGACAAAAAGCTCTAAGAGGTTGCTTAAGTACATATAGTACACCTTCACTTCATCAGCTTACGAGCCTTGGGTTGACAATTAATGACATCAATTTAGGAACACTAAATTGACTAAACAGACACCATAAACCAAAGTTCTCTGTTCCTTGAAGATATTTGAAAATCCTTTTAACTACCTGAAGAGGTGATTCCTTGGGATTTGCTTGGAATCTTTCAACTATTCCCATAGCATGCATGATGTCCGGTCGGGTACCTGTTAGATAAATCAGACTGCCAATCATGGATATGTAATTTGGTTGACGTACCGCTTTTGATTCATCATTTGAGCTAAGATTGCATCCTGTTACCATTGGGGTACATATTGGTTTAGAATCTTCCATGCCATACTTTTTTAGGATTTGTTTCAGATATTTGGTTTGTGAGAGAAAAATACCATTTTTGTTTTGTTGAACTTGTAGACCAAGAAAATAGGTAAGCTCACCAAGCAAGCACATTTCAAATTCTTGCTGCATAACAGAAGCAAAATTCTAACTTATGGATTCTTGTTATGTAAAAAAATTAGTTAATTTTAGGTTATTTTTTAATTCTAGGTTTAATTAGATGAAAGGGCACGATCATAAGATCATGCCCTTTCCCAAAGGGTGCCCATGGCAGTATATAAGTCAGGAAACCCATTGTAAACATCATCATCTGTAATTCATCATATTAATAAAATATTTATATATATCAATTCTGCATATATCTTAAATTTTCTGTTTCATTGGTATCAGAGCGGTTCGGTTCTCAGGCAGTTCGCTCAGTCCAGCTGCATCTTGCTGAATAGACGTGCGTTCCCAGCGGCAGTGGAAAATATATACATATAATTTGTCAATTTAGTATTTAATTGTGTGTGCTTCATCTGGTAGGACAACCAGTTTGGCATCTGCAACAACCGTCACCGGTCCGTAGCCATCCGCTGTCTCCACCACCACTGTAATTTGTTTTGACGCCCGTAGTTGCTCCTGTCACTACTGTAATACCCCGTCATCGCTCTTCCATTCCACACCTGCCATTTCCTTGCTAACCCGCCGCCGCTGTTTATTTCTTCCGTCTGCGTGAGTATACAAAACAACAAAACGTCCGCAGGTTAAACAACTGCGGCCGTGGAAAACTCTGCAACCGCTGGTAAACAAGAATCTCGTGGCCACAATCAGACAGGAAGGGCCACGGTATTTCTGTGCAGATACGGGGCATCGGACGTGACGTTAGGGTGTACGTGACTCTCCGTGTCAGCCATCGGGTTTTGGACAGTCAACCGGTTCCAGCAAGAAACGTGACGGTCGACAAAGAGTTGGAATAAATATAACGTGACGTATATTATAATATATATATATATATATATATATATATATATATATATATATATATATATATATATATAACGTTTGTTTATATATAATATCAAAAATATATATATAATATATAATATAATTATATATATATGTTATATATAATACGTAATTTAATTTAGTTATAAAGTTTTTTATATATATAAAAAGTTGATTTAATAAATTAAAATTATTTTAATTAATTAAAAAGTTATATATATATATATATATATATATATATATATATGTTAATTTAATTAATTAAATTTATTTTAATTAATTAAAATTTATATGTATAAAATTTATTTTAGCTAAAAAAAAAAAAAAGGAGGGAGGAAAAATATTTTAGCTGGCAAATAAATACACGCCTCCGCAAACCCGCTCAATGTCGACAATGACAATGGCGGATTTCCAAAAAACGTTGTTGGATGTAGAGCATAAGATAAATAACAACCACGACGAGGTCAGTAAAAGATTAAATGAAGTCGAGAGCAAGCTGGGGGAGCAAGCGGACAAAATCAAAAATCTTGAAGATACGACAAATCGAATAGAGATAAAAATGAAAAGTCAACATGTCCAAACAGGAGTAAACTTCAAAGAGGTCTTAACAATGCTAAAATTTCTGTGTAAAAGGTCGAATTGTACGCCTGAACAACTGCTAAAAGAAGGTGAAGAGAATCAAGAACACCTTTCGTCAGATTCAACTAAGTCCACAGACTCTCATGACAAAGTTGAATCCCCAAAAAAATCAGTGACACCCCACCAAGAAGCGAGTAACACAGCCTTTACAAACAAGCAACTCTGGGATAACTTTACCAATCAACACCCTTTTTTCGCTCAACCAGTAGCAACATACCAGCGACGGGCAAAAGTCGAGATGCCTAAATTCGATGGAAACGAAAAAAACAATGTTGCATGGATAAATAAAGCAGAAGAATACTTTGAGATATATGACATCACTGACGATGACGAAAATCTCAGACATGCATCCATGAAAATGGAGGGAGAAGCATATAACTGGTATATGTGGTGGAAAAAGACAACACATGTCATTAGCTGGAGGAAATTTAAAGATGCATTCTTCAAAAGATTCCAAGGTGTAAAGGAAGAAGAATTCTTTTCAAAACTCATCAAACTACGACAAAAAGGAAGTGTCGATGAATACACTCAAGAATGGGAGACCTTAGTAACACGAGTACCTGGGTTATCAGAATCTCGTCTAATTCAATCATACATCTCGGGACTCAAAACCCATTTACAAGCAGAACTTGAGATGCATGATATTACATCTATAGAAGAAGCAAGACGAAAATCAAAAACAGCCGAAAAGAAATCCGAACCAATATTTTGGTCAACAGCGGAAAAAGCTTATGCAAGACGAAGGATACCCCAGTATGTGGACTCAAATAATACAAGATATGTTCCACCACATCGTCGTGAAGATGAAAAATCTAATGTGGAAATGCAAAGGATAAAAGAGGGTAAATGTAAACGCTGTGGTGAGAAGTGGGACCCCAAACATAGATGTGCTAAAGGAAAAGAACCAAAGAACCTATATAATTGTGAAGCAACCAATGATTCAAACAGTGAAGATTATGACGTAGAAGACACAGAAGATGCCCCAGAATTCTCACCAGAACTAGATGATGGAAGTATTCCACAAGTATCATTATCAGCTATGACAGGTATATCACAACCTCAAACTTTAAAGTTAAAAGGACACATAAAGAAGAACAACGTAGTGGTTCTCGTCAACTCTGAAAGCACACACAATTTTCTAGATGCAACCGTGGCAAAGAGACTCAATATATTTTCATTTCCCTTACCAAACATGAAAGTGATGATAGCTAACGGTAAGAAGATTGAAAAGGTGGGAAAATGCCATAAGGTTAAATTGCAGATTCAAGACTTCAGTTTAGAGTCTCCGTTTTTCATAATACCATTAGGAGGAGTAGATGTAGTCTTAGGTATCCAATGGCTACGAACTTTAGGTACTTATGCCGCCAACCATCAAGTACAATTTATAAAATTCAAATGGGGAGGTCAGAAGTACAAACTACATGGATTCCAAGCACCAGAAAATCATGTTGTATCATCATCTCAGATGATAACAATGTAAACTTTGAAACGGGAACTGATACTGTTACCCGTTTCGTAGAGATAGCAAAAAATGACCCGATTTTCAAAAGTGGTGATGCAGAATACACATGTTTTTTTTAGAACATGGTTTTTGGAACTTTAAATTTTTTTCATGTTCAAGGATGAAATCAAGTTTTAGAATGGTAATGATTTTCATGCTGATTTTAAAAAGTGAGTATTCTGCATCACACCCTTTTTTTAAAAGACCTATTTTTTGACTTTAAATTTTCTAGTGTGTGAAATGTAAATAATTATTTCGTAACCCTTTTTTCAAAAGACCTATTTTTTGACTTTAAATTTTCTAATGTATGAAATTTAAATAATTATTTCGTAAATTTAATAATTTTGGAAGTGATCTTCTTCTTCATATTTTCTAGTTTTTATTTTTTTTATTTTTATTTTTGTAGTGGGGCTTTTATTGATTTGCATATTTAAAGAAGAAGGTCGATATTTTACATTTTCGATATTCTACATATTTATACATCATTAATTAAATTTTCAATCCACATAAAATAATTGTCTCTAAAAAACAAATATAAAAATATATATAATTGTCTCATAACCTCCTCCTAGTTAAACCCCTATTTTTGTGTTATTGTAATATGTAGATATAGGTAATATCTTTCTAGTCTTATAATTTCAACCACTACTCTTAATAGATGTAGTGCCATATGGATCATGACCACCCAATTCAACCCTTTCCTCTATGGCCATAATATGTGATTATAGATCATGATCTAGCATCTTATAAGATTAATTTCTCCCTCTAGAAGTTAATAACATGTACATGCACATGACAAGCTTTTAGTATTATAAGTTTAACCTTTACCTCTATGCTATTGTATTTGTGTACATATCATATAGGACATTACAAAATATTTGTTACATCACCAACAATTTTAACCTTTTAATTTAACAAAGTTATAGTAATTTTAGAATGTACTTTTTATTATTTTTAGTACGATAAAATTTATAAAAAAATCCAAATAATTTCTTCTATTTTAAATCATGTTTCATTTTTAGTAAATGTTAATCATCATTCTTTGAAAAAAATTATTAAAATTTTATTAAAATTTTATAAGAGTTTTTTTTTTTCAAAAATTCAAATAAACATATTTTATCATAAAAATCCAATAATAAAAAGGATATTTTAATATAAAAATTCAGTAATGAAAATAAAGATAAATAATTTGTTTTACCATGATTATTATTTTTAAAGTAAAGAAAATTTATAAAGAGATTATTTTTAAAAATAAAATATTTTTATTTTATATTCCAAATTATAAATAAATATATTTTAATGATAAAAATTGTTTAACAAATATAAAGAAACATGTGGCTTATGTTTGAATTTATGAAATATGGATAAAATATGTTATGATGTAAAAAGTTGATTAATAATAATAATTTAATTTAAAGCATTATAATTTAATTGAAGGTAAAATGAATATATAACTTTTTTTTTAAAATACAATTTTTCTTGTCTGGAGAATCTTCACTTTTTCATCTCATCTGTAATATTATTAATAATAATAACCTGAAATTATAATTTAACTGAAAATAAAATCGATGTCTGAAATTTTCTGATCTGGCCCATAAACAATCTATCATATTGAGGGATCTCGCTCTTTAATTTCAGGTGTAAATATATTACTGTCGGAATTCAAATGCACAACATCTCTTAACCATTACACTTCTTGAAAATATACAGAGACACTACTCAGCTGCGTGAGTATAAGCATGAGTGGACACAAAGTCCTTGGATCTTGTATAAATCAGCCCACGCCGATTGATCCCTCCTTCTGTTGCAGGTTTGAACCTAGCAAGCTTCCCTAGCTCATCAACTCCCACTGCAAGGTGCTTTAATCTCGCTGTAAATTCTACCATCAGCGATGCAAACGTAGCAAGAGGAAACGCCTCTGCGAATTGAAGCTGATTTGTTCTGTTAAACTTCCTAGAGGAATAATGGCGGCCTAAGGCTGGAAATGTATTTTCTCGTCTTGGTGTTGTCGGTATGGTTTCTGGACCGTGCCAGGATACAAGTCTCGAACATCTTTCTGGGGAGGGCTTACCCTGGCTCGATTTATATTGTCCCGAAGAATCCATGGAGCAAGAGATCCTCAAGTCTGAGCTTCCTGCAACTGCTCTAGTTTTCCTATGCTCCATCAATTCTACTCCAGCCTGAGATTCCTGTGCTTCGGGTTCAATATTGGAGGTCGTCTCATCTTCTAAGGTTAATTCTTCTTCAGGAGCTTCATCTTTTTCCGGGATTTCTTCGACTATGGACCATTTTTTAGAGTCGATGAAGAGCTCGGGCTCGGCGCGAAGAACCGAGTGAAGCTCCTTTACCGCTGTATCAATTCGTTTCATCATCGGCTCCAGAGGTCCACATCTCCTCATTTCCTTGACGCTCTCGGCCAGTTCTTCCAGAACCTTCACTGCTTCAGTGCTGATTTTTGTGCATTGCCTCCTCAATACATTTCGGACAGAAGGCGGGGTCTTTGGGGGCAAAGTTCTATTTCGAATTTTTCCCCCTTTTTCAAAATTTTGTTTATATGAATAGTTCTAAAAAGAATCTAAAATTTCTAGAAGCAAAGTTTTATGAATGACGTTTCAAATTATAATTCTTTTTTAAATTCTTACTGAACTGAAAAAAAGAATGGAGCACTGAAACCCCATGAAAGATTCTCCGAATTCCACAAGTAAAACACCATTGATAAAGATCTGGTGAAATTATGTAGCTTAATTTACCTGTATCTCAGAGCGTAGACAGCCATGTAATGCAACTACTGAGTAAGCACAATGTCTGAGCATGCCGCCAATTTTAAGGTACTGAGTCCAAGGGTATCTGAAGCGAAACCGCCCATGACGAGGCTCCCATCTGGCACAGTTGGCCTACAATTCACCAATGATCTATTGAGTTAACCAGATAGCCTACATGTTACACCTAAACAATCATATTAACTGCCAGTGTGATTTAATTTGAAGGGATTGATTGCACTGAGATGCTCTGTAGCGGGATTAATGTTCACATATCAGTTCGACACAGAAATGCATGTAAACCCAAAGTTTCCAAATTTGACTTACAAGTTCACAGCACAGAAGGGGTGGCGGGTCGATTCCGGGAATCGACCCGCCGCCCGTCGAGCGAGGCGGGGTGGCCCGGGGGTGGCGCTGTGCGCCGTCGGGCGGGGCGGGGCGGCCCGGGGGTGGCCCTGCCGCGCGCAGCGCCACCCCCGGGCCGCCCCACCCCACCCGACGGGCAGCGGGTCGATTCCCGGAATCGACCCGCCGCCCGTCGGGCGGGGCGGGGCGGCCCGGGGGTGGCCCTGCGCGGGTGGAGGAGGTCGGGGAGGGGGCGGGGGGAGGGAGGGGAGGGCGGAGGGGGCGGGGGGAGGGCCGGGGTGAACATGATGATGAACACTGACAAATATCTGTAGTTGTTTATATATGATGAACACAGAAATGCATGTAGGCTTTCTTAATACGAATCACAACGGTTGTTGCTGCTGAGTTTCGTAGCATCTCACTGCGGTCAATCAAAGGCTTTTAATAGGATTCGCAGGCATTGTTAGCTACCATTCTGTAGCGCCCAAGCAACACGGACCACTTTTTCTTCTTTGCTCTTTCCATTGCAGGAATTATTCACTGCTATGTAATGAAAGGCTTTTAAATAGGAATTGCAGGCTTTCATAGCTACCATTCTGTAACGCCCAAGATACACTGCTCCTTTTTTCTTCTCTGCTCTTTCCATTACAGGAATTATTGAATTGAGGCATCTCATTCATATACCAAACATGTTGTCTCATCTTATCATCAGAAACCCTGCAGTTTCAAATGTTTGTGCCATGCCCATGTACTGGAGCATGATTGCATCCATGGCCCTGAGTTGGGTACAAAAGTTTTATAGCTTCTACAACTTTTATGTTTATGTTTGGGTTTCTGAGATGATGAAAACTATGTTTCCTGAACTTTGCAATCCAAAAGACTCAGATACTATAATGGCAGTTGGTGAATCGTTGTCTGGATGCATGGTTGATGAAACAAGCCTTGAATTTATGAATAAAAGGAGACCGGATATCGTTCATAGATGGGACCTCGCTCGACTGTTCAGTGCCTTGGACAGCAATGGCGATGGCCTGGTTACTGCAGAGGACGTACAAGGGTTAATGGGAAAGCTTGGAATTCAACATATGTCTGATGATCATATGAAATCAGTGATGGGTTCTCTGGAACGGATGAGCTTTGATGATTTCTGCAGCCTTTTTCTGAGTCTGTGGGAGGAAGGTGCTCAAGAGGAGGCAGAGACTGGGGACAATGTGGCTCTGAAGGAGGAGTTGGTGGAAGCGTTCAGTGTTTTTGATAAGAATGGGGATGGGTTCATCAGCCCATGGGAACTTCAACAGGTGCTGCTCAGCTTAGGACTAAAAGAAGGACAAGATCTGGAGAGTTGTGAAATGATGATCGCAAGATTTGACAGAAACTCAGATGGTAGAATTGATTTTGAGGAATTTGAGAACATGATGATGAACACTGACAAATCTCTGTAGTTGTTTATATATTTATTTATTTGATTTATTTGATCTTTTAGTTTTATTCTTTCCCATTTTTCCCACATGTAATCTATACCGATACGACCAGAATACTTTGCAACTAAATATCTATAACATCATCCCAAAAGACAATAGGCTTATCACATGCATTCATACTCGCTACTTCAATAACCCAGCAACCATGACTGAGCAAAGCTTTGAGAAAATATCATAGAGTAACAGAGATGGCAAAGTCCTCTACTAACTAACTAATTTACAAACCAACCAAATATTTTATTACAATAATATATTTCCTATGTGTACAAAGTTATTACAATAAGATGTCTCATATGAATGCATTACGTTAAACTTTGGGCAGGGAAAAGAGTAATCATTTTTCATAATTACACTCTAAATTAAATTAATAATTTATTTAAAAAATTCAAAATAATTCACATACATTTTAACTAAAATTCAAAATAATTCACAAACATTTTAACTAAAATTTTGTTTAAAATATTAATATTATTTTTTATTTAATGTATTTTAACAAATTTCTAATATTATTTTTTAAATTAATTAATTTATTAATATTTCATAATAATTGTGAAATAATATAATGCCTAACCACATAATAATTATCTTCATATAAACATCAATCTTGTATTGATATAAATGTTCACATATCAGTTCGACACAGAAATGCATGTAAACCCAAAGTTTCCAAATTTGACTTACAAGTTCACAGCACAAAAGGGGCGGCGGGGCGGGGCGGCCCGTTTTTTTTGTTTTGTGTTTTTTATTTTATGTTTTGTTTTTAGTATATATTTTTATTTATGTTTTGTTATTTTTATTTTTTTGTTTTGTGTTTTTTCATTGTTTTAATTTTTATTTTAATTTTTATTTTTATTTTTTGAAATTTTAATGTTTTTCGGGGTCATGATAAAATATTTTATGCTATTATTTTGAAATGTTGAAATTTCACCCTTGAAAAAAAAAATTGTTATTCCAGCATCAACACTTTTCGTTTTGAGGGTGTTTTTTGCACAAAATTTACCATTGAGAAAAAAAAAATGTTATTCGATCATCAACACTTCGTTTTCAGGGCATTTTTTGGACAATTTTTGCACCAAAAATTGGTTTTCACCGTCATTTTTAAACATGTTGAAAATTTAGCTTGGAAAAAAAAAGGTGTTATTCCAGCATCAACACTTTTCGTTTTTAGCACTGTTTTTGATGTTTTTTCGGGGTTTTTTGGCCAGAGTTCCCGTTTTGAGTTTATAGTTCCCGTTTCAAAGTTTACATTGTTTGATGAAGCTGAGTCGAAGAAGAGCACTTGCTTATGCAATACAATGTCACCAATTAGAAATGTTATCTGCAAATATGACCAGAGAAGAATCACCAGAGATTCAAGACCTACCTATGAAGATGCCGCCTAGTAGGGAAATTGAGCGTAGAACGGAAGTTAAAGCAGGGTCAGACCTTGTCAACATCAAGCCATACCGATATCCACATCTCCAAAAAACGGAAATTGAGAGATTAATCCAAAACCTTTTACAGTGTGTGACATTGATTATCTTGGAATATCTGCTCAAGTGGAAGGACTTCCCAAAGAAGACGTTTCTTGGGAGAATGAAGCATTTTGTCAACAACATCTGTCATTGCGCATGCTTTGAGTACAAAGCATTCTTTCGAGAGGAAGGCAATGTTATGTAAAAAAATTAGTTAATTTTAGGTTATTTTTTAATTCTAGGTTTAATTAGATGAAAGGGCACGATCATAAGATCATGCCCTTTCCCAAAGGGTGCCCATGGCGGTATATAAGCCAGGCAACCCATTGTAAACATCATCATCTGTAATTCATCATATTAATAAAATATTTATATATATCAATTCTGCATATATCTTAAATTTTCTGTTTCATTTCTTCATTTCTACCAAAAATGATATCATCAACATAAACAATAATTATTAGCAATTTACCAGTGTCAATCTTTGTATATAGATTGTTATCTGCTGACCCCTTTGAAAAACCTTGTTGGTGGAGATATTTATCAAGACGATAGTACCAGGCCCTTGGAGCCTATTTTAGACCATAGAGAGCCTTTCTGAGTTTGCATACAAGTTTTGCATCATTTCCAAGAATGAATCCTTTTGGTTGTTCAATATAGACTTCTTCTTCTAAGTCTCCATTAAGAAAGACATATTTTACATCCATTTGATATACTTTGAATTTCTGAAAACTAGAAAGAGCTAGAAACATTCTTATGGCTTCAAGTCTAGCAACAGGTGCAAAAGTTTCTTCAAAATCTATACCTTCTTGTTGAGCATATCCTTTGCAAACAAGTCTGGCCTTGTTTCTAATAACTTCTCCATTTTCGTTCAACTTGTTTTTGAATATCCATTTAGTTCCTATGATATTCTTATCATGAGGTCTAGGAACTAATTCCCAAGTATTATTCTTTTCAATTTGCTCAAGTTCTTCATTCATGGCCTTGACCCAACATTCATCTCTGCATGCTTCATTTACATTTTGAGGTTTAGTGGAAGATAGTAATGCTAGATAGCTTGAGGCTTCAGCAATAGTTCTTCTTGTCTGCACACCTGCCCTTTTTTCCCCTAAAATTTGAGTTTCTAGATGATTTTTCTGAACATACCTGGACGAAGTCTTTTCTTCTATCATTATCTCTTCCTCTAGTGCTTCATTGGTTTCTTCTTCAGAATCAGTGTGATTTGATGTGCGAAAATGATCCTCATCTTCTTCATTGTCATAATCTTCATCTAAAGCATCCAAAAAATCATCATCTTCAAAAGCCGTCAGAAACCTATAATCATTACTATTTTCATCTTCATCACTATTTGATAAACCATCGCTATCTTCATGAGTATAGTAGCTCTTTTTACGTACACTTTGTTTTCTATTCCATTTTGTAGATTCCTTCCCTTTATCATATTTATCTTTATTAGGACATTTGGCAACATAATGACCGACTCTACCACAGGCAAAACATTTGAAAGGTAGTTTACCTCTGAATCTTTCGGAACCCCGTTGAAGCTTCTTGACAAAGTCTACCTCATCTTCTTCTTCTTAAAGATGTCCTGATTCATTGAGTTATTCTTTTCCTTTTGCTGAAGCTTTAAATGCGGCTTCTCTCATATCTGATGCACTTCCTTTTCTCATCTCAAAGGCAGTTAAGATTCTGTGCAGCTATGTCATAGTAATAGTCTGTAGATCCTGCTTTTCTTCTATGGCAGATGCTTTTGATTCAAACTTAGCAGACAAGGATCTAAAAACTTTTTCAACTAATGCAACTTTTTTTATCTCCACCCAGATTCTTCATGCAATTAACAACCTCATCTATACATAAGAAGTAACTAGCTATACTATCATCAATGTGCATCTTGAGAGTTTCATATTGAATTCTGAGAGTTTGCAGTTTAGCACGTTTACCTAAGAGTCTCCTTCGTAGCTTAGAACAATTTTGTCCCATATTTCTTTGGTGGATTTGGGCTACATAACCTTGACAAACTCTGATTGTGACAGAGTTCCCAACAATCTATTGACAGCCTTGGCATTGGTTTCATATTGTCTTTTACCTGTCGTATCTGTAGGAATTGTTAATGGAAATGTATACCCTCCTTCCACGATTTCCCAGACATCTGTTCCAAGAGATTGAAGATAGGTTGTTGTTCTTACCTTCCAATAAACAAAGTTGCTCCCATCAAATATTCGCGGTCTGATGGATCCCCCGCTTTCTTGATTACTCATGATGATGTATTTTCCTTCAAGCGATCAAGCTTCTTCTGAAGGACCTGCTCTGATACCAATTGTTGGAAATAATACTAAGAGTTGGGGTGAATCAGTATTATCAGATCAATAATTTAATTTTCAAAACTGATTTGTATACACTACTTCAGCTTAGTGAACTAGCGTGTATACGCAATTGTACTTAATGCAACTTGCGTATATGCAGAGATTTTTTGATTTACCTAAATTATCATGCATTGAACATTAACCAGTATATCAATAATTCATTAGACAGTGCAATAAAAGCAGAATAAAGCATCACACATAAGCAACACACATGAACACAAAGATATAAGGTGGAAACCCAATGTGGGTGAAAACTATCTGTTGCAATTGTCTCTGTCTTCTTTTAATAATAAGAAAATTATGTTTATAATTTTGTACTGGTGCAGTCTTATACCAGTACGCAGGCTTCTACCCGCAAAAGGCTACAACCTTCTCTCATTCTCCAGCTTCTACTGGAAGGGAGCTACAACCCCCGAGCTCTTGTACCAGTTGATATGTTTACAAGTATGTAGGTGCCGGCCTACAGAAAGCTACAACCTTCTCTTTTCTTCCAGGGACCACATTTCATAAATTTTCAGACTGAATCCATCAACAACATCATTGAATCATCAAATATATCTGCATCAACCAATCTCCTTTTGAACCAATCACAACTGAATCAATTAATCACTCTGAAAACCCATCAATTTGATCTTTTAGAATGTTGTCACCAGAATACAGTAACCGGAACCCAAGCTAGAACCCAAAAACACTACAGTAGTAAACAGAAGCAACTAAAACATATTTAATAAGGTAGACGCTACTTCCATGTGTCGAACATGCATGCATACGTGCTTTCCTCAAAGTGAACCTCTGTATATGCTGCTTTGATATGTAGAACCAGCGTGTATACGCCCCTTTTCTAAAGTGAACCTGCGTACAGATCTATAAATGATGATTTAAACATTACAACTATTCCAAACTTCAGTCATACCCAGATCATATCATTTACAGAATAATATATGCATCAGTATTCATATCTAGAATATTCATGAGTAAAAACACATAATGGTAGTTCATTTTACACCTTAAGATCCTAATCCATCATTAGATATAGTTCCTCATTATCTGTTAAGGTTCTTCCTTGGTTCAGATCCAGCGATGCACCTGTTATGGTAAAACACAACCCCCCCCCCCCCATTTTTGACAAGTTCACTTCAAATAATGGGGACCCTTTCTATAAAAATTTTGGCTAAATGGCTTTTAGGATTTTTACTAAGTCGATTATCTTATGCTTTTGTTAATTTTTCATTTTCTTTAGATTCTTGTTTAGATTGCTTTGTTAAAATCTATTTTTTATAAGCTTCTCATTGATACTTGTTTCACATCATTTGGCCAACTGGTTTGTAAATGGCACTCCTTTGAAGTCTAATCATTTATGTCGTCTGGGTTAAAAATGCATAAATGTACAATATTTCATTCTTGTAAATAAATTAGTTCAATAATGCATTTATTTTAAATATTAACCTCTAGTTAGTTATTACTAACATTTTTCATTTTTTTACTATACAGTTAATTCATGAAGCATAGGGATTTTAGTAATTTATTCCAATATCCACATTAATTACTAATCTCGAAAACCCAGAATATTTAAGTGGTTGTAGTTTATTTTTTATTTTCAAAATCACTGTAGTTTAGATAATTTTATAACTAAATTTCATTAAAATCAAATCAAAATAAAAAATTGATATTTAATATTAAATCTTAAATTAATTATTATATAAAATAATTAATTAAATTAAATTAAAATTTAATATATAAAAAATAATATATATAAAACTTATTTCACTATCAGAGAATCACATCAGGGCTTTCCAATGGACACATCTTTTAAAAACTTCGAGGACCTCCCTTCTCCCGATCACCAATCTCCTGATCATAAAGGGCAATGGAGCATTAACCAAAGTTTAAAAAATTCAATTGTTTGAGTTTCAATGCGATCGCTCCATCGCATCAAGAGTCCTCAACTAATACAAGCTTTATGAATAACTTAAACGTTGACTTTCGTTTTGGGCTCATATATTAATTCATTGTTTTGAAAAAGTTTATGTAACTACATTACCATATGAGTGAAGTAAGGTAGGTAATTTAATATTAGTTTAAATATTTAAATAATAAATTTTAAATTAATTTAATTAATTAATATGTAACATATAATTAATTTAATTAAATTAAAATTTAATTATTATTTAGATTAATATTAAATAGTTTATAAATAATTAATTATATATTAGTTAGTTAGATTAATATTAATTAATAAATAGTTTATTTAATATTTAGTTTGATTTACGATTAACAATTAAATTAGTATTAGTTATTAGATAATTAGAGTTTAATTTAGGATTGGATTTTTAATTAAAACTGTGATTTTTTTAGCCTAGCAACAGAATTTCCAGAATTATGTCAGATTTGTCTCATCAATTTTAGAGGCTCATAGATTGAGTTATACTTGGTCAAATGAGGCCCAGGACAGCTCATTGAAAAGATAAAATCAAGGAGAACATTTCTGAGGAGGATTTACTAACAAATTCTGTCATTTATTAGGTCTAAAAACAGGAAGAAGATCAAGCTCTTATTTCTAAAAGAAAATCAATTTTCTGAGTTTTATTTTCTTCATTTTCATTTCCCTAAGCCTCTTCTAATTTCATATTCACTCAGAAATAATATCATTGGCTAATTAAACCATCCAATGCATCAATAGAAAGCTTATATTTTATTTTCAATTATTTAATTAATTGCATTTGAGTGGAATTGTTTTAATGCCAGAAATGGCATTTTGATTTTATTGTTGTATCTTAATTTATTTTGATTTCTTTTTTGTAGGAAAACAGTGGAAGAGATATGGAGAAAAAGATCTCAATCAATAAGAATGCTCTAACAATTAAAGATTGGAATTTTGAGCAAATAAAATTAGATTGGGCAGATTTACCTTCAACAGACTTTCCTCTCAAAAATAACTTTGAAAATATTATAAATAACATATTGCAAAATGTAATAAGAGACTGCTCTCCTCTGCAATTTTGGACTTCTAAAAGCATTTTTGCAATAGGAATTTAGAGTTGTAAGAGGGAGGAGAGGAAATCTCATATCTGGGGATTATTGAGGATTTTTCTTTTATATCTTGAATTATGTATGATGAGCAGAGTTTGCACTATTGTGGCCCTAACTTTGAAAACAGAAGTTCAAGCAATGTAAAGGACTGTTGGAGATAAGAGTAAGAGAAATGGATGTAATAAATTGGCATTTCTAATACTACTATTTCAAATATCAGTTTCATTTTTATGATAACAAGAATGTGTCATTTTATTCACGTTTGTGCACTTGTGTTGATATTGGTAATTTGTCTCAATATTGTTATTATGTATCTTTGTTCTTATGGATTAAATTCTGGTTTTTGAGTAACTATTTACTCATAACGCTGTCTTACAAAACTGATTTATTAAATAGTGATGTGTTATAAACTATTTCTGCATATTATTATTTAATTGTTGGATTTACTGATTTGACAATCAATATCATTTTTGTGAATTTCTTCCTAAGTGTTGTTGACTGATTATTTTAGTTAAGAGGTCCCAATAGGATGTGTTTTGGTACCCAAAATGTCAGTTAATTGAACTACTTTGTTAGCTTGAAATTAACTAAAAGCCAAACATATTTAAATCCTTATCATTTATTTATCTTGCTCTTAGTTAGGTTAGATATATATCTGCCTAATTAAGATAGGATTTAGATAGTTTATTTTGCTTGCATTATAGTATAAGTTTGCATTTAGATTAAGTTCTACATTCTTTTAAGTCCTCTTCTCAAAGAGGCAAAACTTTAGTAGTGGATTCGTTGAGCCCCAGATTAGTTTAAGGATCACTTTCTTACCTGAAGTCTACGTTATTTTCCTCGAAATTTGTTAAAATAACCTTAAGGGTGTCTATGTTGCTGTGTGCACGCATTCAAACCTGTGTTGATATTTTTCCACAATTAGTGGCTTTATCCCATTCTGATGTTTAGTTTATTATCTGATGTTGCAATATGCATCTTATTTTACTAAAGGCATTATTGAACAGTCACTATAATAATACAAATTCTTCTCAAGTTAACTCGGAATGAGCAGAGGTAATATTGTTACAATTCAAAGGGAAGCATATTTTTATTTTATTTCTGGTGAATTTTATGAATTTCAATTTTCTGAACATGAATAAACAGATTTTATTTAGACTAATTGCACACTCCAATTTAGAATAAATAATCAAATAATGTTGAACAAAGTCAGAATTTTGATAAATCCAAGGAAGGATTTGAAGACTCATGAGATAAAATCTATAGACAATTTCCTTCCAGATACGCATTTACAAGTTCATTTTCATCTATTATTAGTTTCTCTTTTCCTTAGTTTATTCTTGTTATGTTTTATTTGCAAGTTTTCATTTGTTTTTGAAGCTTGAAGTAAGCAGCAAAGCCATTTCAAATTTGCAACAGGTTCAAAGAAATTTTATTTGTGATTCATTAGAATTTGAGTATTCGCCACTTTGCTTTAGAACCCAATTGAAATTTAAAACAGTATTACAGGATTCATATTAGAAACATTTCAACTTCATTTTCATATTGTTGATACTACAGTGAATATATATGTGCAATATTCTCATCCCGCTTATCTTCGTCAATTATTTCATTCCGATATCACATCATCCATATCACAACCATTTGTATTGTAATATTTCATCAGAAGTAGCTCTTAAAATTTTCTGATAACAAACTGATAATGTGAGACCTCCGATATCGCATATAAGAGGTTTTCAATTGAATGTACTTCCATTATCCTAAATCACCGTTCTTTGATAATCGACTTTACCAATATTGTGATGTTCACATAATTCTGGACCCGATATGAAATTTAAATCAAGTTCATAAGAAATATCGCGTCTGTTCAATCGCAATAGTGGTAGGGGCATAATTTTAAAAGTACCAATGTCTCGGATTCGATATGATATTAAATCTCATCACAAATTTGTCGGGTCCATTCTTCATCGCATATCAGCGTATCAAAATTGTTACTTCTTGTACTTAAGTTTGCCAATCGCTGATTTCTTTTGAGGTCCAAAGCCGGTCCCACCTAAGAGCCCCATCATTTATCGCATATCGGCGTCACAAGAATCATATTGGCATTTCCAACATGACTACTTTCTAATATCCCGATATGTCGATATCGCAATCGCTTCATCGCATTTTTATTTATGCTCACATCACAATTCCGAATCTGCGATGTGCTATGTATGATGTGCGATGTGCGAAGTACAAATCACGATGTGCGATTTGCGATTTGCGACATGACTATTTCCTGATCCCTGATATAACATTTCTTCAATGGTGTGATCGCTCCATCTCATTGCACATATTCTCATCACATGTTCTTATATCGGTAATTTTCCATTGCAACTTCTGATGCGATAGACTCCAATGCATGCCTCTATGCCATTAACATTTAATCGATATATGGCATATCAGCAAAGGTGAAATGTTTGCAGATTGAACTTTAAGCATGGTGAAGAAACATGCAATGCGAATCATCTGATAAGGCATTGTATTGTATGAAATATTTTAAAGCAATCTTGGGTAACTGCTATAGTACTAAAGAAATTGATAACAAATTTGCAGCATATTTAAATCATTTCGATTTCTTATATGTTTCAGTTTTAAATAATTCCATAATTAAATATGAAATTCAAGACCTTTACCTTTACATTTAAATTTCATTATCTTGGATTTGGTCTTAATTCTAGACAATTTATAAAAATTATGGAGTTTATATAAAACTTATAATATTTTGAGAATATTCATTATTGCAAATTTTCATTCTCATTTCTGATGCATTTGTTTTAATTTCGATTCCCTTGAACACAAAGCATTCCATTTTTACATTTCACTACTTTCTTTAGTTTAAATAAAATAAATAATGATTTTGGGTTATAATATTTTGGCTAGTTTGACTTCTTCATGTTTTTAATGTTAACTAAAATAAGAAGTCAGCTAGTATTGGAGAAATTGATACCTCTTAGGTAAGATTAAATGCAATTATCTAATGGCAATATATATGTACCCACTTTCATTAATTTCCATTTCGTTACTTTAGTTTCATTTTTGTTTTTTCTGACATAAATCTGTTTTGCAGCTCTTCATAAAAGCTTTCAGTCCACCCCAGATCATATTTTCGAAGTCCTATACTCCTCTCCTAGTTTTATTTCAAGAAGCTGCGATAATCTTTATTGAAACAACTACACTAGGAAGTTTCTAAACCTTTAATCTGTTTCTTTAAGCATTCCATTTATTAGAAAATGATTAAGATGATGCTTTGAAACAAGAAGATTGACATGAGACAGAAATTTTTCATTGAGGTTGAATTTTATCATCACTGCTATCTAAAGCCTAAAACATTTACAACCCTGCAAGGTATAATTTATCTGAATCTCGACATAAGAAGGAATGATTACATGATTATTTTCTTTTACTTCATGTTGTTGAGACATTGGTATAACCATTCTTGTTAGAATTTGTATTTAAAAACTTGGATTTTTCTTTCCACTTTTAAATTTCATCATTTTTATTTGCTGATTTCTTTTCTCACTTTAGCTTAAGAATTCTTTTCCTTATGTTGTCAATTTCAATTTTGGTGACTCTACCATGATTTATATGGAAGGCCTTCTTATTACCTAACAATGATCGGCATACATAGGGAAAAATTGTTAATAGTCACCTATTAGCTTTTTCTTAAAATCTCTTAATAAAATTTGATTTTCTTATTATAAAGGTAGACATACTTAAGGAAGAGATTACAAAACAAGAGAAGTTGACAAAGTATCTTAGAATCTGAGAAATTTATTTTTCATCAAAATTGTAATTATTTTGACATTTCAATATTTTATTAAGATCTTTCAAAGTTCTATTATGAGACAAGAAAAGTTATTTTTAACAAAGTAAAAACACTTTACAGGAAAGCACCTTTAACTCTGAAACTGTCATTCTTAACTCTTAAGGAGTCAATGATTCTCCCTGTCCAAAAAAGTCTTAATTTTCTAAAGTGTAATCCAAAAATATATTTAAAACTTAAAAGATAAGAGGTCTCATCATGAGCCTACTTACCATGATCATAGGGAAAAAATAGGCTGACATTACCAACACTGCTAAACAAACTAGGGTAATAGCTTATGATTGCAAACAATTATTGTAGAAATTTTGAATAATTTAACACATTCAATGGAGATTATCCTGATCATGTACTATTGCGGAATACATACACAATACATAAGCTCCTCTATGTTGATCATCAATATAGCAGCATCAATAACAATAAAAAATCAAGAGCATTCACACATTAACACAGTATGTAACCTGGGGAAAGCATCTCGCTAAAAACCCCACACTATCTGTATATTAATGATTGAGACCATGTAACATTACAAAGTACAATGCTTATCACAAGCAATCCATTACCAGCTCCACCTGTTACACACAATACAGCTCAGATCTGATCTCCAAATCTATTCCACTACTTGCCTGCCTCTCTAGCTCAATACCTGCTCAAGAACTGATAAGAATGGTTTACCAAACTCGTATTTCACCTGCAAAGAATCACTCACACTCTGTTGGACGTGAGCACAAGCTACAATTCTTGATATTGACCAATTCATTGGCATACTCAATCCCTCTGATTGTGCAAATCATCATGCACAGCTATAGTCACAACTGATAACAATCTGATCCTCTAACACCTGTCCCTGCTGAACTAAACATGCAACTGAGTTAATTGATGTATTCTATAGTTGCATTATGAGTTAATAACTTGTGAATTAATTAATAACTAATTCACCCAACTCATCTCTATTCTATTTTCCAGTTAGACTAAATACAACCAGTTTAACAAAGCTAAACTGAACACAACTCCATCAACTGCACCTCCAGTCCACTAAACTCAACTCACTTGAGTTCTAACTGAAGTCCTGCATGCAAATATTAGTCATCCCATAGGTAACCACGTATTTCCCTCTGGGATCTGCATGTACCACATCCGTAGCTCATCCTGAAGTGCTCCAAGAGAATAAGATCAAGTTTATAGTCCAAATATTATTATGAGACAATAATATTTGACTTTTATATTTTTTACAGCCAGTCTAAAAATAGACTTTGATCACTCATACTGTGATCACTCACACTGTGGTCACCCACACTGTGATCACTCATACTGTGGTCACCCACACTGTGATCATCCCTGCTGGGATCAAAAATAGAACTTGCGCCATAATTTGCCTGCGGGCCCACTTAGTGAAGGCGACTCTTTTCACTAAGCTCCATCATCTTGTTGCAATCTCAACACTCCCTCTCGACAAGATATGGATTATCAGGAACCCCTATCCTGCCTCAGTGGTACTCGAATTTGCTCCTGGTGAGAGCCTTCGTCAGAATATCAGCATCCTGATCCTCCGTTGGAATGTATGAAAGCAACATGATCCTCCGCTGCACACAATCTATGATATGATGGTACCTGATGTCAATATGCTTAGATCTATCATGAAGTAGAGGATTAGCCTAGAGTTTAATGCAACTCTAGTTATCACAGTAAATCACAGTAGGATCCAAATGAGAACCGAACAAACGAACCAGGATATTCCTCATCCATATAGCCTCGCATGCAGCCAAACTTGCTGCCATATACTCGGCCTCCGCTGAACTGAGTGCCACGGATCTCTGCTTCCTGTTGTACCAAGAAACTATTGTCGATCCAATACTGAAGACCCCTCCTGATGTGCTCTTTTTGTCCGTTGGGCTCCCTGCCCAATCTGCATCCGTGAAGCCACATAGCTTCACCTCATCCTCCTGTCTGTACCATAAACCATATACTGATGTGCCTCTCAAGTAGCGCAATACATGCTTGCCCGCCTTCCAGAAGAGCTTGGTAGGCTTAACCATAGCTTGTGAAAGCCGGTTAACTGCATAGCATATATCAGGTCGTGTATTGATCAAATACATCAGCGACCCCACCAACTGTCGATAAACAGTGGCATCCACTTCTTCTCCCAAAGTGGCATCCTCCTTCCTCCAACCTCGAGGAAGAGGAGTATCAACAGGCTTGCAGCCATGCATGTTGAACTTCTCCAGTATCTCCTGAGCATATTTGCCCTGAGAAACAAACAGTCCACCACTGCGCTGCCATATTTCCAATCCTAGGAAATAGTGAAGGAGGCCCAAATCCTTCATCTCAAACTCTGTAGCAAGATCCTTCTTGCATGACAGTATCAACAGCTCATCACCCGTTAGAATCAAATCATCAACATACAGTACAATGATAAGCAACTTACCCTCCACCACAATCTGGTATAGGTTAGGATCCGCCTCGCTCTTGGAGAATCCAAGTCCTGTGAAATAGCTGTCTATCCGTGTGTACCAAGCACGTGGTGCTTGCTTCAACCCATACAACGCTCTCTTGAGCCTGCACACATGCAACTCGCTACTGAAGACTTCAAAGCCTTCGGGTTGCTCAATGTACACCTCCTCCTCAATGACTCCATTGATGAATGCAGTCTTCACATCCATCTGATGAATATGCCATCCCATCTGCGCTGAGAGCAAGAATCGTTCGTATGGAAGAATACCTTGCGACAGGTGCAAAGGTCTCCTCATAATCGATCCCCTCTATCTGTGAAAAGCCTCGGGCAACAAATCTTGCCTTGTACTTCTCTACACTCCCGTCAGCTGCCTGCTTAACTTTGTAGATGTTGTAGGGAAAAGTATCCGACTCGGATGACCCTATCCCACTCTAAGGGTGATAGTACCTTAGCAACAACTGTAAAACAAACTACTTAAGGTTTACTTCTTTATGAAAGCAAAAGAGAATGGAGAAATGCACTAACCGTTGCCTTGCGCTTAATGTCGAATCCAAACTCTTCTCTTTGGCTGCTTGCTCCCAGCTCCTTGCTCTTTTGCTGGCCCAACTACAATGAGATCCTGCAAAATAACAAAGAAGGAAACTACAAGAAGCATGCAATCATAACTGGTTCAAGGATTAGTGTAAACCAAACATGCAATTATCACAATATATTATTGAAACAAGAGCACATAGAAGAACCTCAATAGCTTTTATTAATGAAGAAGTAAAGGTTCTGAGAGTATTACAACCATTGAAGGCTCCAATCTAGCAACACCTCCCAGCAGAAAGAATTTCTCCTCTTCACCTCTCTCAAACAATCACCCAATAGCTCTATAGTGAAACCAACAGCATATCATTACTTTGCACCAAATTCCAGCCTCCTGAGCTCATAGGAGAGAGCTCAATATATAGATGAATTGAGAAAGGATGAGTCAGCTTGCAACTGATGTGTAGCTACCTTGTGTCCTCTCTCTCTTCAGTTAATCTTTAGTTGATCTTCAGTTCTTGAGTCCACTTGGAGAACCTTGCTTCCACTTGGAGAAACAGAGCCTCTGACTCATCACAAGGCGAAATACCTGATCCAAGTGTCATTTTTGGAAGATTCCAGAGCAATGACTCAGTGTGCCACTTGTCCCATCTCGCTCAGCGCAGGTGGCCTTTGTCCCACTTGCTTTGCAACGCAGGTACACCATGGAGCAACTGAGTTTCAGCGCAGAAACCTAGTGGAGCACCTGCTTTGATTTCAGGATTGCTTGTTTTCGAGTATTTTCAGGTGGAGAACTGATCTGAGAGCTGTTGGTTTGCTGACCTTGTTCCTCTAGGGGTAGGAACATCATGTTTAGGGAACTTTGGATCCCTTGGATTATTGACAATTCATGTCTGTTGCTGTAAGGCACAAAATTGTCTATAACAGATGCCCCCTAAAGTATGAGGTCGTTTATCGGGTGAAATGCTTTATTGAGAGGATCCGAAGTTCATTCAATCTGCTGAGAAGTGTCCTGTAATAAGATACAGTACAATACATTATTTTTCATACATTTTCATGATCTAGCTGAGGCGGGCATTCCCATGCTCAGCTTTTATAAATACATTTTGGTACATAGAACAGACGATCGTCTGATTGTAGACTGATAATTCTCTGCTGAAATTATCATCCTTTGAGAAGGATGATCATCTGCTGTAATGATGTACATATCAAATGTCTTTATGTCCTGAATATATATCGCAGCCCGGATGGATGAAACTAGATCCGGGGTCTTCAATCTCTTTCGATCCTTACTCGATGTACAAGTCGATCCATGTGAGAATTTCTTGAAGTCGAACATGGAAAGACATCGCTTGATTACCGGTCAATGATGTAAACCGTTAACAAGCGCGAGAGGAATCACCGATAAGGATGATGACCCTCAAGGTACGGCAGTACAATCCACATGGTGGGAATAAAGGACTTGGCATCGACCACCATGCAAAATCTTCTGGTCGAAGGTCATTGATGTATACCTGTCGCCGGAAGTGAGAAACTTGCTATTGAGGCATGCAAGCTTCAAAGTACTGAAGGGGGTGTTCCTAGATCAACTCCTTGGATAATGAGCTGATGTCGACAAGGAGCGATCCGTCAAAGGAGGGCCTTAATGAATCCCACATCAGTGACACGGAACGGAGCTAGTGATTGTGATGAGGTGAAAACAAACTGTGATGTATGATTCAAGGTGGCGGTCATGAAGTGGATGAAGGATAATGTATGGCAGTGGATGGGACACGGTTGACTCTTTGCAGAACCACATCTCTTGAACATATAACGACACTGATGTGATGGATTGGTAGCATTACCCCAATTGTGGATGGTGTGGCGAGGACCATGGTTATGAGACCGGTGAATGAAACAACCCAACCCGATGTGATACGGAGGACAAAGTGTCATGTTCAAGAGCGACTTGCTACCATTAATGCTGTGAGGTTCTCCCAATTTTTCCCCAGTCATTGCTGACCAGTACCTCTTTATTTTTGTCAAGCTTGAGGAGGATAACATATGCTTGTTCTATAACCTGCCCTTCGGGCAAGCCCATCGCTATGTTTTAACGAGCCTAGCGATAGGGAAACTCATTCTCGTCTAAAGACAAGTTTGTCGCTATTTAATCATTTTAACGAGTCTAACGACAAGGAAAACTCGGTCCTTTTCATTTTTAGAGAGTCTGAAAAGGTACGGAAAGTTAACTCCAAAATTCCTTTTTCGTCTTCTAATCCCTTAAGTCCGAAAAAGTATAAAACCATACAGAAGGGATGAATTTTCGATTTCTTTAACGAGCCGAACAAAACAAGCGCTCGATCTTTTTGTGCAATAATCCCTCAGGTCCAAAAAGATTAAAATCTAGAGGAGGGATAGCTCTTCCGGTCCTTTTAACGAGCTGGAAGGCCAAAACTCGGCAAACTTTTCATATTTTACGAGTCAGTGAAAAGAGCTCAAAGAAGACTCGTCTTTTGAGGAACGAGTGATAAACAGGGATAGCAGCAGATTCCAGGTACAGGTTGGAATTTTCCAATCACGGCAGTGTCACAAGGATGGCTAAGTGAAATCACTCTTCGCAGCTGTTCCTCAAAATAGGTAAACAAACATATGGAGATGAACGATTGGCCAAATGAACGGATGGAGGTGATGGCATATAAACACGACCAAGGGTTTTAATATGGCTTTCAAAGGTTACTTTTCTCAATGGTTATTTACCGGTTCATTTTTTCTGAGTGAGCTTGAACTGCTAGGGAAAGATTGCTCACAATTTATGTTTATTTTTTAACGAGCATGAACTCTACACAAAAACTGCTCGATTCTTGCGTTTATTTTTTAACGAGCATGAACATTGCTAAAACTGCTCAACTTATACCAGTCTTAATACAAGGAATGCCTTAGGTGAGGTAATCTTATTTAAGGAGCGATACCTCACTAATTACTCCAATTTGGCAGGTTTTAACTTTTGCCTTTCATCCCCTTTTTTTATGCAAGCTGGAAACGGCTAATCCTACGAGTTTAACGGGTTAGACCTACAGGTTTAAAGGGAGGACCTAAAAATTTAAAAAAATAAATAGTTGTCCCGTGCTTGCACTCCAAAAGGTTTGCATGCCCCCAGGTATAAAGTATAATTTCGAGATTCTGTCCTCTTACTTATTATCCGAAAAATGGTTTCGTTTGCTGCCGCAAACTAAACTCTCTTTTCGGCGATGTCTATCATTAGGTTGCTAAGGATGGTGACTACTTGTTTCAGCAATTTCATCTCTTTCTTTGGAGACTGCCCCTACTCTCTTTCAAAACATATTGTTTTAATGGGTGAGGCTTGACATTCAAAGATGGTGGCTACTTGCTGCCACAAGTGGATCTCCTCCTTAGGAGAGCCTACTTTTTTAGACAAAGGGAGCGATCCTTCCGCTTCACATAACTTTGACAAAAGAATTTTATCCTAGAACAACCCTCTCTTCCTTTTTCGGACGGGGTACGGACTAGTCCATTCTTCTGCGGAAATTAACTTTATACCCAAGGTTTTCTCTGCCCAAGGCAGGCCAGGGTGCATGCCCCCTGGGTCCTAGTTCTTTCTTTCCGAATTACTCGCATTCATCGCGAAGTAGAACCGGGGGTGGTGGCATTCCTTGAGTGAATAAACCGTTAAGGGATGGTATTTGACTATTTGCGATGCGTGATCCTGGAAATGAAAGTTGGTCTACGAGCTTGACCATTCTTCCTTCGTGCGGAAAACACATGACTCTGAAGAGGGAGGACACTATCACCTCCATGCAATATATATAGTCTCGTCCAAGGAGTAAGTTATAAACCAAGGGTCCCTGGACGACCATGATGTTCATATGAACTGTCTTCCCTTTCAATGTAACTGGAACATGGGGAGAATCCCTAACGGGTGACTGGTTCCTTTATCAAAACCTGATAGATTTCTCATCTCAGGTAAAAGCGCCGGGCAACCCAGTGCTTTCCAAGCAATAGAGGAAAGGATACTCACAGATGCCCCTTCATCAATGATAGTTCCAGCCATCACCATTCTGTAGATTTGGACTATGATTCTGAATGGGATACTGGCTGGTAACCGGGGTCTGCCTAGTTGATTCCAATCAAAGGATACGACTAGGTTGCTTGGTGGTGGGACCGAATATACGGCCGGATACGACCCTGACGATGTTCCTTCCTGCGATAAAGGAATGGGCGCATTGCCCTGATGCTCATCAGAGTCTGTGTTGATGAAAAGAATATGGACGGTGTCATCCTTATCCTCTTCAGTGAGGGTGTCATTTGAAGATGGGTCTTCAATGACGGAGTCATTGGAGGATGAAACCTCTGAAGGAAGAACCGGGTCAACTGCCGTTTCGACCTTTAGACTTTCGTCTGGTCTAGATTCAGTAGGTTCATTCTCAATGACTGACACTTCAGCCGACCAGTTGAGCGGGTCAGCTGGATTTTCAACTATCGAGGGATTAGGCACGAGTTTTTGGTATCCAGGAGGAAGTCGTAACGGTGAAACCGGACGATCTTCCAAAACTCTCTTTGCCTCATCTAAGAATGGACATCGGTGGATGGCATGATCGCCTTCACACAACATACAGGGTGATCTTGGTCTCCCTCTTCGTCCTTCACTCTCGCTAGTTGACGGACTGCAATCAACATGACTACCAGAGGTTGATGCTACCGGATTGTGCAACCTTGGGGACCAGTCCCTTAGTATCCGGGGAATACAAGGACAATCACGATGGAAGTGGGTCCCTTTGCAGATGACACATGGCGATTTAGGCTCGGTCGGTGCAGTGTGTGGGTTTTTGTCAGCTGTCTTTTGCTTGCCCCCAGTCGCCTTCGCCATAGGCCCCTTCTGCTTCTTTTCTCTTTTCTTCTTTTCCTTCTTCTCCATGGGAGGCTGACTTTTGCCGGCTCTACCTTGTGAAGATGAAGGATCAGAGGAAGAATTGTAAGAAGTGGAAGGCTGGTGGGTAGTTTTAGACTGGTCTGACTGTTGATTCGACTGCTCAGGATTAGTGGCGATCTGAACTACATTAGTTGAAAAGAGCCATATAGGTAGGCCGATTGTCAATCCTGGAAGTGACAATGTGGCCATATGAGGCGCACCAACATCTCCCCAAGAGGAGAAGGGATTTGGACTTCCACCAAGGTTACTTCCTTGGTTGGTGGGCTCCATACTTTTCAACTAAAAGATCAACGTGGGAATAACAGGTGATTATGTTCCGTTTAAAATAAATTTTATTAACGACGCTTTTAGACACAAACTTGCTTTTTCATGTTTTAAGAGTCGAGAAAAAGCTAAAGATGACTCTAGTCGCCTTCGATGTTTTAACGAGCCCGAAGTGACAAATGCTCGGATGGACTTTTTCAGTTATAGAGTTTGAAAAAGGCCAAAAGAAACTTCTCTGGAGTTCTATGCAGAGGGTGTGCCAAACTTTTCGCGAAACCACAGAATACGTTTTACGGTACGGGTGGTCGATCTTCGTGAATGTTGTGTTCACTGCATCGCGATCAGTAGGGCGGCCGACACGGCTTCCTATGGATAAAGGATAATTGCCTATAGGGGTCTCCCAATATATACTCGACGGTACGTGGGAGCACAAGTCCGTATTAGTGCCACCGACTCTCAGGAGGAATCACCCACCTTCGTAGAGATCGACAGTCACTATGCTTAACGACGCCGGAACACGTCTCTACCTAGACCTCTATGTGTTTGCGTTATGTTACAAAGCGTTGTTATGTAAATTGGATTTATTTTAATGTTGATCTTGCTTAGCAGTTTGCCTTTAAGGATCACCACGAGATGTATATAACAAATTCCTGAATGCAGTCTAAGATGAGAAGCAAACTTTTCAATCTTTCAACTTTGAAAACCTTAACTACTGAGGGAAGAGAAAGGCAAATCTTTTCTCACAGATCATAGAGCACACACTAAATGCAATTTTTTTCTAAATCGTCAAGCAAACAGTCAAATGCAAAATGCACAATGCATGTATTTTCTTTTCCCTTTCTTAATGTGGATGGGTTACAAAAAGAAAGTGGTTATATAACTTTGATTTCAATTTAGAGCGAAAACAAACAAGTTGTCCAAAATCAAAAGACACCTTAAGATTCACTTGCTTAATCACTGGAAATATATGAAATCAAACCATACTGACGAAAGTAAAATGACTAATCAGCTATGGACAGCAAACAAGCTAACTCTTTAGACCAGCAAAATGCTTAACACAGGTTCAGATCTAAGAGGCCAAAAGCAAGACTAGTTTACTCTTCGTTATGGGAAATTGTAAATGAGTAAGAAATACAAAGAACAAGTACAATTTCGTTATATAACAGAGGCAGAATGATGGCAAGTGATATTGGTTTCAGAACAGGTGCAAGACTGGTAACTGGCAGCCAAATCAATGGTGAAAACAGGCAAGAGAAAAGGAGGAAACCCCAACAGCACTAGGCAAAATTGGGCCAACGCAGGTGCTGGACAGCCAGTCTGGCTCTCAGCGCAGGTAGCCCCTTCGGGACCTGCGTTGCAAAGCAGGTAGCCTGTGTACTACCTGCTTTGGAAAACGAGAATTGCGTTTTCACAGTTTCGGGTCATAATTTTCTCAAAAATGCACAGTTTTTCCCAAATCAGAAACAATCAGTCAAGCACACTCAAAGGGATGATTAGGAAGGTGAAAAGCTATCACTAAGAGCTTACAAGGATCCTTTTAGATCAGCTCTTCAAATCATGAACTTGCTCAGAAATGAGCTAGAGTAGCTACCCTCTACTTCGCTTTTGATATAGTCAAAAGCTTTTCGATTTGGTACTCTTTTGTTTAGGAAATGAATAGCAAAATACTACAAACACAATCAAATGGATACGATCCCCAGTGGAGTCTCCAGTTTGTTGTAGGGAAAAGTATCCGACTCGGATGACCCTATCCCACTCTAAGGGTGATAGTACCTTAGCAACAACTGTAAAACAAACTACTTAAGGTTTACTTCTTTATGAAAGCAAAAGAGAATGGAGAAATGCACTAACCGTTGCCTTGCGCTTAATGTCGAATCCAAACTCTTCTCTTTGGCTGCTTGCTCCCAGCTCCTTGCTCTTTTGCTGGCCCAGCTACAATGAGATCCTGCAAAATAACAAAGAAGGAAACTACAAGAAGCATGCAATCATAACTGGTTCAAGGATTAGTGTAAACCAAACATGCAATTATCACAATATATTATTGAAACAAGAGCACATAGAAGAACCTCAATAGCTTTTATTAATGAAGAAGTAAAGGTTCTGAGAGTATTACAACCATTGAAGGCTCCAATCCAGCAACACCTCCCAGCAGAAGGAATTTCTCCTCTTCACCTCTCTCAAACAATCACCCAATAGCTCTATAGTGAAACCAACAGCATATCATTACTTTGCACCAAATTCCAACCTCCTGAGCTCATAGGAGAGAGCTCAATATATAGATGAATTGAGAAAGGATGAGTCAGCTTGCAACTGATGTGTAGCTGCCTTGTGTCCTCTCTCTCTTTAGTTAATCTTTAGTTGATCTTCAGTTCTTGAGTCCACTTGGAGAACCTTGCTTCCACTTGGAGAAATAGAGCCTCTGACTCATCACAAGGCGAAATACCTGATCCAAGTGTCATTTTTGGAAGATTCCAGAGCAATGACTCAGTGTGCCACTTGTCCCATCTCGCTCAGCGCAGGTGGCCTTTGTCCCACTTGCTTTGCAACGCAGGTACACCATGGAGCAACTGAGTTTCAGCGCAGAAACCTAGTGGAGCACCTGCTTTGATTTCAGGATTGCTTGTTTTCGAGTATTTTCAGGTGGAGAACTGATCTGAGAGCTGTTGGTTTGTTGACCTTGTTCCTCTAGGGGTAGGAACATCATGTTTAGGGAACTTTGGATCCCTTGGATTATTGACAATTCATGTCTGTTGTTGTAAGGCACAAAATTGTCTATAACAGTAGATCCATCTCGAATCCACCACTGATTTCCCTTCCGGTCTAGGAACAATCTCCCATGCACTGTTTCTGACAATAGAATCATACTCTTCCACCATGGCGTCTATCCATGCGGGATCCTCCACAGCTTCCTCGAAAGAGGATGGCTCAGTCACAACACACTTGCTCATAAGATCCATGTATCCAGTGTACTGATCAGGCGACTGTCTCTGCCTGCATTGGGCTGTAGGTGGTCCTACAACTTTCTCTGCATCTTGAGCCAGTCGCTCAGCTTCTGTTAAGCGCTTTTGCCCTCTAATGGTTGGCGCTGCATGAGTGGTCTCTTCCACTCCATGAACCTCATCCTGTGGCTGATCCACGTCCTGAAGCTCATCCTTAGGAACTAATAGCTCCTTATTTGTATGCAAGTGTAGCTCCCTCTCAAGCGAACACTTCATGGCTTTCTCCTCCTGAAATTTTATATCCCGTCGCACGACAGTTTTACCACTGTCTGGAAAATACACACAATAGTTGTGGGGCGTATCAGTGTACCCCACAAATATCCCAACCTCTGCGGTCGGCTCCAACTTCTTCCTGGCATCCTTCGTCACATGCATGTAAACGTTAGCACCAAAAATACTCAAATGAGAAAGATCAGGCTTCTTACCAGAATAAGCCTCCTCGGGTGTACTCATGCCAAGTATCCTATGAGGACAATGGTTCTGCACATAAACTGCTGCATTGCATGCTTCCGCCCACAAGTGAAGGGGTAGGCCCTGATCATGCAACATTGCCCGTGCAGCACCCACAATCGTTCTATTCTTCTGCTCAGCTACCTTGTTCTGCTGTGGGTTATGGGGAGCTATGAGCTCTCTTCGAATCCCTTCTGCCTTGCAGAAATCCTTGAACTCGTCCGAGATGTATTCACCACCATTATCGCTCCTAAGAGCCTTCACCTTCTTCCCCGACTCCTTCTCGACCAGTGCTTTGAATTCATAGAACTTTGAATACGTCTCTCTCTTCTTCTGCATGAAGAAGATCCAGCACTTACGAGAGAAATCATCGACAAAAATCACATAATACATGTGTTTTGCTGTCGAAGCAACTGAGAAAGGTCCACACACGTCTGTGTGAATTCTCTCAAGGATCATCGTGGCGCGACTATCCTTCTCGTGAAAGGTGGCTTTCACAAACTTCCCCAAAGTACACCCCTTGCACTAATCTGACTGCGCGAGTGTGCCTTTAAGAAGCCATGTAGTGATCTGCTGCAGTATCTTCAAGGCTCCATGGTGAAGGTGACCCAATCTCCTGTGCCACAACTCGCCATCATCTCGGCTCACCAATCCTTCTGCCTTGCCCGCCATTGCTGCGCATCCATCTACATGCAACTGATAAAGGTTCCTCACTCGAACCCCTATCTTCCGGGTCTCACCAGTTGTCTTGCTGCACAGGAAAGCCTTTCCCTCGCTGAAAACAACATCATACCCCTTGTCTTCTAACATCGCCACTGAGATAAGATTCTTCTTCAATCCTGGAACATGCATGACTTCCTTCAATACGAAGGGTTTACCAGACTCCCTCTCAAAGGAAATGGTACCGATATCGGTCGCACTGTATCTACCATCATCGCCCATCTCGATGTGCACTCCAAGATCTTTGTCCTCCAGATCAGAGAACAAATCTCTATCTCCCATCATGTGAAAAGACGCACCACTGTCCAAGAACCACACTGATCCCATCACACTTGAAACCAAGCATGCGATCAATGAAAAATCAAGCTCAAACTGTGAGGCTAGAGCCTCTCCTGCTGAAGATCTAGCAGCCTGCTTGTTCTTCTTCTTCTGCGGACAATTAGTGGCATAGTGTCCGTGTTGGTGACAGTGAAAACACTTCACCTTGGACATATCCTGCTTCTTGCCTTTCGCACCAGACTGAGAAGCTTTCTTGCTCTTCCCTTTCTTTTCTTTGGCAGCCAAAGCACAATTCTCTTCATCAGCTCCCTTTGACGAAGATCCGTCCCTGGTACTCTGCCTGATCTCCTCCTGCACAAGATCTGACCATAGTCTTTCCCATCCTGGCAATTTCTCCTGACCATTAACAGAGTCCTGATAGGAATGCCAACTCTTCGGAAGACCAAGGAGAGCCAAGCTCACCAAGTCCTCATCATCGACAGTAACCCCCACACTTCCCAGCTCATCTCGACACTGAGTGAACTTCGTGAGATACTTGTGAATACTGTCACCCTTCTCGCATTTGATGTTTCTGAGTTTATCTTTGAGTGCCAGCTTCCTCTAATCGCTCTTGCTTTGGAATAATTATGTTAATTATTTCCACATCAAATATGGAGTAGCCTTTCCATGGAGGCTAGACACAATGTGATCCTTCATGCCCTCCAACAGAATCCTTCGACATTTTGTGGTCTTCTTTTGCCAAACTTCCGCCTCAGCGGCATCAATAGGCTTTGGGATATCCGTATCTATGAACTCCTTCAGCCCGTTATCATCCAATACTGCCTCCATCCTGTCCTTCCATGCAATATAGTTTGAGCTGCCCTCAAGAGCATACTCCAATCGCAATCCGTTGAAAGACATTGCTGCGTTGTCACCAAGAAAACACTGCTGCAAATTCAAATTCCACCAGCAACCAACTCAACCGCCTCGGATCTAAGATTCGTGAGAACACAATATTTCTCGTACAGAGATTGACTATATGGGCATTCACCGGATATCTCACCTTCCAAAGGAAGGATGAATCCAAAGGCTACCTGGCCCGATTACAGACTCTGCCTGAAGAAATAGAATGTTAACACTTCCTGAATAGTAGATCTGATGATCAACAGCTCTGATACCATGTAGAAATTTTGAATAATTTAACACATATTCAATGGAGATTATCCTGATCATGTACTATTGCGGAATACATACACAATACATAAGCTCCTCTACGTTGATCATCAATATAGCAGCATCAATAACAATAAAACATCAAGATCATTCACACATTAACACAGTATGTAACCCGGGGAAAGCATCTCGCTAAAAACTCCACACTATCTGTATATTAATGATTGAGACCATGTAACATTACAAAGTACAATGCGTATCACAAGCAATCCAGTACCAACTCCACCTGTTACACACAATACAGCTCAGATCTGATCTCCTAATCTATTCCACTGCTTACCTGCCTCTCTAGCTCAATACCTGCTCAAGAACTGATGAGAATGGTTTACAAAACTAGTATTTCACCTGCAAAGAATCACTCACACTCTGTTGGACGTGAGCACAAGCTACAATTCTTGATATTGGCCAATTCATTGGCATACTCAATCCCTCTGATTGTGCAAATCATCATGCACAGCTATAGTCACAACTGATAGCAATCTGATCCTCTAACACCTGTCCCTGCTGAACTGAACATGCAATGACATGCAACTGAGTTAACTGATGTATTCTATAGTTGCATTATGAGTTAATAACTTGTGAATTAATTAATAACTAATTCACCCAACTCATCTCTAGTCTATTTGCCAGTTAGACTAAATACAACCAGTTTAACAAAGCTAAACTGAACACAACTCCATCAACTGCACCTCCAGTCCACTAAACTCAACTCACTTGAGTTCTAACTGAAGTCATGCATGCAAATATTAGTCATCCCATAGGTAACCACGTATTTCCCTCTGGGATCTGCATGTACCACATCCGTAGCTCATCTTGAAGTGCTCCAAGAGAATAAGATCAAGTTTATAGTCCAAATATTATAATGAGACAATAATATTTGACTTTTCTATTTTTGACAGTCAGTCTAAAAATAGACTTTGATCACTCATACTGTGATCACTCACACTGTGGTCACCCACACTGTGATCACTCATACTGTGGTCACCCACACTGTGATCATCCCTGCTGGGATCAAAAATAGAACTTGCGACATAATTTGTCTGCGGGACCACTTAGTGAAGGCGACTCTTTTCACTAAGCTCCATCATCTTGTTGCAATCTCAACATTTATAAGATAAGGGGTCTCATCACGAGCCAGCATGTTCAGTCCAATTATAACCAGTGAATGGCATTGTCAACTATCTGGCTACCAAACCAGAACAATGGCTTTTAAAAATTAAAAGAAAAAACAATGGATTTATCTAAGTCGATAATTCTTAAATAGATGTGATTTTGAATCATTTATGATTAAAAGGTAACCCTGTCGAGACTATAGATGTTTGCTAGAAGCAGTGGCTCTACCTGTGACAAATGAGTATATTTTAAAAAGCTAAGCTATAAAATGATCCATGCTTTATCACTACAACTAATTAAGGACTTATATAGAGTTTTGAAATATTTTAATTTATGAGGAATTTTAAGAAAAATACAGTAAGATGATTCATGTTTTTCAGACTAATGAACCTAGTCTTGTATTCCAAAAATAAATTTCTATTCTTTAATTATTTTTATTTTAATTTTAGGAAAATCTCGAAAATCTCATTCATATCAAACAGAGATAACTGGTTCTTCTCCCGTGTGTCGCCATTGTTGTGGTAAAACACAACCCTCCCATTTTTTACTTGTTCACTTCAAATAATGGGGACCCTTTCTATAAAATTTTGGCTAAATGCCTTTTAAGATTTTTACTAAGTTGATTATCTTACGCTTTTGTTAATTTTTCATTTTCTTTGGATTCTTGTTTGGATTGCTTTGTTAAAATCGATTTTTTATAAGCTTTCCATTGATATTTGTTTCGCATCATTTGGTCAACTGGTTTGTAAATGACACTTCTTTGAAGTTTAATCATTTATGTCGCCTGGGTTAAAAATGCATAAAATGTACAATATCCATTTTTGTAAATAAATTAGTTCAATAGTGCATTTATTTTAAATATTAACCCCTAGTTAGTTATTACTAACATTTTCCCTTTTTTACATATACAGCTAAATCATGAAGCATCATGATTTTAGTCATTTATTCCAATTTCCAAATTAATTACTAATCGCGAAAACCCAGAATATCTAGGTGGTTGTAGTTTATTTTTTATTTTTTATTTTCAAAGTCGTTGTAGTTTAGATAATTTCATAACTAAATTTCATTAAAATAAAACCAAAATAAAAAAAAAAAAATGATATTTAATATTAAATCTTAAATTAATTATTATATAAAATATAATTAAATCAAAATTTAATATATAAAAAATAATATATATAAAACTTATTTCGTGATCGGAGAATCACATCAGGACTTTCCAATATACGCATCTTTTAAAGACCCGGAGGACCTCCCTTTCCCAATCACCGATCTCCCAATCATAAAGGGCAATGGGGCATTAACCAAAGTTTAAAAAATTCAATTGTTTGAGTTTCAATGCGATCGCTCCATCGCATCAGGAGTCCTCAACTAATACAAGCTTTATGAACTCCGACTCAACGTTTCCGCTGATGCAATAAGTCAAACGTTGACTTTCATTTTGGGCTCATATATTAATTCGTTGTTTTGAAATGGTTTATGTAAGTACATTACCATATGAGTGAAGTAAGGTAGGTAATTTAATATTAGTTTAAATATTTAAATAATAAATTTTTAATTAATTAATATGTAACATATAATTTAACTAAATTAAAACTTAATTATTATCTAGATTAATAATAAATAGTTTATAAATAATTAATTATATATTAGTTAATTATATTAATATTCTTTAATAAATAATTTATTTAATAATTAGTTTAATTTATGATTAACAATTAAATTAGTATTAGTTATTGGATAACTAGAGTCTAATTTAGGATTGGAATTTTAATTAAAATTTTGATTTTTTAGCCTACCAACAAAATTTTCAAAATTATGTCAGATTTGACTCATCAACTCTGAAGGCTCATAGATTGAGTTATACTTGGCCAAGTGAAGCCCAGGATGGCTCATTGGAAAGATAAAATCAAGGAGAACATTTCTGAGGAGGATTTACTAACAGATTTGGTCATTTATTGGGTCTAAAAACAGGAAGAAGATCAAGCTCCGAATTTCTAAAAGAAAATCAATTTTCTGAATTTTATTTTCTTCATTTTCATTTGTCCAAGCCTCTTCTAATTGCATATTCACTCATCAATAATATCCTTGGCCAATTAAACCATCCCACGCATCAATAAAAAGCTTATATTTTATTTTCAATTATTTAATTAATTTCATTTGACTGGATTTGTTTTAATGCCAGAAATGGCATTTTGATTTTATTGTTGCATCTTAATTTATTTTGATTTCTTTTTTGTAGGAAAACAGTAAAAGAGATATGGAGAAAAAGATCTCAATCAATGAGAATGCTCCAACAATTAAATATTGGAATTTTGAGCAAATAACATTAGATTGGGTAGATTTACCTTCAACAGACTTTCCTCTCAAAAATAACTTTGAAAATATTATAAATAACAGATTGCAAAATATAATAAAAGGATGCTCCCCTCTACAATTTTGGACTTTTAAAAGCATTTCTGCAATAGGAATTTAGAGTTGTAGGAGGGAGGAGAGAAAATCTCAGATCTGGGGATTATTGAGGATTTTTTTTTTTGTATCTTGAATTATGTATGATGGGCACAGTTTGCACTATTGTGGCACTAACTTTGAAAACAGAATTTCAAGTAATGTAAAGGATTGTTGGAGACTAGGGTCAAAGAAATGGATGCAATAAATTGGTATTTCTAATACTATTATTTCAAATATCAATTTCATTTTTATGATAACAAGAATGTGTCATTTTATTCAAGTTTGTGCACTTGTGTTGATATGGGTAATTTTTTTCAATATTGTTATTATGTATCTCTGTTCTTATGGATTAAATTCAGATTTCTGAGTAACTATTTACTCAGAAAGTTGTCTTATAAAACTGATTTATTAAATAGTGATGTGTTATGAACTATTTCTACATATTATTGTTTAATTGTTGGATTTACTGATTTGAAAATCAATATCATTTTTGTGAATTTCTTCCTGAGTGTTGTTGATTGATTATTTCAGTTAAGAGGTCCCAATAATATGTGTTTTAGTATCCAAAATGTCAGTTAATTGAACTACTTCGTTAGCTTGACATTAACTAAAAGCCAGACATATTTAAATCCTTATCATTTATTTATCTTGCTCTTAGTTAGGTTAGATCTATATCTGCCTAATTAAGATAGGATTAAGATAGTTTCTTTTGCTTGCATTATAGAATAAGTTTGCATTTAGATTAAGTTCTATATTCTTTTAAGTCCTCTTCTCAAAGAGGAAAAACTTTAGTAGTGGATTGGCTGAGCCCAAAATTAGTTTAAGGATCACTTTCTTACATGATCAGTAAGAGGGACGATCTGATGTCTCTTCTCTATTGGTGAATGAAAGTCATATTTTAAAGCCATTGGAGATTGAGAGAAGGTAACTAGACCTAGTTAAACCAGTCAGAGCCACTACTCCAAATGGAAAAGGAGTTGCTTTAAGGTCCAGTCTGGATGGCTATCCCTTAATGTTGAGGCTGACATTTTTGGCCCTTAACAACACCATAATCCAATAACCTGCATACTGGATCTCACACTTCATCAGATATTCGATACTTGCACGCCTTAGCCTAATGATCTTCTCCTCCTTTTATAGTTTGTAGACCTTTCTCAATACCATGGACCAAAACCACTTAGGACCAATACCTTGGACCAAATACCTAGGGTCAATACCTCAGACCTAATACCTTGGACCAAATACTTCGGACCAAAAACTTAGTTTTCCAAGGTATAGGCACTTTTCCTTTTGTGAAAGTGAGTGTGTACGTATACGCGACTTATATACAATGAACCCGATTATATACGTGGCTTGGAAAATGATGAACCCGCGTATACCTCTCTTTCTTCATTCTGTGAAGTCTAATTTGTAACTCTGTGTTGTTAACCTGTTGTACTATGATCTGTCATCTAAGTGAGTTGCCTTCTGAATTGATTCCTTGAAGCTGCCCTGCATTTCATCACATCTATAAATACTACTACCATGCATTCTGTCACATCGGATATCTCTTTTGTAGATTCATCTAGTTACTATGTACAAGTCAGTTGTTCTGCTACAAGTGGGTTGCCATCAAGTACAACATATGCATCATAATGCCAATAGGATCAAGAGGCTTCAAAGGGAATACTTTCAGGTAACAGTTTGCATGTATGATTTCCTAGTTGGTTTTGGAATGCATGGTATATGGATTTGTGTATTTGGTTCATTTGTTATCATTGGCATGGGTATTGTCGGGTTTTGACTACGGTTTTAGCCTTACCTTTCCATTTCCAAATATCCATGGTGTGATGGGATTCATTCTCGGTTGAGCTTTGGATTATTAAAAGGTTTTGGATCTAGGTGGGGTGTTCTTATTAAAATCCCAAGGGTTGGGGATGGAGATGGTTTTGTCCAGGAATCCCTCAACAAGTGGGTGGAGACAAGAAAATTCCTCAAGGGATGGTGAAGGAATTGCAAGGTATCTAAGTTGTGTTTGGTTTAGTGATCTCAAAACTAGTTTAGGTGAGATCATGATAGTGTGAGGGTGGAGGTGGCTTAACCTCTAGATTCCCTTGGTTGTTCATGGATTGGTTTATCCCATGAGATCCCACATTTATGCTAAGAATATGGTGTGGGGTTGATTGGTTGAAAGAAATATTTGGTTCAACCTAATCTATGGTCAGGTGGCACGTGGAAGTCCCTGACTTGCTTGGATTTGCATATGATTGATAAGAGCTCTTTCCCCTTGTAATTCATGAGCAATTATACTTGTTATTATGTGGCTTTAATGGTTTTTCTACTATGGTTATTTATATAGTTATATGTTGGTTATAAGAATGGTTTTATGATAGATTACAGTCATGGCTCTTATCAGGTTTTTACGTGTAAAGGAACAGTTATTGAATGAATGAACTAATAGATGTTATTACAACCATTGTGAGAGGGCATTAGTACTTCTTGTTAAACCTCAGATAAGTTTCAGATCTCTATGTTCAAATATGTATCCATGACTAGTAGGTTCCATGTTCATCATGTGTTTGACGGAATGAATGTCGTGGTTGGACCAGGCTAAGTCAAACCCTGGATCAAATTTTGTGTTAGAGGCTTTGTCTTTGTGTTATTTATCATTTCTAGGAGTTTCATTAAGTTTTCAGTTGAGTTATGGACCCTATCCTTGAAAACGTTTCTCAGATCTCGTGGTCATTGGCACAAAACTAAGTGAAAAATACTGCAGTCGTTGGGAAGCAGTCTTGTGGGAGCAACTAGAGGGTTCCAGGCACATGTATTCCTTGTCATGGGGGCAACTGAGGCTCTAGGTTAGTGAAAAATAAATTTAAGTCAGGGGTTGAGCACCTAGAGTGGTTGGTTAGCTCCTGATGGTCCTGTAGCACCCGACGGAAGTCAGTAAGGTCTTGTTTTGTTAGACCCATTTCCTTAATGTTATCTAGGATGTTGATTCATGTCATAATAGAAATCGGCTCCTGTTTACCTCAGGAAGTCCGATGCAAGTGGGTAGATATGGGAGGAGGCGTTACAGAGTGGTATCAAAGCATGGTTCAATACTTGGACTAGATGGGTGGAATGTGATTTTTATCTATGCATGTCGGTCATGTGCATGCATGATAGTGGCTGCAGTTTTCATGTATATAGTGAGTGTCATAGTTTATGTTATCATGTATGATGTTGATGTGTTGGCTGAGATAGAGTAGGAGATGCAGATCATCAGAGCGAGGTTGCAGCATTGGACCTTGGGGTAAGAGCAAATCGTCATATAGATGGAAAGCAAAATTATGGCAACCAGGAAGCATAGCACTCACAACTATAAAGATGGAAGTGTTATTGCCCCTAGTCTTCCACAACCTATAAGGTTGACACCACAAAAATTGGAAGAAAAAGGAGCAAAAGGGCTTTGTTACAGTTGTGATAGCAAATACACTAAAGGTCATAAGTGTGCTGAGAAGAAATTATTCTACATAGATTGTGAAGAGGAAGAAGAAAATGAGCAAGAAAGGTCAAAAGAATAGGATATACTCCAGGAACAAAGCCTAGATAAAGAAGAAATGAATTCGACCATATCTTGTAATGCATTGGCTGGAATTACCACTCCTCATACCATCAAGATAGAAAGACAAATCAAGAACAAAAAGGTGATAGTGTTGATTGATCCAGGAAGTACCCACAATTTTATTCATTGTAAGATAACAAAAGAATTGAATTGCTTCCTATATCCAGCACCAGAGTGTCAAGTGATGGTTGAAAATGGAGGAACGATAAATTGCTCTGGAAAGTGCCATAATATCAAGCTATCCATGGGAGAATATGTACTGACTAGCCCAATGCTTTCCATTCCAATGGGAGGTGCTGATGTTGTACTAGGAGTCCAATGGCTACAATCCTTGGGTACAATAGCTTTTAATTTTCAAGAACTTTTCATGAAATTTTCTGCGGAAGGAAAGGAAGTTGAATTAAGGGGTATTGCAGGGGAGTCAGGAAAGATAATCAGCTCTAATGGTATGACAAAGCTTCTAAAAAAGGAACAAAGAGGTGTAATTGCACAATTATGTTCGCTAGATGTTTCCACATCGGAATCATCTATTTCTCCAAATCTCCAAAAAGTCTTGGACAATCATTCCAAGGTATTTGAGACTCCCAAAGGTCTCCCACCTATTCGTGATCATGATCATGCTATTCATACGATTCCAGGAAGTGTTCCTCCAAAGATCAGGCTGTACATATATCCCTATGCCCAAAAGAGTGAAATTGAACGTATGGTTGCAGAAATGCTAGAGGCTGGTATAATTCAACCTTGTCAAAGTTCTTTCTCTGCTCCAGTAGTATTGGTGCACAAGAAGGATGGATCATGGCACATGTGTCCGGATTATAGAAAACTCAACAACCTCACTATTAAAGATAAGTTTCCCATTCCTATCATTGATGAATTACTGGATGAATTGCATGGATCAATTTACTTCACCAAGTTGGATCTTCGTTCAGGATATCATCAAATCATAATGAAGACTGAAGAAATTCCAAAAAAAAACATTTAGAACTCATGAGGGTCATTATGAATTTTTGGTCATGCCTTTTGGCCTTACCAATGCACCTTCTACATTTCAAGGTTTGATGAATTCCATTTTCAAACCCTTCCTTAGAAAATTTGTGTTAGTATTTTTTGATGATATACTAATCTACAGCAAGTCTTGGAAGGATCATGTTGACAGAGTGCTACAACTATTGGAGGAGAAACAATTATATGCAAAAAGATCCAAATGTTTCTTTGGAGTACAAGAGGTGGAATATCTAGGTCATATTGTATCTCATGAAGGAGTTAAGGTAGACCCTAGCAAAATTAAATCCATTAAGGAATAGAAAATCCCCACATCCATAAAGCATCTGTGAAGATTTCTCGGGTTGACGGGGTATTATCCCGAGTTTTTTAAGAATTATGGGAGAATAGCAGCACCTCTAACAACATTATTGAAGAAATATGCATTTTCATGGACTCCAGAAGCAACAACGGCCTTCGAACATCTTAAAGAGACAATGTGCCAAGCACCAGTCTTAGCTACACCGGACTTCACAAAAAACTTTATTGTGGAATGTGATGCTTCAGGAAATGGAATTGGTGCTATTTTAATGCAAGATGAAAGACCCATTGCTTTTGAAAGTCGTCCAATCAAGGGAAAGTTTTTACACAAAGCTATTTATGAGAAGGAAATGTTGGCAATGCTACATGCACTTAAGAAATCGCGACCCTACCTAATGGGAAGACACTTCAAGGTAAAAACGGATCATGATAGCCTTAAATACTTTTTAAAACAAAGATTATCCTCTGAAGAGCAACAAAAGTGGGTCACGAAGATGTTGGGTTATGACTTTGAAATCATCTACAAGAAAGGGAAGCAAAATGTGGTGGCAGATGCACTCTCAAGAAAGGATGAGGATGTGGAAGCATTGTTGTGCGTCACTTTTATTATCCAACCAGATTGGATAAATGAAGCAAGGGAGGAATGGAAGAATGATGAAGAAGTGTGGGCACTTATTCGAAAGTTACAACAAGATACCAATACATCTGATACATTTAGCTAGAAAAATGATTCGTTATGGTACAATGATCACTTATACCTCTGTGAGAATTCCCAACTCAAACAAAAGATTCTTATGGAATTGCACACTTCTCCTTTAGGAGGGCACTCAGGATTTTTAAAAACTTACCACAGGGTTAAGAAGGAATTTTTTTTGGATGGCCTTAAATCGGATATGCAAAAGTTTGTGGGGGAATGTTTGGTTTGCCAACAAAATAAAGTTGAAACAATTAATACCTCGGGTCTATTACAACGTTTATCCATTCCAAGCCAATGTTGGGAGGAGGTTTCAATGGATTTTATCACAGGTTTACCCAAGTCTGAGGGAAAGAGTGTCATCATGGTGGTAGTTGACAGACTTGCCAAGTATGCACACTTTTGTGCATTATCACATCCATTTAAAGCCAGTACAGTTTCTACTGCATTTATGGAAACAATTCAAAAGCTACATTGAAATCCAAAGATTATTGTAAGTGACAGAGATCCCATTTTCACTGGAAATTTTTGGACAAAATTATTTTCTTGTCTTGGTACTCAATTAGCTCATAGCTCATCTTATCATCCTCAATCTGATGGGAAAACTGAGATAGTAAACAAATGTTTGGAAGGATATCTTTGTTGCTTTGTATCTGATAAACGAACACAATGGGTCAAATGGTTGCCTCTGGCTGAATGGTGGTATAACACTTTCTTCCATACAGCAACAAAAATGACCCCATTTATGGCACTTTATGGATATCAGCCACCATTCATCACATCATATTTAAGAGAAAATTCTAAGGTTCATGTAGTGGAACATCACATTGAACGTCAACAACAAGTCCTCCAACTCTTAAAGGATAACCTCGTGTTGGCACAGAATAGAATGAAACAACAGGCAGATCAACATCGCAGTAAAAGAAGTTTTGATGTAGGTGATTGGGTATTCCTACGACTACAACCATATAAACAAATGTCCCTCAAGCAAGATAAGAAGGATAATAAATTATCACCAAAGTATTATGGTTCGTACAAGGTGTTGCAAAAGATTGGTACTATGGCATGCAAATTGGAGCTTCCTGCAGCTTCTTGAGTGCACCCAGTTTTCCATGTTTCATGTTTAAAGAAGTTTATAGGCGATAAGCTTCCAGTTCAAACAATATTACCAGAACTTGAAGAGGAAGGAAAAATTATATTGGAACAGGAAGCAGTCACAGAAACAAGAACTCGACAGCTACGGAATCGATCAATTTCGGAGTATCTCATCAAGTGGAAGAACTTATCCGTTGAAGATTCCACATGGGAGGATGAGAATTTTATACAAAAGCATCTAGAACTACTGAAGCATTGAGGACAACATTTTTTTGAAGGAGAGGGGCATGTTAGGTCCCTATAATACTAGTGATTACCCCATTACTATATTAGTTGTATCCCTTATTAATATTGTTGTGCCCCCATTGTCCCCATATTGTTATTCTGTGCCCCATAGAATTCCTCTATTGCTATTTTTGTGGCTTTATATTATTATTGTTAGGTCGGCTGGGTTATATTGTGACTCCTTAGACTCCTATATATAGAAAGAAGGTTTTGTCATTTGAATCATCCAAGAATTGTTCATTTATGTAATGTAAAGGAGGTCGCCCCCTCGAAGAGGCTAAATTCTAAGGCATAAAACTATCTTTTCTATCTTTTTATGAGCTGGTTTCATAACAATAGATACTAGTTAACCAGTGTTGTCATATAACCATGTGTCAAATAGCCATGAATGGTAATAACTTGTTGTTATATTAATTGTGGTCATATGCATGATGAATATGGTCATTCCATTTAAGATCTTGATGTTATATGTATCGTGTTAATCTGGATTTACCTGTGTAGATGGTTATGGTTATGATATTCAGGTATGAGTTGATATATTAGTGATATTGTGTCATGCTAATCTTCACTAACTTGTGTAGATGTGATAGCCTCCCTTGAGAAAAACTAAGGTGTGAGTTTAATTATATCATATATTTATCTAGCCTGGTATGTTTACAAGTTGTTTTATTGTTTTATTAAGTGCATGATATGAGAATGTGTCTATAATATTGCATGAAGTAATGATATTGTTTAAGACGGTTGTACTAACACGATATGTCCTGAGACAACTGATATGTACTAGAGTGTAAGTGGGTGCTAGTTTTAGTATTATGACTATGAGCGCGAGATTATTCTAGATTATGACATGGTTGTTAGTCTTGGTAAAGGTTGAATTCAAGTAAATATACATGATGTCTTTCTCTTTGGATCATGTGACTGACATATGTGAACAGTTGAAGGGGAACATGCTTGGAATTAGCATGACAAGGTAACAATTAATTTGTTTATATAAGTAACAGTTGGGTGATGTGATAGTGCATAGTAAGATTCAATTGCAACAAGGTAAAAGTTAAAAGAAAGGAATTGGGTGTGAATCCCTTTGGCTATGTTTGGATACCGCAATTCCAAACTAATGAGTGGTTTACATGAATACAAGAATCATTCTTAACCTTGATTTTGTTTGACATTATGTGGATATGTGTTATATTCATGAACATGTATTTGACATGTATGACAATTGGTTTCCATTTATGGCAGGATTAGTCAAGGAATCAGAGTCTCTTGAGAGATGATACATGTATGTGTTCAGTTATAGGTTAGAGTGCTTAGTACATAGAGGTAAGGTAACCAATATAGTGTTATGTTTATTTTTTCACTAATGCTTAAGTGTTTATGGAAGTACGATGTAGGGGATTGCATGGAAAAAATACTTCCATGAAATCTTGAAGAAGGCTCGAGTTGAGCTTTCCCTTCGAAGCATTGGGAAACCATGGGGATTGAGTCATGGTGTTTTTTGGGAGTTTTGTGCTTTCAGTCCTTTGTGAATTGTTTGCACCTGATTTGAAATTTACTTTATGTCTGGTGCTATTCATGGTTTTCTTCTTGATTGCTGCTTTTTCTTTCCTTTTATGTTTTGAGGGTCTCGAGAATTGATCAGGGAAAGAGTAATTTGATGGAGCTCTGGAAGAGCTGAATGAAACCTAACAGGTAATTTAAGATCTGGATGAAGCTTGATGCATGAGTAAAGGACAACTGAAGGGAAGAGTATGACAGTTGGTTGGATTGGTTGGGTCCATTGGGGTAAATGGACAATGGCTGGATAGTCATGAGAAAGGTAGCAGGAAAGGCACATTAAATGGATTTTTGGCATCAGGTGCCTTGGCTAAGTTGGGAAATGTTGTTCTCAATGCTGTACATGTTATGCATGGATAAAGGGAGTTATCTTAACCTTAACCTTATGATATTTGGTAATTATTTTGTGGTCATGATTACATTGCTATCCATCTATATATATATATATATATATATATATATATATATATATATATATATATATATATATATATATATATAGATATAGATATAGATATAGATATAGATGTATGTATGTATGTCATTAACTGATAGGGTTGTCAGGGATCATGATTATGTGTGTGTGTGTGTGTGTGTGTGTGTGTGTGTGTGTGACAGGGTTATCATGGATCATGGTTGTTTTATGTTGATGGTTATATGTATATATGTCATTGTATGACAGGGTCATCAGGGATCATTATTGTGGAGGAATGATTACTTATGCAGTGAAGAATCAAGCAGGAAAAGTAGCCCTGATAGAGCTATGAGGATAGTGTCATGTGGATATGATTTGATATTATGTGATTATGTCTATGTGTATGCTATGGCAAGTAATGTTGAGGGATACATCACCAGCATGGAAGTGGTGTGATCTGCAGCATGTTGGGACAAACATCGATAGTGGAAATACACTAGAAAAAAGGTTGCTTGGTAACGATAGTGTGGTCATAGGATGTGCTGTATTGGTGTTGCGTACATGTAGCATGTGAAGTATTGTGTATATATGGTGTTGTGTGCATGTTTCATATGTGACATTGTTTACAAATAGTGTTGTGTGCATGTTGTATGTGTGATACTATGTACATATAGTGATGTGTGCGTGTTGTATGTGCGGTGTTGCGTACATATGGTGTTTTGTGCATGTTTTATATACGGTGTTGTGTACATATGGTGTGGTGTGCATGTCTTTCATGAGGTGTTGTGTGGATGTCTTTCAAGAGGTGTTGTGTGCATGTAGTGCTATGTACATGTGGTACAAGTGGTGTTGTGTATACATTGTGCAGGTGGTGTTGTGTACACGTCGAACAGGTGGTGTTGTGAACACGTGGTGATGGGTACACATTGAGTAGGTGGTGTTGTGTACATGTTGTACATGTGGTGTTGTTGTACATATGGTATTGAGTACATGTCATGCATTTTGTGTTGTGTATATGTGTTATTGTGTTATGGGTATTGTGTAGTCATTGCATTACAACATGTGTATTCATTGAGTTGTACTCTTTGTGCATATATGTATTGTGTTATACACTAGGTGTAAGTGCATTCATTATGTTGTGGTATACATTGGGTGTAGGTGTATGCATGGTGTTGTATGTCGGATATAGGTGTATGTATTGTATTGTGGTATACAACGGGTGTAGGTGTATGTATTGTGTTGTGGTATACACTGGGTGTAGGTGTATTTGTGGTGTTGTACACCAAGTGTAGGTGTATGTGTGGTGTTGTACATTGGGTGTAGGTGTATGTGTTGTACATTGTGATGGGACACGAATGTATGGGACTATCTGGGACCTTGTTGTTGATATTAAGGGTTGAGGCAGTTTAGTCTCTAGATGCCTTTGTTGCTGATATTGAAGGTTGATGCAGTTTAGTCTCGGGATTCCCTTGTTGTTAATATTGAGGGTTGAGGTCGTTTAGTCTCACGATGCCCTTGTTGTTGATATTGAGGGTTGAGGCGGTTTAGTGTTTGGGTGCCCTTATTGTTGTTATTGAGGGTTAAGGCAGTTAGTCTCGGGATACCCTTGTTGTTGATATTGAGGGAGGAGGCAGTTTAGCCTCTAGATTCCCTTGTTTCTTAAAGTAAAGGAATTGGGTGCTTGTCGAGTTTGGAAATAGATTTAGTGTGTGTATGGAAAGGATAAATAATAAAGGTAGAAGCAAAAGAATCATGGAAAGATAAGTATCAGTATTTTATTTAATTTTTATTATGCATGTGATCTATGAATTTGATATATGATGGTTTCATGTGATTAATGATTTTGATTTATGATGGTTGCATTTTGAGCTAACCATATGTGACATGTTTATACATGAAGATTTGATCAAGAGCTAATTAAATTTCTAATGTGGGTACAAATAACCATATTTCAAAACACCTTAATCAACACTGAAAGCAACAATAGGTATGCACACAAAATGGAGAAATAATTAATTAATAAAACAAAATAATTACAGGAGAAATCATGGCCCAATGATTGGCCTCTCATTCCTCACACTCACTCACACACTTCTACATAAATACATGCCTCATGGCTCACCTCAATTTATACAAATGGATTAGAACCCAAGGTAGGTTCTAGATCCCTAAACTAACTCCCAAAATATCTCTTTTGATCCCTAAAATCTCTCATCTAATCCCTTATCCCTAGATAAGAGCTAACTAATCCATAATCTTTTCAAACCTTCCACAATACTCTCAAATCTTCTCCTATTTACAATAATTATCATTCTCTCTTAAAACTATTAGAAAAATACATTAATTAATTAAATCCTAACTTTACAAACTAACTCCTCTAATAAACAATTGACCTAGGTTAGATGCATCTGCATCAGACTCCCCAGGTAAAAAGAATTCATGGTCTCTCGACCATAAGTCTTCATAAGATGATAAAAAATCCTCTTGGATCCCAAACTTTACTCTGTAACTGTTCATGTACTTTGTTATGTTTTGATGTTCTGTGGTTGTTCTCCTGTCTTCCAGGCTTCCAAACTTTATGTTGCAATTCTCCCCTCTCTTTGCTGATGGATACTTGTTCTGATGTCATCAACAAGATTTTTCCATCTTCTTTCCTTCCTTCAATATGTCTCTTTTGGGACACTTTCACCATCAATCTTCTAATATCTTCAATTTCCATGTCCAACTTGTCTTCTTGCTAGTAAAAATCACCCATTCTTTGTTGAAAATGACTCTTGTCCTCCATGAATTCACTAGGATACCACTCATCTTCTATCATTCACTACCTCTTCTCCTGTAAGGCATCCTCATTACTACCACTTTGTTGTTTCATTTTATTCATTGAAACCTCGTCCTCATCCTCTATGAAATTGTTGCAGTCCATCATCATTTCATTTGCTTCACAACTGTTCTTTGGATTGTCCAACCAATCCTCTAAAAAATCCATTTTTGCAGCAACAAACTCCATATCTATGCCTTTGTAGACTTGCATAGGTTCCTCCAATGGTTCCTGAGCTTTCTTAATTTCCATCTTACTCTCGGTTTCTTGTGATTCTCCACTACCTACAAACACAAAATAAGTATTAGTTTCAAAATCATGAGACCTGGAGGTCTCTCTTATGGCTTCCTGCATCCCTTCCTTATGTAGCATACAATCCTTCAAGTTGTCCACTGACTCTTCCTCATCTTCTTCAATTTTCTTATTGGTGTCCATATCCATACATTCATCATCCTCAAGTTGTTCTAGCCTCTTTTCAATCTACACAATAATCTTCAATGATTGTTCTTCAGAATAATTTATGGTTCCATTTGTGGGAATCGAACCCACGTTCACATCATCATCATCGTCACTCAAAAATGATCCTTGCTCTGGTTCACAGATGTATATATTTGTCTAGAGTTTCTTTGCTTATAAAACTTTCAGTTTGTGCTTTAGTCTTCTTTCCATCAACTGTTTAATTATCCATTTAACCGTTCGCTTTATTACCCATCCATGTATTTGTCTTTGTAACAACTCCATTATCACATCAAGTCGTGCCTTTAATTCAACGATCTCTTTCTCTTCATCAGCAATTCTAACTGCTATGTTATCATTGTGACTTTTCTCTTGATCCATCTTCATCTACTTTCATGAACTTCACTTTGTTCATTGTAACCTGCAATTGAATCACTCAGGAAGTGAACAAAACTACAAGTATACCTTATGACAAGCTACCAAAGAGGTATGATTTGAATTTATCTCAATTCATTTTAATCTAATTACAATTATGTGCTTGGTTCAAGAAAGCAGGGAGATGCCCAATTTGGGTAGTTGAAAAAAACTACAAGAATTAGAAGCAACGATGAAAGGAATTGGAACATGCAAAAATATGTTGGTAAAGCACTTTAGGAGTAGGGCCATTGAGGGACACTAGTACCCAATTGTGTCCATTGATTTCCATGAGCATGTTATGACTGGTATGACGGTTTTGGAGGAAGGGAAGTGCATTCGTTTTTGGACCTTCCTGTTAGCACCCTATATTTGAACCTCTAGGCTTAGAAAATGTTTACAGGGTAACCACAAACCTATCTTGGCTAGAAAACTGGCCTTTTCCAACCAGAGGGGGCTCCCTCACTTGAAATAAGTCAAATTTTGTAAACAATAATTCTTAAGGACATTCAACAGAGGCCATGTCTGTAAAGGTAAAATAGGAATTAATGATGATAGTTGATAGACTTGAGAGGGAGGGCCACTAGGCATGAAACCATGATTCAAATTTTTACACAAATTATGAGAGCTTCCATGAGACACGTATGAAAACAGAGGAAAGGAAGGTATTATTTCAAGTCATAGGATTTGTCATAGAATAGTGGGTGAGTTTTGAAAGTAACCTAAAAATACACAAAGATATCCAATCACATGTAATCGAGCATGAAATGAATTATGAAACATATATCTTATGATCAAATATCGAGAAGAATAGCATAAAGGAGCACCTAACTAAGGGTGAATTCTATCGTAGCTTAGGAAGGAAAACAATCATTCAAAGTATTAGCATAGATGAATTCTGAAACAATTTTAGAGCCAATTTAAAAGTCAAAATTTTAAAAATACATAGAGACTAACATGCACATAAGAAGAGTCATGGAACTCGAAATCAATACCACAAGAATATTTGGTCAAGTGGCAAATTCTCCGCGCTGAAGATTTTAACTCAGCAAAACAAAACACATACACAAGCCTTCTCCCCAAATCTAAACCCTATTTTCATGTCTCGTACAGTTTAAATACATTTAGGTAGAATGGAAAATCATAAACTAGATACAATGTATCTTTCATCCACTAAGAGGATTGAAACAACTCAACTTAGAAACATCAAGTCTTAAAGCTGAAACTAGGATAATTCTAAGATAAAAACTACAACATTATTTTTAAGAAAAACAACATTATCTTATCTACCTATTTCATCCCTATCCATTTATCCCTATCCTGATCACTAGTATAATAATAGAAAGGTCCAAAAATAACTAAAAAACAAAACAATTGACTAATGAGTTGCGCAATAAAATCCAACTCATCATAGTAACATGATGTACCGACTGAAACTAAGTCGATGGGTATGATGACGATGTTGCTGAGTTGGAGTAGGACCCACCAGATGTTCCTTCCCACGTGCAGACCTCAGAAATGCCCAGTCACCACTTGTGCAGCAGTTGCACAATAAAATTTCAAATTTTTGGGTTTGAATGACATTTCCTGCTCCAAAACAATGCAATGTCTAGCAAGTCATCTCATATACCTTATGACTCCCAACAAGCACCAAAAATCCAAAAATATTCATAGTTTTCCTCTAAAACAAGTAACCCTTGGTAACTACAAAATGAGCCATTAACTACACAAATTTAACTTTCATCAAATCAGACAGAGTATGTGATCAAAAGGAGACAACAAATCTACCTCCTTCTCTTTTTATGGGATGAGGGTTTAGTCTCTTTGTTGGAGGTTGCTTTGAATCCCTTAGTTGGCTATGCTATTGTAGGCAAGTCACTAGGTGGCTGGTTTGCATGTTTGACCTTATTAAGTTATCTGCTAACCTTTTCCAGTTTCTACTTCATCACCCTCAATATTTTCCTCAAAATCAAATTTTTCGTATAATAATTATTTAGTTGTCTGCGTAGGGAAATAGTCCATTTCATGAATACTTTGGCTCTGTCAACCGCATCAAAATCTTTTGCAGCCCAAACATCATCTTCTGATATGTTATCATTGATGGCCCTCTTGTAGATTTCAATATTCTCTGTTATTTGATCAACTTTCCTTTGGTAGGCCACAATCTCCTTAAACAACCTCTGATACTCCTTCCATTCATAAAATTTTGGCTACTATATTGTTTGAAAGGTTTCTTTCATCTTCTCTTTCCATTTAGTTGCTAGCCTTGTCATAAGCTTCCTTAGCTGCACACTGGGTTCTCATACCTACTCCACACCAATTACATGTTTTCCTTTTTCTTGAGCTATGGGTCTAGGAGGATTCTTGGACATGTCACTTTCTTTTTCCTGGGCTACTTTTTCTATTCTGTGCCTAAGCTCTATGTTTTCTTTATGCAAATAAGAAATTTTAAGATGGATGTTGGCAAGGTTGTCTAGCAATTTTGTGAGTTCAAGATCTTTGTCCTCCATTTGAACATCTTGTTCCTCCCTTGTACCATAATCTGGCATATCTTCTAAAAGATCAATGGTATTTTGAGGAGTTGGCTCCTCATTCAACTTATTTGTAAAAGATCTATTCCTCAATCTAGTCCTCTGCCTATGTAGAAATTGTGCTTCTTCTTGTGCCACTAGGATCTTGCCTTTCCCTCTACTAGCTACTCTCTTATCCTTCACTGATTCTTTCATTGATTCCTTCATTGTGTCTTCAGCTTTAGGCTCTTCCTCATGTGCTTCCATTGGAGAAATGTTTTCATGAGCCAGCAGACCTATAGTTGACAAGAAATTATCCCAAGACATCTTTCTTTTCTCTAACTCATGCAAAACCGATAGTTTCATTGATCGGTGTAAAATGAAATAGACTAATAAAGTGTTTGTCTCCTTTTCACTAAACCCTTTCTTCCATCTTTCCTAGGATTTTAAATAGATAATAGGGAAAATTCAAGCTCCTTTTACCAGTGAAATGCATAAGAAATCTAATGTGGTACTGATACACCTTTCTAAAGCAGCCTTCACATGTAAAGTATCTCTGGATCACCTTTAACAATTGACTGTAATGATTCAACAAATAAGTCCTTGGAAATGTGGTGTCATATTTGTCCTTGTATTGGGGTTTTACAAACTCTTTAAAGTGTGAGGAACCTAATTCCTTCCCTTTGAACCAAATCTCACCATGTAAAGGAATTTTTGTAGCTTGAGAAATGGTTTCCTCAGACATTGTAAACTCCAGATCACTAATTTTTACCTTATCACCTTTGAATTTCAGGGCAAACATGCTTGCAAGTTGAAAATGATGGCCATGTGTCTAGACTTTCTCACAAAATGATATGCACCATGTTTGTTCAAATGATACTCTAATTCCATGGTCAGAGTTCACCATGTCTAGACTCCTAGGCTCAATACAAACCACTTCTCCTCCTTTTGTTTTTCCTCTGCTTCCTAGGCTTTCCATCTAGATTTTTGAAACATACAGCACATAGTTCAACTATGTTTCATGGCACACCAATTATGTGGAGGAAAGGTCAACTGAAAACATAATGGATAAATTGACAGCGCAATGCAAAGAGGTGACTGATAGGTTTTTTCACAAGAGTTAAATGGCTTTGTTGTTGGTGCTCTGACAACCCTTTTTACCATGAAATGTATATGATGTGTATGGAAGAAAATCATAAAATTAGACTACCAAGCTTATGGATCAATACACCTTGACTCATATAAATGACATGCAAACCCTAAGAATTTAAAATTGTCCCAAACTCATACCAAACTGTAGACAGGGTTTGGTCAGCGATTGTTTAGCAACACATACAAACTTTATCAATTGATGTATAATTATTTTTAAAGGAAATTTGTGGTTGGAAAGGGATATCTCCTACCTCAGACAATAAGAGAACCTGATTTGAAGTGGTGGGAGACCTCTACAAGGATTTGAAGGTAGTTGTGCAGTAGTTGTGCAGTGGCTATGTAGCTCCAGAACATATGTTTCTATTGCGTAGCAATTTTCCCACAGTTGAAAAAAATAAATTGTCTTCGAACCCCTCTCGAATTTCTCTTGTCCTTGTGTTGTGTAACTTTCATTTTTTTCAGAGAAGGGCGCAAACTGTAGAGTGGAGAAATAACGAGGGTTGTATGAAAAGAAATTTAAAAATGTGAACCTTATGCTTTGTTTGGTCATGGGTATGAACTTAGGATAAAGGGTTATTATGATCATGAAATATAAATGATGGTATTTAGTTGTGGAGAGGTGTAGTAGCAATAATAAGGGGAGGTGGATTAAGGAGGGGGGCCGCATATGATGTTAAATGTAAATGTAGGGGGTGTATGGAATGGAGTACATGAAATGGGGTATATGAAAGGATTATAGGAATGGAAAAAGTATATGGTAGGGGTGAATAAAAGGGATCATGGTATGTGAATGATGGAATAGGGCATGATGAACAATACTATAAACATAATCAACATAACCTTAATAAATGAACCAAACTTGTTTTATTCATGGTTCTAACCAATGATACATAACTCTTTAACCCTAAATTATTTTATATGATAAAATGAACTGATGACCTTCTCATAGACCTAATGACCCCACACAATAACTCTTTAGACTATGACAACAACAATTCATAGGCTAAACTGCTACACAAAATCTCAAAATGAATGAAAGAGACAAAGAAATTTAATCCCTAAATCCTAGGACCCTAACATTAGGTCCAATGGGGATGACAACCTCTTAGTGAGGTGCCAAGTACACCACAAATGGATTCGAAGACTAAAGACTAAAAAGTAACTGATTGGCTGAAAATTAACTGACTTACATATGGTTGCAAATCATTTGAACCTTAGGGCCTTCTCCTTGAGCTTCGAGTTCCAATGATAACCACCCAAACTTCAAATACTAAAAGTAAAATGGTATGTAAAATGGAGTGTTGGATCGGCTAAATTTCAAGTGAGAAAATGTTACAGTAGCCTGCCATTGACATGCCCTCCTCCAAGTAGTTCATTTGTCAGATCTTTGAGCAAGTGGGCATTGTTTCCGTGGAAAGCAACAATTTTGAAGGGCCTCTTCCACAAACTCTGAAAATTCTTGTGCTTTCATTTCTCCTCATTCATGGCATCCCATTTTAACACCAAGTCTTCAATATGGAAATCATCTACCTTTGTCCTCCTATCATAAATCTTCTTAATCCGATCTTGTATCACCTGAGTATTTCTGAAAAAATCTTCCCTAGTCTGTTTTAGTTGGATCATTTGATTTATTATTCTTCGTACATCATTGGGTTCCACTTCAACCTCTCACAACAATTTCATCACTGAAACTCCTAATGAAGAAGGAAAGACAACATCTAAGCCATAAACTAACTGGGAAGTGGATATGCCTATTGATTTCTTAGTGCTTACCTGTTCAGCCCATAGTGCATTCACTAACTTCTTATGCCAACTCCTTTTGTTTTCTTGGAGCAACATTTTGATCATATTGACCAAATTTTTTTTGGAAGACTCAGCCAAGCCATTACCCTGGGGGTAATAGGTTTTTGAGTGACCAAGGGTGATGTTATACTTGTGACATAAATCCACCATATTCCTTCATTTGAAGGCAACAATGTTGTCTATAATGATTTTCTAAGGGCAACCAAATCTAGACAAGATATTTCTTTCCAAAAACTAAATGATAACTGCATCTGTATCCTACCTAGTTGGGACTGCTTCAATCCACTTGGTGAAATAATCATTTGCTGTCAATATCCACTTATATTGTCCAGATGATGCCAGGTATATTTCACCTATGAAATCAAGTCCCCACTGTTGAAAGGGTGACTCAATTGCAATAGGTTTTACAGGTAGCGGAAGAAGTTTCTTCCTTCCTTCAAAAAGCTGAGATTCATGACAACTGGAAACCTTTTTATATACATTAGCGAATAGCGTTGGCCAGTAAAAACCAACCCTTAAGATCTTGTTAGCAATGGTCTTCAAAAACAAGTGTCTTCCACAATCACCTTTGTGAAACTCCTCTATAGTTTTCTGTGCCTCATATTCAAGTAAACTGTTCAACAACATACCACTGGGATCTTTCCAATACAAGAAGTGATCTATGACTCAAAACATGACACCTTTTAATTTAAGGAATCGAGCTTTAGTATTAGTCAAACCTAGAGGGGCTTGCAAATGCTACACCATATATAAAATGTCTGCATACCATGGAGAAACAACAAATATTTCTAATACTTGTTGAACTGAGCTTGATTCATCCTCTTCTAACAGAGGAACCAAGAAATTAATCTCAAGTGCATGCAGATTTGATTCTTCCATCATATTCACCAATCCTTTCCCTTTAATTAACTTTGTGGGTTTAATTTCCACATCATATTCAAGCAGGGAAAATTTTAAGAACCCCCCCTAAATTTATATATATAATAAATGGGCGAATCTCCATGGTATATAGGAAAAATGGAAGGCGATTTTATCAATAATATAATATGCATATATAATTTTTTGGCGAATCTCTCACCAGGCATGGCGAATATTTTACTCAATTATAAAATCTTGTGTTTATTGAATACACAAATGAAATCATTGCATTTCTTTAAAATATCTTTTGAAATCAAAATTACCGAAATTACATATCGATAACCTAGTGGGTGTAGGATAAAATTCACCCATGTCATTCACAGAAAGCATGTGAAAAAACCTAATACTATATATAAAACCAAGAAAAATTCAAATTCATCACTTCTAGGGACCTCGTAACCACCCTGCCAATACACAAGTATGTTCCTGTTTACAGTTAGAAAAATTACCCAAATTACAATCTGTTTACTCCAGCATATGTTGGAAAGTTATAGAAGGATGACTAGTGCAATCAATCCATTCCTTTTAGCCCTAGATTTGTTTCAGTTTAAAACAGAAGTATACAAATATACTTGTCCAATGTCTACGCTTTAACCATTCACCTTAAGATGTTTTTACAATATAATTTCCTAAGTCTATTTAATATCTTCATTATCATAAAAACCAACCTATATCCATCTTGACTCCACATCTACCACTCTTAGGGGGATGAAATCTATTTATCCCTCTGAGCACTTGGTAGACCTAGAATTAAGATGGATCTAAGATGATAGAATTTCGCCTTTAAATAGTCTATGCTCACATGAATACCATGGTATTACCATGGGTAAATACCATGGGTTATCATAAACCTGGAGCTTAAAAAATACTATTAGTAATTTAAAAAAATTAATAAAATTAATAGTTGATTTTTATTTTATTTTTTATTTTAACCAAGCTAAAATGTTTAACATACATTAAATTACAACATCCAAGCCGCGAGAGGGATCAAATATTTTTTCACTCTATGCTAGTTTTCATATCACGATATTTGATACCTCTCGGGGGTTAGTAGATCCAGAGTAAAGATGGATCTATGATGGTTTAATTCCCCCATTTAAATAGGCTACATTCCAGGTGAATACCATGGGTCAATACCATGTGCCATTTTGGTGAATACCATGGGTCAATACCATGTGCCATTTTTATTTTTATTAATACTAATATTAGGCTTAATAATGTTTTTTTGCATGGTATTAATAACAATCTAGTCCATGGTATTTGTCCCATAGTATTTTGCCCATAAGTTTCACCTAAATATAACACATTTTTTGAGTGTTAGTAAATATAAGGTGACTTATGGAGTAAATATAAAAAAATGTTTTATTTGTTTACCATACCTCTCGTTTATTTATATTTTTATTAATTTCCCATACCTCTTTTACAAATATGGTATTTGGCCCATAGGATTCACTTAAATAAAACCTCTTTCTTGAGTCTTCATAAATAGAACGAGGGTTATGGACTAAATATAAAAAGAGGTTTTATTTATTTACCATATGTCTAGTTTATTTATATTTTTATTTATTTACCATACCTTTTGAGTAAGTATAAAAAGACGTTTTATTTATTTACCATACGTCCACTTTACTTATATTTTTATTTGTTTACACCCTTGCATGTATATAAGGTGACTTATGGAGTAAATATAAAAAATGTTTTATTTATTTACCATACCTCTCATTTATTTATATTTTTATTAATTTACCATACCTCTTTTATAAATATGGTATTTGGGCCTTTGGCCCATAGGATTCACTTAAATAAAACCTATTCTTGAAAATGGGCGAATGGATTCACTTAAATAAAACCCATTCTTGAAAATGAGCAAATGGAAGGTTGTAACTCCTAATTTCAAGGGCTAAATTTACCTTTTTTTCCCTCTCCCTTAGAATAAGGTGGGCTATTTGAGGTGATTTGTAAAAAAGTACTATGATACAAAATATTCGCTCACTAAAAATTTAAAACCCATTAATTTCGCCAAAGGGCGAACATTCGCCCTTAAAATTTTCTATGTATTCAAGTATTGAAGAAATCCACTTGCCTCTCGTACCTTCCAGATCATTTTGAGTGAGTATGTCCTTCACAGCAGAACTTGGTACATAGGCAATGATATGTGAATGCAAATGTACACCCGGAAATCCTTTAAGGCTTTCACCAAGGAAAAGGTCTGCTTTTCCATAATGTTGTATTTACGGGCAGTTTCTCTAAGACTTCTACTGAAGAATGCTATTGGTTTCTCTATACCTTGCTGGTTCATTTGCATTAGGACAATTGTTATTCTATGCTCCGAAGAAAATGAAAAAACAATGAAATCTTGAGTGTAATCTGGACTAATAAGAACAGGAGCACAGGACAAGGTAGATTTTACCTCATTGAAATATTTTCTTGCTTCTTCAGTACACTTAACCTCGCTGTTCTTTTTCAGCATGTTTGTAATTTATGTTAAAATCTCTGCTAATTTTGCAATTAACCTCCTTAAGAAGTTTATTCTCCCAATAAAAGATTTAATTTCCTTCTTCTTTCTTAGCATGTCCATTTTCTGAATTGCTTCAATTCTACTAGGATCTATTCTAATTCTATCTTTACAAATGATATGTCCTAACAGCTTTCCTTCTTCCAAACCAAACAAAGACTTCTTATGATTTAGGGAGATGCCATATTTTTTCCATTTTTCAAAAACAACCCTTAGGTGTTGTAAATGATCCTCATCATATTGTGAATACACAATGATGTCATCAAGGTATATTACCAAAAATCTATCATTCTCATCCACAAAAGCTATATCCATAGTTCGCTGAAATGTGTCTCCCGTATTCATCAAACCGAAAGGAATTTTGGCATACCTGGAGGTACCCCACGGTGTGGTAAATGTAGTCTTGTCCTGATCTTACAGATGAACAAGAATCTGGTTGTATCCCAAAAATCCATCCAGCGACGACATCCTCCTTGAACCTACAACTTTTTGATAAATATGATCCATCTCAGGCAATGGATAATTATCCTTGAGAGATACCATATTCAAATTTCTAAAATCAACACACAACCTAAGTTCTCCCATTTTCTTTCTAACTAGAACTAAGTTAGACAACCACTAAGAAAATATGAGAGGTAATATAATTCTAGCATCAAATAACTTTCTTACCTCTTTTTCGATCAAAGGTAGAAAAACAGGATTTGTTTGTCCTTCAAAGCTTCTTCTTCAATGGCATTTGATCCTCCTTGATTGGAATCTTATGTTGGATGATACTTTTATCATAAAGCTTCATATCTTCGTACCCCCATGCAAAAACATCCGAGAATTATTTCAGAATATCCAAATATTTTTGCTTCATTTATGGGCTTAAGTTTTTGGATAGCTTGACCATTTTAGGTTTGTCTTTTGTACCTATGTTACACTCCTTTACTCCTGTCTCAGTAGGAATCAACCTTGGCCCTTTAGCTACCTCATTTTGGTCACAACGTTCTTCAAGTGGTACTAGCCCTCTCGGAATGACATTATCCTTTAACTACAGCACCTTCAAATCTACCCCATGTTTGTCCAAGTCTTCTTTGATTTGATTTATAAAATTTTCCTTCTCATCTTCTTCCCATCCACAATCATTTTCAAACCACATCTTGGAAAATTCTTCCTTCATCAACAAAATTTTTGAGTTGCTTATCATTCTCAAAAACCCGTCAATACTTCATATTATCCAAGATAGCGGGCCTATACTTGGCTTTAATTTTATGCTTTCATTTAGTACTAATGGGAATTTCAAAATCACTCGTAGATGTAGCTAAGGCATCTACAACATCATTTTGTCTCCTAGGAATAATGGATAAATTGTACTCAGAAAAATTTCGCAAATAATCTAGGACAACATTACGGTAAACTGACATTCGAGGGTGTTTTTTCTGGTACTCACCTTTGATCTGCTTGATAATTAATTTTGAATCTCCATAGACTATTATCCTTTTATCCCTTTACTTTTTAAAGACCTGCAAACCCAAGAGGAGTGCCTCATACTCTACTACATTGTTGGTGCAATCGAAAGCCAATTTGTAGGAACACAGCTTGGTCTTTCCAAGTACTTGGTTGATTATCCATATGCCTACACCAGAACCTTCTTTGCTTACTGCACCATCAAAATGCATACTCCAAAGGTTTTTTCCTCTTCTTCTTCGCCCACCTTAGCCTTCAAATCTTCAACTTTCTTATTATCTGTCTTGTTGTCCTATTCCTTGTCTTCCTTGTTGTCTTCTTTTTTATCTTCCCTTTCTTTTAGTTCTGATATAACAACTGAACTTGTCTATTCTTCTTCAAGACAACCATCATTGAACAAAATAAAATAATTTAAATCAGAGTTCACTGCATAAACATGGTGATTGGTAGTCTTTTCCTTGTTGTTGATCATCTATTGCATCAATGGTTCCAGATAAAGCCTCCTAGTTTCGCCACCAAACACTGAAACATTGATGTATGACATGTCGTTCTACACTACCCCTTGCAATTTTGTTATGCATGACCTGGATAAGAGCATGCCAAACTTAGGAGGTATGTTTGCCACAAAAATATCCATCACCATGGACTTGGAATGAATTTGAGTCAGGGAAACCGCTAGATCCTTTATCAATCCCAAACACTTCACCTTGCTAGAATCAAAATAATACAGGTCTTTGTACAGTCTAGTCACATCAAGCCCAAGCCTTTCCATGATTACCTTCGGCATCAAGTTATGGCAAGCCCCTGAATATAGCATATCATTGTGAAGAATTTTATCATGTACATTTAGTCTCACATAGAAAGGAGGCACTTCACCATCCTGACCCCTGTCATCAATCTTTGGCCCAAATATGATGGCAGGAAGATCACCCGTCACATTGACAGTATCAGAAGTCTTGTCAATTTTCAAAGCTTTTAGAATCTGAACCCTATACTAGTCATTTTTCAGTAGCTCACCTAGAGGAACAAAAATCTTGATTTTAACAAGTTCAGTCTCCAAATTGAAAGGATTCTGCATTTTATTTGCCTCCTTCTTGTCCATATTGTCTCTAGTAGAATCATCTTTCCTTTGAAGGATATTGATTGATGCATCTTTTTTCTTACTACTGCTACTTGGCACATCCTTCTTTTGACTGTTGGTTGCTACATCCTTCTTTGTTGAATTGTTCCCAACATTTTTTCTTCTTAAATTGTATTGCCTTTGGACCTTCATGATGGAATTTTGGTAACCCTTTTTATACTCCTTAGATTAAGCCATCATGATATCATCTTGAGACTAAGAAAAAAACAATTCCTTTTCTTTTGTCATGAGGTTTTAAAACTATTTTTGGTCTTCTTTAGTCAAATAAAAATTTTGTTGTCTGTCACCGAAAAAATGGATTTGGTCTTCAGATGCTTGTTCATCTTCCTCATATTGATTTGTGCATAGTTTTGCTGGAAAGGTGGTCTCACTTGTTGTTGTTGTTGTTCTGGACACTTTTTTTTCCCTTTGCTTAATCCGAACCTGAGGTGGCCTCGTAAATTTTGGATTATGAATCCGTGGACCCCCTTGGGGTTCTCTAGCAACAACTCTATCAGACAATATTATAGTTTCCATAATTTTCTCCATGGTCTTGACTAAGGTATCCAATTTTGCATCAGATTAGGTAGAAGGTTCTTCTTTAATGGTTACCTTCCTTTTTGACTTCATCTTATACTTATTCACTAGAAGGTTTGCCTCCACACTAATTATATTGCTCTGCATGTCCTCAAGTGTTGTGGAGTTCCTTCCTCTAGGTTAGTATTCCATCTCTGGATCGAAGCCATCGAGGTAGTGGAGTAAAGATAATCCAGGAGGGGGCTTTATATCTGCTGGAATGGATTTATATGCCTTATTCAACCTTGTTGAAAATTCTTGACTGTCTGATCCAAACTTAAACAAGAATGCAACAAATTACAGATGTAATCATAAACACAGAGATGCAGTAGAAAAACACTTCATTTCATTAATAGAAAAATACTGAACTATGCATACAAACAGACTAGAAATAAGATAGCTCAGGCAATGGTAGCTTATCTTTGAGAAGAGATGCGGTGGCTACATTCCTCTGAACTATGTTACAATGAGGCGAAAGGGTATATTTATTATTGGAAAACATGATAAAACCCTAAAGAACGAAAACCCTAACCCCAGGAGATGTAACACCAGGAGTTTTTGGGCCCCATTGGGGTTAGTTGGGCAGCCAACTTCCTGGGGTCGTAACTTGGTCATATTATCTTCATTTGGTGTGTACGATACCTTGTCAATGGAAAGGTCTCACAGAGTACTACAGGTTTCACAACAGGCCGCTACCTATGGTTATGGGCCTATCGCGAACCCCAAAAAAAACATCGTTTAGGGTGTCAAAACTACTCTGGAAGTTTAGGACCCGAAAAAACTGCTAAAAATAGTAAATGCTTAAATGAACAAGGAAACAGATGAAACTGACTGGAGGGTCTAGGTGGAATAGGCAGGTGGCCACCAATATCCACCAGGATCATTCCTCCCCCCTTAGGAAGCAATGGTGCCCATTGCGTGTAGAGCCTCCATGAAGTGAAGAATTTTTTGTTGAACCTGGTCCCTAGTGAACCACTTGCCTTGGTGAAGGAGTTGGCCTACTTTGACAACTTGATATAACTGTATCCTCTATTAGTGAGTGTTATTGATCTTTGTGTCCATGATCTGATCAGTTGTGGCCTCTTCCATGCAATCCGGTTTGAGCTCTGTTGGTGTGAGTTGTTCTGCAATGTCAGATGTGTCAAACAATGGTGGAAAGTATGGCTAAAGGTGATCTACATTGAAAAATGGGTGCAGACCAAGGAACGATGGGATGTTGAGCTCAAAGGCATTGTTACTGACGGCCTTGGTGATGGTGTATGGCCCATATCGGAGCGTGTGAGGCTTGCGATGGGGTCCAGCAAGGCGCTTCTTCTACAAATGTAGCCAAAATTTGTCGCCCACCTGGAACTTGTGCGGCACTCGATGTTGATCATGGTTTTTCTTGTACTTAGAATTGGCTTTGTCCAATATATCATGGACCTATTGGTGGATGTGTTGAATGTGCTCAATGAAGTTGTTAGCCCTTTTAGCTTCAGACTCAACATGAGCCAAATCTACTTGAGTGCATGCAAATGGTATGGCTACATCAATGGGGCATAATGGTTGAAATCCCAACCCTACCTAAAAGGGGTTGTGGCCTGTTGATATGTGGAGAGCTCTGTTCTATCTATGTTGGACATAGGGGAGACTTTCATCCCACGTGTGTGGATGCTTCCAGTTGTACATGTGAAAAATGTGTACGATCGTCCTATTGAAAACCTCTGTTTGGCCATCAGTTTGGGGATGCAAAGTCGTGACTTGTTAAGTTTTGTATCCAGCATCAACCAGAGATTTGACCAAAATGCACTTAGGAATCTGCTGTCTCGATCTAAGACAATGGACTGTGGGATCCTAAACTATACCCACACTCAATCAAAGAATAGCTTAGCAGTGGCCTCAGTTGTGATACTCTTCTTGCAGACCCCCATGATGGCCATCTTACAGAATCTGTCGATGACCACGAAAACACAATCATTTTCGTGCTTAGTAGAAGGAAGGCTCAACATGTAAACCATGGAGACAAATTCCCAAGGCTAACTAGGAGTAGGTATAGGAGTATACACGCCTTGCTTCTTGATGTTTTGCTTGGAAATGGCACAGGCGGTGTAGGATCTAATGTACTTGCCAACATCCTGATGAAGTTTTGGCCAATAAAATTACTTCTGCAATACCCCCACTATTTTCTCTACTCCGAATTTTCTAGCAACCTGACTGTAGTGCACCTCCCAAATCATCTTGGCACATTCACTTGAAGGAACACAAATGTGTCCTAGGTGTCATAACAGTGCATCATAGAGGTGAAAATTTGGAACTTTCTTCCCTTCCAAGATTTTTTGATATATGCTTCTAAATTCTAGATCGTTCTTGTAAAGATGCGGCCACCCCGATGTCTCGTTCCCTCGGGATTCGAGCATAGTGATCAGCGCCATGACCAGTGGTCGGCTGAAGAAATCAGATATGTTATTGGTGTTTCCCTTCTTATACTTAATGTTCAAATGGAACTGTTGCATATAAGTGGACCATTTCTGATGGCGATCGTTCTACAACTTCCCTTATGTTTGTATGAACTGTAGAGGTCGGTGGTCTGTGTGAATGACAGTTTCCTTCCCTAGAATGTAATTCTTCCATTAACGACAGGCCTACACAATGGAATACATTTCTTTACAGTAAGTGGGGTACTTTCAAACTGTGTCTGAAAGTGTCTCACTGTGGTAAGCCATTAGATTCCCATGCTGAGTAAGGACTGCACCAATAGCATAGTCAGAGGCATTTGTCTCAATCTCAAATGGTTGTTGCAGGTCTGGTAATGTGAGCACTGGTGCAGAACAGAGGCAATCATTCAACTCAGAGAATGATTTTTATTTGGTTTTCGACCAAAAAACCTTTTCTTCTGCTCCACTCTTGGTGACTTGACTTAAAGGCCAAGTGATATGAGAGAACCCCAACATGAACCTACAATAGAAATTGGCATGACCAAAAAAGTTGCGGAGCTCTGTTAGAGTGGTTGGTTGGGTCAATCCCAAATGACTTGTATCTTGGATGGATCCACATGTACACCCTTCTCATCAATGATGTATCCCATATATTGAACCTGGATCAGGCAAAAGGCGCATTTCTCCAAGTTAGCAGACAACTTGTGTTTTCAAAGAGAGATTCCATACAGGCTGGCAGAGTTTTATGCTAGTGGAAAAATCTGTGAACAATTTATGAAACCAACGTTTCGGACTAGCTAGGTGAGTCCATCATCAGGGCAATGAGATCTGTATTTTGAGAAGAGAGAGTCGAGAAAATTATGAAGCTATTAATAGTTGTTTAGAAAGATATCTGATATCTTTTAACTTATAATGTCGGCCTGATTGATTTATAATTATTAATTAACTAATTAATTGATTTTTTTATATATATATTAAATTATTTAATAAATATTATTTAAGTCTTTTTTTTAATATTATTATTATTATTTAAATTTTAAGTTATGATGATTGAATAAATCTAAACGTATTTGTTTGCTATATATATTACATTATTTTATGTGTTAATCTATTTATTTGTATTATATTATTTAATTTAATTGTATATCATTTATTTATTTGTTATTTGTTATTTTTATTTATTTTTTATTTTTATATTTATTAACTGTTTATTTATTAGTTTTAATTACTTATTATTCATTTATTTTAATTTTTTTTTAATATTAATATTATTATTATTATTATTATTTTCCCTTAATTATTATTATTATTATTATTTATTTTTATTCATTTTTTATTTTTTAATGTTATTATTATTATTATTTATATCTTTATTTAATACAATTTAAACATTATTCTTATTATTAGTTATTTATCTATTTGTTTATTCTTGTTATACATATTATTATTATTAATAAAATGTAAACATTATTCTTATTATAAGTTATTTATCTATTAGTTTATTCTTGTTATACATATTGTTATTATTATTATTAATATCATTTTTATTATTATTATTATTATTAATGTTATTATTATTATTATTATTATCATTATAATTATTATTATTATTCTTTATAATTATTAATAATATTATTATATTATTTTTTGTTATTTAATTATATGATATGTTATATAAATGAGTTATTTGTTATGAAATAGTTTGAATTGAAGAAATTATTATTTTTATTTATTTATTTATTTATTTTTTGACTTATGAAATGTTGTCAAAAGGGAGTATTAGATTAATTTAATGTTTTTTTTATTTTATTTAATAAGGGTTTCCAGGTGCTACTTAATTTAAGACCATCATCACTATTCATAAAATAATTAAAGATTCCATAACCAATAAACAAAAAAGAAAATCTCTTGAAAACCCTAGAATCTCATTACCCTATATTAAAGGAACCACAGATAAAATTGCCAGAGTTCTCACCAAGCATAACATTATGGTTGCATTCACGCCCCCTAACACCCTAAAAAACATGCTTGAGTCCGCTAAGGACTTAATAGACCCAAAAAATCACAAAGGAGTATACTCGATTCCCTATTCTTGCGGTCAAGTTTATATAGGTGAAACAGGGAGATCCTTTGGAATAAGATTAAAAGAACACATTAATGATATTACAAGAAATAGGTCGGAAAAATCAGGTCTAGCAAAGCATGCATGTTTCTCCTCACACTATATATGTATGGAACAAGCTAAATTAATCCATAAGGAAGACCATTATTTAAAAAGAAGAGTAAAAGAGGCAATTGAAATTGAGAAATCCTCCAATAACATGAATAGGGATGACGGTCTTAAATTAAGTAGCACCTGGAAACCCTTATTAAATAAAATGAAAAAACATTAAATTAATCTAATACTCCCTTTTGACAACATTTGATAAGTCAAAAAATAAAAAATTAAATAAATAAATAAATAAAAATAATAATTTCTTCAATTCAAACTATTTCATAACAAATAACTCATTTATATAACATATCATATAATTAAATAACAAAAAATAATATAATAATATTATTAATAATTATAAAGAATAATAATAATAATTACAATATTAATAATAATAATATTAATAATATTAATTATAATAATAATATTATTATTATTATTATTATTAATATTATTATTAATATGTATAACAATAATAAACTAATACGGCCTGGAGTATGCCGTAAAACTGCTTCTGCTTGGCTAAGAGCTCGTCTTCCTCGGACGTAAGGAAACAGGTTAACGGCCCAAGACCCAGAGGCATCTGGCAGGAGTGAAAGCCTGCTCCCTTACGGACCACCAGCGGGTTATTACAGGGGGCGTGGTTTTCCTTGATAACGGTGATGAGTCAAACCGACATTCGCGGATAGCAGCCAGAGATGGTTGTCCTCACTGTTGGTTTAACACCTGAGTTTGATAGGTTTTGCCACCTTCGGAAAAAAATAATAAACTAATAGATAAATAACTAATGATAAGAATAATGTTTAAATTGTATTAAATAAAGATATAAATAATAATAATAATAATAATAATATAAATTAATTAATTAATTAAAAAATAATAATAATAATAAAAAGAAAATAATAATAATAATAATAATTAATAAAAAATAAAAATAAAAATAAAATTAATAATAATAATAATAATAATAATAATAATAAAATTAAAATAAATGAATAATAAGGAAGTAAAACTAATAAATAAACAGTTAATAAATATAAATATAAAAAATAAATAACAAATAAATAAATGATATACAATTAAATTAAATTTTATAATACAAATAAATAGATTAACACATAAAATAATGTAATATATATAGCAAACAAATACGTTCAGATTTATTCATTCATCATAACCTAAAATTTAAATCATAATAATAATATTAAACAAAAGACTTAAATAATATTTATTAAATAATTTTATATATATATAATTAATTAATTAATTAATAATTATAAATCAATCAGACCGACATTATAAGCTAAAAGATATTAGATATCTTTCTAAACAACTATTAATAGCTTCATAATTTTCTCGACTCTCTCTTCTCAAAATACAGATCTCATTGCCCTGATGATGGATTCACCTAGCTAGTCCAGAACGTTGGTTTCATAAATTGTTCACAGGTTTTTCCACTAGCATAAAACTTGTGTTGTCGCAAAGTTTGAAGGACCTGTTGAATATGGTGGAGGTGCTCTTCCCAACTCTGGCTAAAGACCAAGATGTCATCTAAATACACCACCAAGAATGCATTGGTGAAGGTTCGCAAGATGTCATCCATCAGTCTCATGAAGGTTGCAGGGGAATTCACCAATCCGAATGGCATGACCAACCATTCGAAAAGGCCCTCCTTGGATTTGAAAGCAATCTTCCACACATCGAAAGGTTTGATAGGCACCTCGTGATAACCTGACTTCAAGTCAATATTTCTCAAATATTTGGCCCCTTTGAGTTGGTCCAGAAGGTCATCAATCCGTGGGATTGGGTACCTATTTCAGACAGTGTTCTTGTTTAGTGCCTGATAGTCAATACAGAGCCCCCAGATCCCATCCTTCTTCTGTACCAATACAATCATGCTCCCACAAGGTGATGAGATTTGCCTTTTATGCCCTTTCTTCAATAGTTCTAGAATCTTCCTATTGATCTCATTGTTCTCTAGAACAAAGCATCGATAGATCGGTCCATTGGGCAGCGGTGTGCCCGGGGCAGATCGATGGAGTGCTTGACTAGACCTTGCAGAGGTACCCCTATGGGTGAGGCAAAAATATCCATGTACTCCTCCACGACCTTATCTATCTATTGTTGTTGTGCAGAGGAGCCCTGCCTAGAAGTGATGGCCACAACCTTCTTCTTGCCCTATGAGCGAATCATAAGGAAAAAAAATTTCTTAGTCTAGGAAATGATCTTACTGCATTGCTTTGCAGTGATCAAAGGGATTTCGGTAGGCAAGGCTAACTGCTGGCATTATGATGCATGTGTTGTACTTGATGACAACCCACTTGAAGTAGAACAACTCACTTTTACATGGTAACTAGATGAATCTACAAAAGAGATATCTGATGTGACAGAATGCATGGCATTAGTATTTATAGATGTGATGAAATGCAGGGCAGCTTCAAGGAATCAATTCAGAAGGCAACTCGCTCAGATGATAGATCACAGTACAACAGGTTAAAAACACAAAGTTACATATCAAACTTCACAGAATGAAGAAAGAGAGATATATGCAGGTTCACCATTGGCCAAGCCGCGTATACACGTGGGTTCACTGTATACAAGTTGCATATACATACACACGCACTTTCACAAAATGAAAAGCGTGTATACCTTGGAAAACTAAGTTTTGGTCCAAAGTATTTGGTCCATGGTATTTTGATCCATGGTATTGGTCCAAGGTATTGGGCCCGAGGTATTGACCCTAGGTATTTGGTCCAAGGTATTGGTCCTAAGTGGTTTTGGTCCATGGTATTGAGAAAGGCCTACAAACTATAAAAGGTGGAGAAGATCATTAGGCCAAGGGGTGCAAGTATCAAATATCCAATGAAGTGTGAGATATAGTATGCAGGTTATTGGGTTATGGTGCATCGTTGGATCTGAGCCAAGGAAGAACATTAGCAGATAATGAGGAACTATATCTAATGATGGATCGGGATCTTAAGGCGTAAAATGAACTATCATTATGTGTTTTTGCTCATGAATATTCTAGATCTGAATACTGACACATATATTATTATGTAAATGATATGATCTGGGTATGACTGAAGTCTGGAATAGTTGTAATGTTTAAATCATCATTTACAGATCTGTACGCAGGTTCACTTTAGAAAAGGGGCATATACACGTTGGTTCTGCATATCAAAGCAGCGTATACGTAGGTTCACTTTGAGGAAAGCGCATATGCACACAGGTTCGACACATGGAAGTAGCATATACCTTATAAAATATGTTTTAGTTGCTTCTATTTGTTGTTGCAGTGTTTTTGGGTTCTGGCTTGGGTTCTGGTTACTGTATTCTGGTGACAGCATTCTGAAAGATCAGATTGATGGGTTGTCAGAGTGATTGATTGATTCGGTTGTGATTGGTTCAAAAGGATATTGGTTGATGCAGATATATTTGATGATTGAATGATGTTGTTGATGGATCCAGTCTGAAAATTTATGAAATGTGATCCCTAGAAGAAAAGAGAAGGTCGTAGCCTTCTGTAGGCCAACACCTACGTACTAGTAAACATATCAACTAGTACAAGAGCTAGGGGGTTGTAGCTTCCTTCCAATAGAAGCTGGAGAATGAGAGAAGGTTGTAGTCTTCTGCAAGTAGAAGCCTGTGTACTAGTATAAGACTGCATTAGTAAAAAATTGTAAACTGATTTTTCTTATTATTAAAAGAAGACAGAGAAGATTGCAACAGGTGGTTTTCACCCACATTGAGTTTCCACCTTATATCTTGGTGTTCATGTGTGTTGCTTATGTGTGATGCTTTATTCTGCTTTTACTGAACTGTCTAATGAATTCCTGATATACTAGTTAATGTTCAATGCATGATAATTTGGATAAATCAAAAGATCTCTACATATACGCGGGTTGCATTAAGTACAGTTGCGTATACACGCTAGTTCACTAAGTTGAAGTAGCGTATACAAATCAGTTTTGAAAATTAAATTATTGATCTGATAATATTGATTCACCCCCACTCTCAGTATTATTTACAACAATTGGTATCAGAGCACGTCCTTCAGAAGAAGCTTGATCGCTTGAAGGAAGATCCATCATCATGAGTAATCAAGAAAGCGAGGGATCCATTAGATCGCCAATATTTGATGGGAGAAACTTTGTTTATTGGAAGGTAAGAACCACATCCTATCTTCAATCTCCTGGAACAGATGTTTGGGAAATCGTGGAAGGACGTTATACATTTCCATCAACAATTCCTACAAATACGGCAGGTAAAAAACAATATGAAACCAATGCCAAGGCTGTCAATACATTGTTGGTAAGTCTGTCACAATCAAAGTTTGTCAAGGTTATGCAGATCAAATCTGCTAAAGAAATATGGGACAAAATCATTCTAAGCTATGAAGGAGACTCTCAGGTAAAACGTGCTAAACAGAAAACTCTCATAATTCAATATGAAACTCTCAAGATGCACAGTTGTTACCGGGAAAAGTGTCTATTTAGAACTGCTCTATCCCACTAAGGTGTGACAGCTGCCTTAGAAACAAATAGAGAAAACTACTTTTGTATTTCCTTTATGAACTATAGATAGAGAGGAATAGAAAGAACCAACCTGTGTCTTGCGCTACTCCTTTGATTCAATCCCTCCCTTCTTTGACAGCTTCTAGCTACCTGCTCCCTTACTTGCCCAGCTTCACCAAGTACCTGTAAGATCACAGAAGAAGAAAACTATACAAAGACATGGATCTATATTCATAAACAACTTAGGATCAGATTTAAGTTAACCATACAAATGTAACAAGCATCAATGATACAAAAGCATGGAGGAGACACTCAAATAGTTTTTATTGATAAACAAGAAGATCCAGGAGGAGTTACAACCAATGGTTCCTGACCCAGCATCAACCTCCCAGCAAAGAAGCCCCTCTTCACCTCCAACAAAGCATAAATCACCCAATACTCTAATATTTGTCTCAAACCAACAGCAATTCCTTACAATGTGCAAAATTCCAGCCTCTGGATCTCTGGGATGAGGGATCCATATATAGATGTATGTAAGGAGGATGAGTCAGCTTGTGATTTGATTAGTGTCTTCTCTCTGTCAGTTCTTGCTTCCACTTGGAGACTGAAGGCCTCTTACTCATCCTTGGTCGAATTCAGTGAGGCAAGTGTCATAGGAGAAGATTCTGGAAGCTTACATTGTCCCTCCACCTCGCGGAATGACACTGCCATTTGTCATTTCTCGCCCAACGCACCCTCATAGTGCATTTAGGTGCATTGCAACGCACCTAGCCAGTGTGTTTAGGTGCTATGCAATGCACCTAGCCAGTGGAGCAGCTGAAATGATCCTGTTTTGACTTATTCTAAGCAGTTTCTGGTGGAGAACTTTTGGGAGAAGCTGTAATTTGTTGACCTTGTTCCTTTAGGGGTTAGAACAGCACTTTTAGGGACTTAGGAGCCCTTGGTTTATGGACATTTCATGCTTGGAGTTGCAAGGCACAAAAATGTCTGTAACAGTTGCCCCCTAAAGTATGAGGCCGTTAATCGGGTGAAATGCTTTATTATGAGGATCCGAAGTTCTTTCAATGTTGGGAGGAGACCTGTAATAAGATACAATAAAATACATTATCTTCATACTGTTTTCGTGACCTAGCTAAGGCGGGCATTCCCATGCTCAGCTTTATAAATTCATTTTTATGTACATAGGACAGACAATCGTCTGAGTGTAGACTGATGATTCTGATAGAGCCATCATCCTTTTGGTAGGATGATTATCTGTGCTGCAATGCTTGTACATTTAATGTCTTTATTTCCCTGAATATATATCGCAGCTCGGATGGATGAAACTAGATCCGGGGTCTTCAATCTCATCCGATCTTCACTCAAAGTACAAGTCGATCCATGTGAGAAATGTCCTGAAGTCGAACATGGAAAGACATCGCTTGATTACCAGTCAATGATGTAAACTGTTAACAAGCGCGAGAGGAATCACCGATAATGATAATGATCCTCAAGGTACTGCAGTACAATTCACGTGGTGTGAATAAAGGACTTGGCGTCGAACACCACACAAAATCTTTCGGTCGAAGGTCATTGATGTAAACCTGTCGCCGGAAGTGAGAAACTTGCCATTAAGGCATGCAAGCTTCAAAGTACTGAATGGGGTGTTCCTAGACCAACTTCTTGGATAATGAGCTGATGTCGACAAGAAGTGATCCGTCACAGGAGGGCCTTAATGAATCCCACATCAATGACACGGAACGGAGAAAATGATTTTGATGGAGGTGAAAACGATCTGATGATATACGGTTCAGGGTGGCGATCATGAAAGAATGGAGTATAATGTATGGTAGTGGGTGGGACACATGTGGCCTCTCTGGATGACTTCTCTTGAACATGTCGGCGACACTGATGTGATGGATTGGTAGCATTAACCCCAAATGTGGATGGTATGATGTGACCATGGCGATGTGACCGGTGAATCAAACAACCCAACCCGACTCGGACACGGAGCGGAAGTGTCATGTTCAAGAGCGACTTGCTACCAATAAAGATTCTTTGAGTTTTATTCCCAATTTTTCCCCAGTCATTGCTGACCAGTACCTCTTTATTTTTGTCAAGCTTGAGGAGGATAACATATGCTTGTTCTATAATTTGCCCTTCGGGCAAACCCATCGCTATGTTTTAACGAGCCTAGCAATAGTGAAACTCGTTCTCGTCTAAAGACAAGATTGTCGCTATTAATCTTTTTAACGAGTTTAACGATAAAGATAACTCGATCCTTTTCATTTTTAGAGAGTCTGAAAAGGTACGTAAAGGTAACTCCAAAATTCCTTTTTCGTCATCTAATCCCTTAAGTCCGAAAAAGTACAAAACAATACAGAAGGGATGAATTTTCGATAGTTTTAACGAGCCGAACAAAACAAGCGCTCGATCTTTTTGTGCAATAATCCCTCAGGTCCGAAAAGATTAAAATCTAGATGAGGGATAGCACTTCCTATCCCTTTAACGAGCTGGAAGGCCAAGAACTCAGCAATCTTTTCATATTTTACGAGTCAGTTGAAAAGAGCTTAAAGAAGACTCGTCTTTTGAGGAACGAGTGATAAAATGGGTAGCAGCTGATTCCAGGTAAGGTTTGGAATTTTCCAATCACGGCAGTGTCACAAGGATGGCTAGTGAAATCACTCTTCGCAGCTGTTCCTCAAAATGGGTAAACAATCAAATGGAGGTGAATGATCGGCCAATGAAAAAGTGGAGGTGATGGTGCAAACACGACCAAGGCTTTAATGGCTGAAGTACTACATTCACAGTGGTTATTTACCAGGGAATAGTTCATTTTTTAACGAGCTTAAACGTGGGTGGAAACATTTGCTCGGTGCGGGTTTATTTTTTAACGAGCTTGAACCTTGCGGTAACACTGCTCGATTAATCCAGTCGTATGATAAGAATGTCTCATATAAAAACGGCAATTTTTAGAGTTTTGCCCCACATCCTTTCTTTATGCAAGTTAGGAAACGACCAATCCTACGGGTTTAAAGGGTTAGAGGTCCTAAAAATTTAAAAAATAAATAGTCGCTCTTCGCTTGCATGCCCCCAGGTATAAAACAGAGTTTCAAGGTTACCCCTACTTCCTTCCGCCAAAACATTTGTTTTACCGAGAGAGGCCTACCTCTTACAGGTTACCCAAAGATTGTTCTATTCACGGCGCAAACAAAACACTTCTTTGGCAATGTCTACCGAAATAAACAAAGGTGAGTGGCGGCGCTCGCCAACTCACATAACTTTGACAAGAGAATCTTGTTCTAGAATAACCCTCTTTTCCACTCATGGATGGGGTACAGACTAGTCATATTCTCCCGCGGAAACCTACCCTATACCCGAAGTTTTCCTGCCGAAGCAGACCAGGATGCATGCCCCCTGGGTTTCAGTCATATCCCTCCGAATTACTCGCGCTCATCGGGAGGACGGACTGGAGATTTAGACATTTCTTGCGCGAAAAGACCATTTAGGGACGGTATATGACTATTTTCTATGCGTGATCCGGGAAATGAAAGCTGGTCCACGAGCTTGACCACTCTTCCTTCGTGCGGAAAACACATCACTCTAAAGAGTGATGAGACAATGGCTCTCATGCAATAAATATAGTCTCGTCCAAGGAGTAGATTGTAATCTAGGGGTCCTTGAACTACCATTACATTCATGTGAACGGTTTTCCTTCTCAATGTTATGGGCACATCGGGGAGGATCCCTAAAGGTCGACTGGTTCCTTTATCAAAGCCCGTCAGATTTCTCATCTCAGGCAAAAATGATGGCGAACCAAGCACTTTCCAAGCAGTTGAGGAAAGGATACTCACAGAAGCCCCCTCATCTATGATGGTACCAGCCATAACCATTCTATATATTTGAACGATGATTCGGAATGGTACACTTGCTGGTAAACGGGGTCTGCCTAGTTGATTCCAGTCGAAGGAGACAACTAGGTTGCTTGGAGGTGGGACCGAATAGACGACCGGGTATGGCTCTGATGAACTTCCTTCCTGCGGTAAAGGAACAGGTAAATTGCCCCCATGTTCTTCGGAGTCTATGTTTATGAAGAGAACTTGGATGGTGTCATCCTTGTTCTCTTCAGTGACTGTATCATCTGAAGATAAAACCTCTGAAGGCAAGACCGGGTCAACTGCTGCCTCGACCTTTTGACTTTCGTCTGGTATGGATCCAGATGGTTTATCTTCAATGATAGGTGCTTCAGCCGACCACCTGAGCGGGCCAGCCGGATTTTCAACTAGTGACGGACTCAGCAAGAGTTTTTTATATCCAGGAGGAAGTCGTAACGGTGAAACCGAACGATCATCCAAAACTCTTTTAGCTTCGTCTAAGAAGGGACAACGGTGGACGGCATGATCGCCTTCGCACAGTTTACAAGGAAATCTATATTTTCCTTTTTGTCCTGGGGCTTCACTTTCAGTAGTCGACGGTGTGCTTTCAACATGATCATCAGAGGTTGACGACACCGGGTTGTGCAAACGAGGAGACCAGTCCCTTAATATCCGAGGGATGCAAGGACAATCTCTGTGAAAGTGGTCTCCTTTGCAAATGACACATGGCGATTTAGGCCTGGTTGGTGTAGTGTGTGGATTTTCGTTAGACGACACTCGTTTTCCCCCATTTGCCTTTGGCTCCTTCTTCTTCTTCTCTTTCTTCTTCTTTTCCTTCTTCTCCTTAGGAACTTGACTTTTGGCTTTACCAACCCCATCAAGCAAAGAGGAAGGAGAAGAGGAAGAATTAGAGGAATTAGAAGGTTGGTGGGCAACTCTGGACTCGTCTAATTGCTGATTTGATTGTTCAGGAATAGTGCTGTTCTGAACGACAGAGGTTGAGAAGAGCCATACAGGCAAACCAATTGTCAGCCCTGGAAGCGACAATGTGGCGATACGGGGCGCACCAACATCTCCCCAAGAGGATAAGGGACTAGGATTTCCTCCAAGGGGAATTCCTTGGTTGGTAGACTCCATTTTCTCAACCCAAGATCAACGTAGGAAAGGGTAATGAATATGCCGTTTAAAATAAATTTTTATACGCTTTGACACAACTTGTTTTTTCAGTTTTTAAGAGTCGAGAAAAAACAAAAGATGACTCTAGTCTCCTTCGATTTTTAATGAGCCTGAAGTGACAAGTGCTCAGATGGACCTTTTCTGTTAAGGAGTCTAAAAAGGAACGAAAGGGACTGCTCTGGAGGTCTAGGTAGAGGGAGTACCAAACCAATCACAAAACTGTAGAATACTTTTTACGGTACGGCAGTCAATCTTCCCGAATGTTGTGTTTAGTGCATTGCGATCGATAAGGCGGCAGACACGGCTTCCTATGGATAAAGGATTTAAGCCTATAGGGGTCTCCCAAAATATACTCGAAGGTACGTGGGAGCACAAGTCCGTACTGGCACTTATCGTCTCAAAGTGGAGGAATCACCCAACCATCAGTGAGGACAACAGTTACCAGGCTTTACGACGCCGGAATACGTCTCTAGCCTAGACCTCTAAATGTTGTGCGTTAAGTTCCAAAGCGTTGTTAGATTCATTGAATTTATTTTAAGTTGATCTTTCTTATGAAGTTTTCCTTTTGGGTTCACCACGAGATGTAGATGTAATTCCTAAAATGCAATCTAAAATATGATAAACAAACTTTTATCACTTTTGTGCAATGAAAATCCTAGCTACTAGAGGAAAAGAAAGACACAATCTTTTCACAAAGAGCAAAGAGCACACTGTAAATGCACTTTCCTAAATCAAGCCAAACAGACTGTCTATATGCAAATGCACATGCATGTATTTGTTTTCCACTTTCTTAGTATTGATGCTAAAAAGAAAGTTGATGTACAAATCCGAATTTGCTTTCAAGCGACAAACACAAACAAGCTTCTGTTCGAAATCAAAAGATAGAGATGATTACGACACTTTATGATTTTGAAATGAATACTCGTTTTGACACTAGAAAATCACAAATTCAGACCAAAGCCAATAGTAAAAGTATAATCGACCATCAACAGCAATTAAACTTTCTCCTATGATCGAAATCGACACTTGCGATAGATCTAAATCAAAGGACGACAGTACGATTATTCTACTTTTGCAATGGAAAACTGTAAACGACTCAACAAACACACAAAAACATCTACAGTTCTTTTGTACAAAGGAGGCGGAATAACAGCAAGGAAAAGGGGTTTTAAGCAGACATATACTGATCACAGGCTGCAAAATTCAAAGACAAAACTGGAAAGAATGAAGCACAAGAACCTCAGCTGCACAGGGCTAGGCTGATCAGCACACCTGTAACACAGAGAAACTGCATTGCAGCGCAGGTTGCCCTTTCGGGAAGTGCGTTGAAATGCATGATCTCTTCACAGTACCTGCGCTGGGCCAGAAACGAGAATTCTGTCCGGGTTCTGGGTCACGGCTTGCAGTTTAGTCTTTGGTTTTTGGCCGAGTAAAAGCAATCAGTAATGCACAATCAGGGGTAGATCTAAGGAGGGTCTAAGAGCTATCACAAGGGCAATCAGATAGTCTGTGAATCAGCTGTTCAAATCATAAACAGATCTGGTGAATGGATTGAAGCAGCAGATGTCTACTTTGCATTTGTTATGGCAAATTTAGTTCGAATGCTACTTATAAGTTTATGAAACAAACAACAAAATATACACAAACAAACTAATTAGACATTCTCCCCAGCGGATTCGCCATTTTGTTACCGGGAAAAGTGTCTATTTAGAACTGCTCTATCCCACTAAGGTGTGACAGCTGCCTTAGAAACAAACAGAGAAAACTACTTTTGTATTTCCTTTATGAACTATAGATAGAGAGGAATAGAAAGAACCAACCTGTGTCTTGCGCTAATCCTTTGATTCAATCCCTCCCTTCTTTGACAGCTTCTAGCTACCTGCTCCCTTACTTGCCCAGCTTCACCAAGTACCTGTAAGATCACAGAAGAAGAAAACTATACAAAGACATGGATCTATATTCATAAACAACTTAGGATCAGATTTAAGTTAACCATACAAATGTAACAAGCATCAATGATACAAAAGCATGGAGGAGAAACTCAAATAGTTTTTATTGATAAACAAGAAGATCCAGGAGGAGTTACAACCCATGGTTCCTGACCCAGCATCAACCTCCCAGCAAAGAAGCCCCTCTTCACCTCCAACAAAGCATAAATCACCCAATACTCTGATATTTGTCTCAAAACCAACAACAATTCCTTACAATGTGCAAAATTCCAGCCTCTGGATCTCTGGGATGAGGGATCCATATATAGATGTATGTAAGGAGGATGATTCAGCTTGTGATTTGATTAGTGTCTTCTCTCTGTCAGTTCTTGCTTCCACTTGGAGACTGAAGGCCTCTTACTCATCCTTGGTCGAATTCAGTGAGGCAAGTGTCATAGGAGAAGATTCTGGAAGCTTCCATTATCCCTCCACCTCGCGGAATGACACTGCCATTTGTCATTTCTCTCCCAAAGCACCCTCATAGTGCATTTAGGTGCGTTGCAACGCACCTAGCCAGTGTGTTTAGGTGCTATGCAACGCACCTAGCCAGTGGAGCAGCTGAAATGATCCTGTTTTGACTTATTCTGAGTAGTTTCTGGTGGAGAAATTCTGGGAGAAGCTGTAATTTTTTGACCTTGTTCCTTTAGGGGTTAGAACAACACTTTTAGGGACTTAGGATCCCTTGGTTTATGGACATTTCATGCTTGGAGTTGCAAGGCACAAAAATGTCTATAACAACAGTGATGAAAGTATAGCTAGTTACTTCTTACGTATAGATGAGGTTGTTAATTGCATGAAGAATCTTGGTGAAGACATAAAGGAAGTTACATTAGTTGAAAAAGTTTTGAGATCCTTGTTTGCTAAGATTGAATCAAAAGCATCTGCCATAGAAGTAAAGCAAGATCTACAGACTATTACTATGACACAGTTGCACAGAATCTTAACTGCCTTTGAGATGAGAAAAGGAGGTCCATCAGATATGAGAGAAGCTGCATTTAAAGCTTCAGCAAAAGGAAAGGAAGAACCCAATGAATCAGGACATCTTTCAGAAGAATAAGAGGAAGTAAACTTTGTCAAGAAGCTTCAACGGGGTTCCAGAAGATTTAGAGGTAAACTACCTTTCAAATGTTTTGCCTGTGGTAGATTCAGTCATTATCCTGCCAAATTTCCTCATAAAGATAAATATGATAAAGGGAAGGAATCTTCAAAATGGAATAGAAAACAAAGTGTAAGTAAAAACAGCTACTATACTCACGAAGATAGCGATGGTTTATCAAATAGTGATGAAGATGAAAATAGTAATGACTATAGACTTCTGATGGCTTTTGAAGATGATGATTTTTTGGATGCTTTAGATGAAGATGACCTTTATGAAGAAATATCTAAACTCAAAATCTGTTTAGAAGAAAAGAATATGATTATAGATACCTTGACATACCAAATTGCTAAAAGAGAAAAACACAATGAAAAACTAGAATGTGAAATTGTGGGCCTAAGAAAGGATCTTGAGAAAACAAAAGCTCTCAATCTTAGATTTGCTAAAGGATCAGAAACCTTAAATCAAATTATCAAAAAGTAGTGTTATCCTCTGATAAAGACAGGTCTTGGATATACTAAAGAAGCATCTCAAGCACAGAAGCCGTCAACCTCCACTAAAAGCTATCTTGATGCAGCAAAGAGCAGTGAACAGTTTGACAATCGTCAGCAAAGGCATAAAGTAGACCACCAGGTAAATCAGGCTCAATTTACTTCAAGGATGAACAGAAGCCACAACCAACCTCAGGTAAATCATACTCAATTTGCTTCAAAGATGAATATCAATAGAAACTACAATCACCAGGTCAGTAGATTTGATAATCATAGGAACTACTTTAATGGTCAATGTTTATCATGTCATAATTTTGGACACAAAGCTGCTCAATGTGTTGCTTACAAAACCATCATGACTAGAGAAGCACAAAATCAAAGGAATGTGACAGGTATCAAAAAAAGTTCCTATAATAACTTTTCTCTTCTTGAAAATGAAATAGAATTCTCAATCTGTAACAACTTTGGCCATGAAGAATCTGAATGCAGGAGTAAATTTCGGCAAATATCTAGGAGAAAACTCCATTAAATCCCAAAATATGGAGAAAGAAAGAACCGCAAACAGAAAGATGTGCTATAGCCTTGTATGCAGAAGGACAAGAAAACCAGTGGTACATTGACAATGGATGCTCAAAACACATGATAGGTGACAAAGAAAAACTACACTCATATAATGCCTTAGAAAAGGAAAAGAGTGTCTCATTTGGAAATGACACTCCTGCTGTCATAAAAGTTAAAGGCTCTGTTTTCTTGAAAGAAAAAGTTAGAGTTGGGAATGTTATGTATGTTGATGGCTTAAAGCATAACCTGTTGAGTGTGATTCAAATGTGTGATCAAGGAAATGAAGTAGTGTTTCGATCAAATGGATGTGTTGTTCGTGAGCTTGATACAGGAGAAACCGTGATTAAAGGTACAAGAACTCCAAACAACCTATACATACTCAAGGGAGGACAATAACAGTGCTATCTAAGAAAAAATGATGAAAACTGGCTATGGCACAAAAGGTTGAGACATCTAAGCTTTTCTCAAATAAGAAAAGCATGCAGATTCTAGGCTATTCGTGATCTTCCAAATATCAACATTCCTAAAAATACTATATGCAAATCATTTCAATTCGCTAAGCAAACCAAATCCCAATTCATCGAAAAGGAAGGGTTAGCTAGTAAGCCTCTTGAACTTGTTCATACTGATTTATGTGGACCATCAAGGAAAAAGTCACCTTGTGGAGAAGAATACTTTATATTGTTCATTGATGATTTTTCCAGAATGTGTTGGATAGGTCTTCTTAAGCATAAATATGAAGCATTTGAAAAGTTCAAAGCCTTCAAAGCTTTGGTTGAAAATGAATTAGATCGCAAAATCAAATGTCTCAAATCTGATCGAGGAGGGGAATTTACCTCAGATGAATTCTTTGACTTTTGTGAACAACATGGAATAAAAAGGAAGTTCTCCACTGCAAGGACTCCTCAGCAAAATGGAGTGGTAGAAAGAATGAACAGAACTGTTCAATAAATGGCTCGTGCTATGCTAGATGAATCTAGAACTCCTGCAACCTTCTGGGGTGAAGCTGCATCCGCCATTGTCACTATTCTCAACCAAGCAAATGTTTGGGTAAACAGCACTCAAACTCCACATGAACTTTGGTATGGTAAAACTCCTACTGTAAAATACTTCAAAGTTTTTGGAAGCAAATGTTACATCAAAAGGAATGATGAAAAACTTGGTAAGTTTGAACCCATAGCAGATGAACGTATTCTTCTTGGCTACTCTTCTCAAAGTAAAGGATATAAATGTTATAACAAAATACTTGGGAAAATTATTGAAAGTGTTGATGTTGTAGTTGATGAAGCATGCAAAAATCCAAAACAGATAAAAACCGAAGATTATGACAATGAAGAAGATGAGGGTCATTTTCCCACATCAAATCACACTAATTTTGAAGAAGAAACCAATGAAGCACCATAGGAAGAGATACTGATAGAAGAAAAGACTTCGTCCAGGTATGTTCAAAAAAATCATCCAGAAACTCAAATTTTAGGGGAAAAAGGGGCAGGTGTGTAGACAAGAAGAACTATTGCCGAAGCCTCAAGCTATCTAGCATTACTATCTTCCACTGAACCTAAAAATGTAAATGAAGCATGCAGAGATGAATGTTGGGTCAAGGCCATGAATGAAGAACTTGAGAAAATTGAAAATAATAATACTTGGGAATTAGTTCCTACACCTCATGATAGGAATATCATAGGAACTAAATGAATATTCAAAAACAAGCTGAACGAAAATGGAGAAGTTATTAGAAACAAGGCCGGACTTGTTTGCAAAGGATATGCTCAACAAGAAGGTATAGATTTTAAAGAAACTTTTGCACCTATTGCTAGACTTGAAGCCATAAGAATGTTTCTAACTCTTTCTAGTTTTCAGAAATTCAAAGTATATCAAATGGATATAAAATATGCCTTTATTAATGGAGACTTAGAAGAAGAAGTCTATATTGAACAACCAGAAGGATTCATTCTTGGAAATGATGCAAAACGTGTATGCAAACTCAGAAAGGCTCTCTATGGTCTAAAACAGGCTCCAAGGGCCTGGTACTATCCTCTTGACAAATATCTCCACAAACAGGGCTTTTCAAAGGGGTCAGCAGATAGCAATCTATACACAAAGATCGACACTGGTAAATTGCTAATAATTGTTGTTTATGTTGATGATATCATTTTTGGTAGCAATAAAGAATCCATGAGTCAGAATTGTGCTTCAGTTATGCAGCAAGAATTTGAAATGTCCTTGCTTGGTGAGCTTACCTATTTTCTTGGTCTACAAGTTCAACAAAATAAAAATGGTATTTTTCTCTCACAAACCAAATATCTCAAACAAATCCTGAAAAATTATGGCATGGAATATTCTAAACCAGTATGTACCCCAATGGTAACAGGATGCAATCTTAGCTCAAATGATGAATCAACAGCAGTACATCAACCAACTTACAGATCCATGATTGGCAGTCTGCTTTATCTAACAGGTACGCGACCTGACATCATGCATTTTGTGGGAATAGTTGGAAGATTCCAAGCAAATCCCAAGGAATCACACCTTCAGTCAGTCAAAAGGATTTTTAAATATCTTCAAGGAACACAGAACTTTGGTTTATGGTATCCTAAAGATATAGATCTTACACTTCATGCATATACAGATGCAGATTGGGTAGGAAGTGTTGATGATAGAAAAAGCACTAGTGGTGGTGCATTCTATATGGGTTCCAGGTTAGTGTCTTGGTTCAACAAGAAACAAAGTTCAATTGCATTATCTACAGCTGAAGCAGAATATGTGGCTGTTGCATCTTGCTGCACACAACTACTTTGGATGATGCAAACCTTGCAAGACATTCACATCACATGTACTCCACCCATCTCCATTCTATGTGATAACACAATTGCCATCAATATGTCAAAGAATCCAGTCATGCACTCCAAAACCAAGCACATACCCATCAAATATCATTTTCTACGAGAACAAGTGCTTGAACAAAAGGTCAAATTGGAGTATGTTCCCTCCAAAGAACAGGTTGCTAATATATTCACTAAACCACTGCCCAGAGAGACATTTGAATATCTCAGACAGAAGCTGGGAGTAGTTGCTACATCATCCTATTGTTAAATCCTATATTCTTCATAGAAAGGTGGTTATACGCGAGTTTCATGAAGCATAGTCATGTACATATGTTGGTTTTTGTGGGTACAGTTGCGTATATGTTGGTTTGAAGACAAGCGGTGGGCCAGACTTAAGAGAAAGGGGTCTGATATGGTTCAGTGAATTATTTTATCTATTACAATCTGCTGATAACATATGGAAATATCTTAATCCTCATAAAGTTGATTGATAACCTGATGTATATCTGATTGATGATGATGTTGTGATATCTCTTACTAACATATGCAATGATCAGATTTGACAGTGAATAGGTGGAACAGATTCAGGGGGAGAACATGGTTGTTGGTCTAGATGATGATTGACAGATGCTACTGATGATAGTTTTTGCTGACTATCATGGTCTTGTGTAAGACATTTGGTCTCTGTTATATATTTCATGTATATCATTTAATGTAAAGGTCATGAAAAGACCTAATTTGTAACCCCACTATGTGACGAATGATGTAATGTTTCTTGTTTTTGACATGTATAAACAATTTGGTATATCCCCACTTGGCTGGGAGATGCATGTATGTATGAGTCATTGGTGATAGGAAGGTCATTGGTGATGTATGTATAGATTCATGTTATCTTTTTGCAGACCTTGCTTGTGCTCAGTGGGAGAATTAACTCAATCATGGGAGCTCAATCAACACATTTCATCATATCGGAGAATTCAACATGTACTCAGGGGGAGCATGACCCTTTTCCCTTGATGTCAAAGGGGGAGAGTGACTTGGTGTTGTTGTTTCCATCATGTCCAAAGGGGGAGATTTTTGGCATTACGATGCATGTGTTGTACTTGATGGCAACCCACTTGCAGCAGAACAACTCACTTGTACATGGTAACTAGATGAATCTACAGAAGATATATCCGATGTGACAGAATGCATGGTAGTAGTATTTATAGATGTGATGAAATGCAGGGCAGCTTCAAGGAATCAGTTCAGAAAGCAACTCACTCAGATGACAGATCACAGTACAGCCTGTTAACAGCACAGAGTTACAGATCAGACTTCACAAAATGAAGAAAGAGAGGTATACGCAGGTTCACCATTGGCTAAGCACGTATACATGCAGGTTCAATGTATACAAGTTGCGTATACATACACACGCACTTTCACAAAAGGAAAAGCGTGTATACCTTGGAAAACTAAGTTTTGGTCCAAAGTATTTGGTCCATGGTATTTTGGTCCATGGTATTGGTCCAAGGTATTAGGTCCGAGGTATTGACCCTAGGTATTTGGTCCAAGGTATTGGTCCTAAGTGGTTTTGGTCCATGGTATTGAGAAAGGCCTACAAACTATAAAAGGAGGAGAAGATCATTAGGCCAAGGGGTGAAAGTATCAAATATCTGATGAAGTGTGAGATCTAGTATGCAGGTTATTGGGTTATGGTGCATCGATGGATCTGAACGAAGGAAGAACCTTAGCAGATAATGAGGAACTAGATCTAATGATGGATCAGGATCTTAAGGCATAAAATGAACTAACATTATGTGCTTTTGCTCATGAATATTCTAGATCTGAATACTGATGCATACATCACTACAAGAAAAAAGGACATTGGTGAGGGGTGAAAAATGTCACCGTAAGCTCATTGGTGACGGTCAAAAGAGCCTTCGTCACCAAAAACTGAACATCACCAAAAGTGGCGTCGACAAAAGTATAGGTGTTGTAGTGACATTCAAAGTCCATCACCAATAATGATTTATGATGACGGATAGTGACTGTCACCATTTCATATGAGCAATGGTGACGAACCATAGTCTCTATCACCAAAAACAGAACGTCACCAAAGGTGGCGTCGCCAAAAGTATAGGTGTTCTAGTGAAATTCAAGGTCCGTCACCAATAATGATTTATAATGACAGATAGCGACCGTCACAATTTCATATTAGCAATGGCGACGGACCATAGCCTCCGTCACAAAAAACTAAACGTCACCAAAGGTGGCATCACCAAAAGTATAGGTGTTATGGTGACATTAAAGGTCCATCACGAATATTGATTATAATGATGGATAGTGATCTTCACCATTTCATATGAACAACAACGATTTATTGTGATGGATCTTTCATGGCCGTCACTATTGGTGCGTATATATGGTGACATTCGTTGATCCTCACCAAAAGCCACATTTCCATAAGTATAGGTGTTGTCGTGACATTCAAGGTCCGCCACGAATAATAACTATAATGATGGACGTCGACCATCACCATTTCATATCAACAACAACGATTTATGGTTATAGACCTTTGAGGTTCGTCACTATTGATGCATATATATGGTGATGTTCATTGACCGTCACCATTTCATATTTTGGTGACAGTTGAAAAATGTCACCAAAGCTCATTGGTGATGGTCAAAAGCTCATTCCATATGGATCATGTTAGGGCACAATGGAATCGAACCACCAACCTCCTGCTTGTAAAGTAGGTGCTCTTCCATTGAGTTAGCACCCTTTAAAGAATTAGACTTTTAAAATTAGACCTTGAATCTTCATAAATTGTAAATTCTACAACTTTCAATAAATTAAAGTCTCAACAGCATTTTACTAAACAAGCAAAGCAACATTAAAGCTGTGGGTCCCTACCTAATGGTTATGGAAGTTATGAAAAGTGGGTGGAGGGAAAAATAATTTTGTATAAGAGAATCAATATGTTCAGTTGAATACTTAATTAGAAGTGAAAGTCTGAAGACATTTATAATCTATAAATGACCTATAACTAGAAAATGCACCAAATATTGCAAAGGAAATGTCATAAATTGATAACATATGGAAGAAGAACATTGATGAAGACAGATGCAATATGTTATAGGTTGAGTGAAAGAAAAATCTCAATGTTGTTGTTGTTTGGTGTTTAGATATCTGAATGATATCTAAACTTCTGTGCAAATGTAACACGGATCTTCGGAAACCATGAACGACATATGATTATATCTATATATATATATATATATATATATATATATATATATCCCCTTTACATAAACCAACATGCAATTTGGAATTTTACAAGTCCACACTCAAAACATGACAACAACCAACAAATAAAAGAAATTGACTTGGACAGAAAGCAATAGCTTCACCTTCATTCTTGAGCTGCTTCTGTTTATTTGAATTTGACTCATGACATTCTTTATCTGACAAGGAATCAAAATCATCACTAGTATTAAATTAATCCAACACAGACTTTGGATATCCCACTAACATCTACGTTTTTGTTGCCATGCCTGAAAACCATGGAGTTTCCTGTTGATAGTAGAATAAGATGTGTGTCTGCGGCTCAAAAACACATTCCTTATTAACCATTGTTACCTAAAAAAAACCAAAGAGACAACACAATATCAACGTACACAAAATCCCCTACCGAAATATAATCATAACTTAGCAAAGAAGTCTAAAAGATGTTCTTAATTAATAAACTTTGTATTTGGAAATATTGTTTCTTTAGATTTAAAAAAGACTATGTTGTACAACACTTATGTCTATTTATCCAGGAAATTATATCATAGCATATGTCACACAGTAGCAACCTACAGTACCTAAAGTAAAAAGACACATTTGCTCAAGAAAATAGATTTACAAAAGAGATTTGAAAACTATAAGTTTGTCATCAAATTGTTACTTAATTTAACAACAAACTAGTTGGAGTTTGAAAATCAAAATCATTCATAGGAAATGAATAGGACAATGGCCAAAGTCAGTATTCATATAAATAAAGCTCGAGTTACTATTTCCATTGCAGATAACTGAAATTTGGGTAGTGGTCTAACAATTAGAGTTTATTATCTAGCAAGACTCGTCAATACCATCATTTTTTTTCCACGATCGATTGTGTCTCTAGATCCAGATCTGATAGCTTGTCATTCTCAAGTTCTACCTTTCAAGTACTGATTTCTGGCTCTCCCTTTAAAACACAATTCTACCACTCCATTTTATTTTGTTTTGTCAAGAGAAGTTGCAGGACCTTCCCATCCTATGCTTTACATAATCAATAACCATCCATCAATGATATAAAGAATAACATATACGCAACAAAGGCCAAAGATGTTCTTGTTGTATACCTATGTTCTAGGACTCATATGACCTTACTGGTGCAAAGAGCTCACCCTGACAAAATAACATCCACGTGGAATTTATAATAAATAAAAAAAAATCAAGATCCAAGTAAACCAATCAAAATATGAACATCCTTTTAATCAATAAAATCTCTGACTTAAAATAAAAGTGGCCTAGAATTGAATGTTATATCAACCATGTCAAGTAACTAACATCGGGTGAGAAATACAATCCATGCATATTGGATTAGTGAAATAATTGATCTGGTAAAGCTCAAAAACAGATGACTTAGAGCTAAGAAACACAAATAAATGACTTCGAACTAAAACATGAGGTTTCCCTTTCAACCCTATCATTAAATAACTCTTCTTTATGTCACTTACCATTAAACTTTTTTTGATACCAGGTGGAAGTGGTATTGTAACATTAACCTCTGATAGTTTGTTTCCACGACTACTTCTTAAGATCCGTTCCATTACCAACATTTGGGGCTAAATAAGATACATGCAAAAACCATCAACATGAAAATCAAATCTACATCCTTGTAAAAAATGGGAGGAAAAAAAAAATCCACAAATTGAAACAGATTGTAGGATACCTCATTCGTGCAACATGATTATCTTGTCATGAACAATAAAAAAATAAATCAGGAGAAATGTAATTTTGCCACATTTTGACAATGAAATCTTTTGCATATTCTATGAACAATTGATGAAAAAAGTCAGCTAAAGCTTGTCAGCATCAGGATCATAGTAAAACATAAAGGAACCGCTCCAAAACATATATAATCCTAAACATAAGTATCTATACATATAAGTATTTATTGAGGACATTGTATTTTGTGAAAATATGGAAGTCAAATCTTTGAAATAACACAATTTATGGTACCACTACCTTATGAAGTCCATTCATTCGAGTATTTACGGAGTCCATTCAGGAATTTATTCAAAGTTTAAAGTTCAAACAATTAACATGTAGCCTAAAAAAACTCAGATTTGAAAAGCAGATAACCCAAAGATTTAGAGTATATATCTCACATTTATATATCCTAATTTCCAGACATTGAAATGACACTTTTTAGCATACTATTGTGAATTCGGCCCAAAATTCTGGGAAAAGATATTGATGGTTATTTTGCTAATATAGAAGTTTTCTACATGCATTTATTTAAACAATTAGCTTGCAATGTCAAACATATCTAAGGATGCACACAATATGTTGCATCTTTAGCGTTGGTGTGTGAACTTGAGACAACGAAGTCCAACATTAACAATTTGCCTACAATATGCACTAACAGAATAGTTGAACAATAGTATTGTAGGTATGTGCTATGAATATATGTATTGCAGGAAAATAAGAGTACGGTTGGAACATTCATGTCCAACCCTTCCAATTTTTCCTATAATTTTCCCTGGTCTAATAGGTGAGCAATAAAACTGAAGGTGTGCATTCTATATCACTTACCTAAATCCAACACCTTCAACATAAAAATTTCAAAGAATATGTCCAAAATTGGTAGGTAATTTGCAAAATGAAAGAGTTGGCTTGATTGTTTCTAGAGAAGACTAGATTCTTACATTGTTCAATGTAAATTCATGACACTTTTCCAAGCATAGATGGAACAAAAAGGAACCAAGCTAGAAGGTTATTTAAATAATCCTTACTTAGCTAGGGTAAAATGTTAGCCCTTTTTTGTCAAAAAGCATAAATGTGAAAACTTTAAGAAATTCAGTGAAGAGACTGTAGAAATGTTCTTATCAAACCACTAACGTAAACAAAGCTAAGAAATATTGCTTTGTAGAAGAGATATTCATGGTCAAATTAACAAGAAAGTGACCTTTTAGCATAGGTAATGCACTAGTGCTCATGTTGTAGTGTCCCAAGACATGCTAGGGACTACAGGGAATGCTCATGTACATCTAGAGAAGAGGTGGGGAGACATCAAGCTATAGTTAGGAGGACTACAAGCGATGAGGGCAGATACTTGAGGTACCCAACCTCTTGGATTATACCTTGCTACGGGAGCCCTGAAGAGAGAGTAGCAAGACTGGTGGATGTGGGTAGAGACGAGTGCAGATGAAGTAGCAGAGATTGCTACAGTGCAAGAGTCCTCGGGCAGTGTGACGCTAGCAGGCTGTAATAGTGCGAGACCTAGTTGCAGTCACAAAGGAGCCCTAACTGCAATCATGAAGGGAGACCTAGACGTAGTCTTGAAGGAGATCTAGCCACAATAGAAAAGGAAGCCCTAGCTGCAGTAAAAGGCAGCCCTAACCACAGTCAAAAGGAGGCTTAGCCACAACAAGAGAGAGGCCTAAGATGCAGTCTAGAGAGAGGCCTAAGATGCAGTCAAGAGAGGCATAAAGACGCAGTCAAGAGAGGCCAGATACGCAGCAAAAGGAAGGCTCTTATCCATAGCAAAGGAGGCCTTAATCCGTAGCAAGAGGGAGGCCCTTATCAGCCATCAAGAAGAAGCATATAGCCACAATCAAGGAAGGTCTAAAGCAGCACTCAGAGAGGCCCTAGATGCAGTCAAAGGGAGGCCCTAGCCACTGCAAGAAGGATCCATAAGACAGCAAGAAAGAAGCCCTAGAAGCAACGTGGAAGTCTTATGTTTTGTTGTAGGTACAACATGTGAAAGAGAGGTTGTTTTGAGTGTTGTTCTTGGGTGCTCTTATAGGGAGAAGGGCCAAAGTTTGAAGTTTAAGATCACAGCAAGAAGAGGAATTCAACGTGGGTTAAATAGGGTTGTTTTGTAGCTATTCCAGGAAGACTGAAGGGTTGAAAAGAGGTTGAGTATCTTGCTTGAAGCTTCAACTAAAGGATGAAACTCAACTAAAGGATGACTTAGCTTAATAAAGTTCATGATAGCCTTTTACAATCATATACTTATTAGCGAACCCAACTCTTATTATTGGGACTTATTCTAGTTTCCTGATAGGTGGGATCTAGAGGACAAATACGATCTCCCTTTCTCCATTGCATTCCTCCCACCTTGAAAATCAAAAGGGAAGATAATGAATTTCATATACACATAATTAATAGATATATATTCCCAATCTCTTTCCATCTACTAGTTGCGCCTGCTTGAGCTCGGCTCAAGAAATTAGTCAATCCAGAGCATGCATATTCCTACTTATTCTCCACACACCTTTGGGTGGATCTCTCTATCCCTGTAGTGTCGGTAAAAGGGTTTGGGTATTGTAAGGGTTGCTAGCTAGTTTTTGGAACCTTTGTATTTACATCTATTTTCGCCTGGCCATACCCTACACTCATCTCTATGTATTCTCAAATTAAACCAACTACACAATCGGAAATTTTTTTCTTGTGTGGTATCTCAAAATACTTTTCAAACATAAAATTACAACACACTGTCACAAGGAGACTAATCATGGTTTAACATATCAAACTTGACATCTTACATTAACAATATCCTTTTACGCGATGCCAGTCTTCTGCCCAAGCCTTGGAACCATGCCTAAAGGGGTGTACTACATGACCGGGGGTTTGCACTGCCAGTAAAACTTAATTATAACTAATTATGAGAACAAGATAGCATTGTTTATATACCAGATTTCTTAAATTAAAGATTAGCTTCTTGTATGAATTAAAGTGCACTAATAGAAACAGAGATAGTTTCCAACAAAAAGCACCCAAAAAAGCAGCAAAAGTCATAGGAGACACTTATTTCACTTCTTCGTTGTTGGTCTTTGAAGGCCTCCACCACCATCATCACTTCCACATTCATCCTTTTGCACCTCAAGAGTTCCAGGTACCACTCTGCCCCTGTTTCTTGAAATCTCTCTAGTAGGAGTCTCTGTAGCCTTCTCAGAACAAGGAATCATAAGTGGATTGGTTTTGTGAGGCATCAACTCCTCACCACTTTCAACAACTTCCATCATCAAATTCCAGTCTTTAAAATAAAACCGAAAAACAAATTGGTTGTAAGAAGCTTCTCCAGATGCCATTTCTGTAGCTCTAGGAGCATTTTTGGGGACAACAAAATGTTTTCCATTTTCATCAACATTTATTTCAACTCTACTATCCTTTACTAGAATTGATAATGAAAATATGTTTTCTACTGTCTGGGAAAATGATATTCTATTTAGAACCAAATTCTCTAATCTGGATGCTTCTGTTTTCGCAAAATGTTAAATATGCTTGCCATATTCTTGTCTGTTTCTGATTTTTCATCTTCCAGGGACTCTTTCACTGCTTCAAGTCGAGTGCTTTCTGTCGGCTTAGTCTGTTTTATCTGTACTATAGCTTTCCTTTGCTTGGGTTCATTATCCATTGGTCCAAGCATAGTGCAAATTCCTACCACATAATGGAAAACAGAAGCAGCTAAAAGCCCAATATTTCTCCATGATATTTTGGTTTGATCGTCATTTCCCTCCAAAGACTTGCTTCCATATGCCTAGTCGCTATAGCTTCTTAGAATATCACTACTAATAAAATCAACTGGAGTATCACCATCATTGTTTTGTGATTTGTTAAAAGTAGCGAGGAGTGTGGATATAAGATCAAAGAGTGTATCAACATCTGTAACTTGCTCATGAGGTCTCTAAACAAAATTGTGCAAGCTTTCCACTTTGCTAATTATAGCCTCAAATTTGCTAGATTTTACTTTTAAAATATTTTCTCTCTCCTCAGCAATTGAAGTCTTGAGGGGATGATAATGGTACCTTAATATACAGTGTTGCACCAAACTCTGATTATTACCACTACATGTAGTAGCATCTTCTTTCTCTCTCAGGGGCTTACTGTGGCCTTGTTGTGATCCTTTTACCCCACGAGAGGAATCTTCCACTGTCTAACTCAATATTTCTTCCTCTTCAACTCTAGCTTGGGTACCAAGCCTTCTACCTATCCTTTCTATCACCTGGTTTTGGAGTTGATAGAAACGAAAATATTCAACCAAAGCTAGAAGGAAGGGCTTGAAATTGAGATTTTTGAGTGAAGAACTACTGTGAAATGGAAAGAGAGCAAGAAAATGTTTTCGTGTTGCATTGAACTAAGGGAGGGCAGGGAGTTGTGATTTCCCCTACCTTGAGAAGTCTGTTTTGTAATAGAAGAGGGATGAAGGCCCACTATAATGGATATAAAGTCCTAAGACATACACATTGTGGAATGAAATGCGTAGATGCAGTGTGCCAATTAAGCATGAGGATTTGGAGAAGTGACACATGTGGGAGAGTGGCCATGTTATTGAAGAAGTTTTTACATTGAGGAAGGACACCATTTGAATATGGTAGGAATGTCAATTCTAACGTGGAGAGTTTCCAACACCACTTTCTCATCTACATGAGGAAGTTTACAATTTGTATATCTTTGTCTCAGTCCCATGGTGAATATATTAGTGTGAGGATCCACTGTTTCATGATCCATATGTTGGATGCTTTGTTGAACTTAAGCTTTATGAGGAAATCTCTTTAAATATCCAGAACGTCTCAGAAATTTATTTGAACAATTATTGTCTTGCAACAATGTTTATTGATGATAAATTGCTTGGTAATGTACACATGCATAGAAGAGTGTGATTGATGGCATGGATACTCGGCCTTTCGGGTCAAAATGGCCACCTCTAAAGATAATATTTGGAATATCCTTTGAGCCTTTCTTTGAGATGGCATCCAAGAAGTTGGAGTGAAGACATCAAGGAACTCTATATTTTGACATATTGCAGCTGAATCACCAAACATGCAAGAGAAACTAAAACCAGGGGTTATATAAGTAATAGCCCCATTGTATGGGAAATCCAGGCTTTTAGAGGAATATTTCCACATTTAATAATTGGATGAGGATGAATATTTATGTTACACTATGTGTTGTTATTGATATGTTTGGACATTTTGGGTGAACACTTGGCTCATCTTCAAGAACATCCAATAACGTTCGAGTCCAAGACAGATTTAAAGAGATCATCTATCAAATTAGTTGTCCAACTCTGAAAGACAATCAAGTTTTGGAAGAGATACATCGTAGTACTATCAAAGCAGATTGTGGACCATGTTAGAAAATGGATCAAAAAGGTTTTCAGAATGTCTGCTAAAATTTGACATTTAGCATTGTCGTAACATTTTCTTATCAACTTTCATGGAGGCAAAAAGCGACAAGAGAAACTTACACAATAATGGTAGCCACTAGAATGAGAAACACAATGAATTAGCAAAATGGAATCTGTTTCTATGATGACACATGGGAAGATACTTATTACTCTCAACGTTGTTGTACAGGAAAACTATTTTTTGCCTTTGAGTATAGTTGATGTATCGTAATGTAGCAGTTGTTTCCCTACTACAATAAAAAATATATATATCCATCTCAAGGTGAAATAATAACACCATTATACCTTCGAATGATATGGGCTATGTTTTGTGCTCAACAGCTAGGAAAGTATCTATCAGTCATAGTGTGATGAGGTGATGGGTTCGGGTTTCCGTGCCCGTGCTGTCAAAGTATATCGATACAAGTGATGAAAAAAGATATGTTCAATTCCCTGTAACATACCTTATTTTCATTACTTGTCCAGGATAAATCCACGGCCATAATTGAGAAACATAATAAAAAGAAAATAAATATGTAGTTTATTTAAACAAATGTAGCATGAGCAGAAAACATATGCACCAAATTACAAAATGCGAAAGTCAAAGTTTTGTATAAAAGTTTTAAATTAAAAAAAATTCAAACAATTTCCAGGAATTTTAACGAACGCAACTGCCCAACACTCATCCAATTTCCATTCGAGGAGGGTCGAAGCCATCCATCAATATGAAGATATCTATAAAAGCAAACAGGGACTTTGAAGAAGGGATCCCTGATTTTTCATACCCAAATGTTGCCCTATTATTGAGCAAGGGCTTGACGAGTTAGTGAGGGTTTCCCTTTTGTTTTTGTTTCAATATATTTTCATGCTTAGATTTTTGTTAATATGATGTCATTAGTGGACCTTAATATACGACGTTGCACCATACTCTGATTGTTACCACTGCATGTTGTAGTATCTTCATTCTCTCTTGAGGGCTTACTGTGGCCTTGTTGCGATCCTTTTACCCCGCAAGAGGAATCTTGCAGTGTCTGACTCAATGTTTCTTCCTCTTTAACTCTATCTTGGGTACCAAGCTTTCTACCCATCCCTTCTATCACCTACTTTTGGAGTTGAGAGCAATGAAAAAATTCAACCAAAGCTAGAAGGAAGGGCTTGAAATCTATGTTACTAGAAACCAGAAAGGGAAAACAAAACGAGAAACGAAAACGAGATGAGAAACGGAGTTTGGAGATTTCACATTCAAGAAAAAAGGAGAGAGAAAAACAAGACAAAGATGAAACATACAACCAAGGATTTGTTTCAGGTTCAAGAAACGAGGAGAGAGAAAAAACAAGAAAAATATGAAACATAAAACCAAGCATTCATCATTAGCATTCTCAAATACTATGGTTCATAGGTAGTTGCTCATAGGCTTTAGCTGCTCACATTGGTCATTCCTTAATACTTATAGTGGTCAACAAAGCTTCCATTTCTCACATAAGCCTTTCTTGAATACCCATGTTTGATCCTCTAGGCTAGCAAATACAATAGTGAAGAAACACTTGGCACCGAATTCAAGTTTGATTTAGGCTTTGCATTTTCCGAATGAGTACATGATCCCACATACATTGTATATATTCTTGGATGTGACATGAGTGGACCTCAAATTTGGGATCTATTGTATCATTTTCCACACATTTATTGGGTTATTGTTTTCATGGTTGGCTAACAAGATGGTGGAGATTGAGTTGATCTCCATTGGATATAGAGCCAAAAATAGAGGGTTGTCTTGAACTATTGCCATTTGCAAAACCATAAATACTACAACATGTGTTTGAAGACAAAATATAAAGAGAAAACTTTCAAAAATTTCTCTTTAATCCATTATAATAAAAAACTAATCTTTATAATAACATATTTTAAAAGTATAGTTGAACTAGATATTAAATTGCTAGTTTGTGAGAAAAAAATTAACTAAATTATTTAAATACTAATTTATAAAAATATATGTAAAATATCTATACACAGTACTAATTTATAAAAGAGATTTGATCCCTTTAGGGTGTTGGTATATCCGTAATTAAGATGGATCTAGGCTAGTATATATTATTTACCATAATTATTGTTAAAGTGTATAATGGCTATCTCATATTTGTATTTACATTTATTAAATGATTATTATATGTAGTCATGTTTTATATTAATTATTTTAATGCATCATATATATGGTTTTGTATAGTAAATTTATTTTTATGTTAAATTTTAATAGTTAAATTTAGATATTCTTTCTTGATATTAGTTATTTTTTATTAATTTTCATTTTATTTTGTTGGATCCATTAAAATTTTTTATGTGAGTCAATGTTTCCAATTAACAAGTGTGGTTGATCAATATAAATAAGTGAAATAAATTATTAAATTGTGATTTTTTTAAATATTATATATAAATATCACTTGTGGTTATAACATACCAAACCATTCATTTTTAGTTGTTAAATATAATTATCTTAAAATAACTTTAAAAAAATGTTATCACCCATGGTTAGAACTTACCAAACCATTCCTTTTAGTCTCTAAATTTGTTTATGTTAAAATAACTTTTGAAAACATAAAATTCTCCAGTGCATAGTTTTTTCTTTCTCATGGTTTTTTCCATGGTACTCCTAACCCATGGTTTTTGTCCATGGTATTTTTTGCAATGTAGCCTATTCAAAGGCTAATAACAAAAGCAACCTAGATCCATTTTAATTGTGGATCAAGGGTTAAGAGGATCAAATCTCTTCACTTAAAGAGGTTTGGAGAGAGAGAGAGAGAGATTTGATCTCTCTTGATGCTCCAGAGAGATAGATCTACCCTTGTTATTTATAAATGAAGAGGAATATTTTCTTGTAGTAGTACTCCTATTTGTTTGTATTTAAAATTTATTAAATGATGGATTTCTATTTTGTATTTTGATTTTTGAGACTTGTTTATTTTTATAAATTTACAATTATTTCTATCACTATTTTTATGTAATTATGAAACTTTCCATATTTATCATAGTTGAAATTATGTTTGTATTATACACATATTAATCAATAGCTTGTTTCTCTTAAGATTTATTATTGCAAATTATCTAACATAATCTCTCTTATCACCCATGAAAAAAGTATTTATGAGATAAAACTATTAATGGGATGGATAATAGATAATTATTATTTTTTATATATTAAATTAATGTCTTTGGTTGATGATATTTAATATTATAGATAGTCTAATAGTTGATAAAAGTTTTTATAGGATGGTTTTATCAAAATCCTTTTCCAATCATTTGAGAGGTTATCAACCAAACCAATGGCAAAAAAAAAATATTGTGTCCCAATGTTTATATAAAATAATTAATTAACTAGAAAAATTAACTAAATTATTTAACTACTAATTTATAAAAATATATATAAAATATCTATATACATTACTAATTTATAAAAATATATATAAAAAAACCTTATACATTTAAATTTATAATTTTATATAAAAATACACATTTTAAATATTAGATACAATCACTAAATCCACTTTTAAATAAAAGCAACACAAAAATAACAAAAAAAAAATTGTAAAAACTTAACCTTACAGTGCTACACATCAATGGCTACAATTAAAAAAATAACATAACTTTAACTAATAAAATCCCTAAATAGTCGACGTTGTTAAAGATATATTAAGCACTATTGCAAGTTGTTGTCACTAAGGAGAACACCCAACCTATTTGCAACAAACCTGTTCAGTGATCACCTAAGCTATATATGGTTGACTTCTAACCATAGACTATGAAAATGCCTTCAAAAACTATCCAGAAAACCAATGCTTTTTATGATTCATGTCGGGAAGAGATCCATATTGCAAATGAACCAGATTAACTTTTTCCATAAAACAGTTTCACGAACCGTTTTTGGAAAACCCAGTTTCTTGCATTAAAAACGAAAAATACTATGTAAAACACCGTTTTCCGTACCATTCCACTTTTTATACGGTTTTCTCCAGAAACGAAGACTTTTTTTTCTGGTAAAGAGCTTGAAATTGATATTTCTGATTAAGAACTACCGTGAAATGGAAAGAGAGAAAGAAAACTTTTTCGTGTTGCATAGAAATGAGGGAGGGCAGGGAGTTACCCTGAGAAGTCTACGTTGTTGTTTTTTCCGTTGTTTTCTTAGTGTGGTATACTACCAAAATACTATTTTATTTTTTCCGTTGTTTTCCTAGTGTGGTATACTACCAAACTACTATTTTTGTAATTTCTAGTGTCGTATACTACCAAACTATTTTCCTGGTGTGGTATACTACCAAACTACTATTTTTGTAATTTCTAGTGTGGTATACTACCAAACTACTATAAGGGTTCAGCATATATTTAATATAAATTTCATTTCCAATATAGTAATTGTGGGGCTAGTTCATTTGAAGCTAAATTCTTAAAAAACAAAACCCAAATAACTTAATTTCAGATGAAAAAGTTGGTAGATTGTTTAAAGAAATTAAAATGGAGGAAGGAATTAAAGGAGAGAAAGGGTACCTGTGCAAGTATTTTCTTAGGCTCTTGGAAGAAGACTAAGGCTTTTGATCCTTCCATCATGGTCCAAATTTGCCCAGCGAAAATAGATCCATGTTTTGTGAGCAAGCCATTGAAGAGATCCTCCTAAATCTTATTTCTCAACACATCCAAATTCAACCATAAAACAATAACTGCCAGCGAATTACTGCAACATTTCATGTAAAAATATAAAACAACAAATTTGCAAATCGATTCTAAGAATGGCCATAGATCTAGAAACCCTAAAAATTGATGCAACATTTCATGTGAAAATATAAAACAAATTTGCAAATCAATTCTAAGAATGGCCAAAGATCTAGAAACCCTAAAAATTGATCGCATGAGCTGTACCTGTTTCCATATAGCCACAAATCAGATTGTACTGTGTCCGTGGTCTTTCTTTCTTTTTTTCAACTACTCAACATACATTTCATGTGAAAATATAAAACAAATTTGAAAATCAATTCTAATAATGGCCATCGATCTAGAAACCGTAAAGATTGATCCATCTATTTATACCTGTTTCCATATAGCCACATATCAGATTGTATTGTGCCCATGGTCTTTTTTTTTTTTTTCAACTACTCAACATTCATTCAAATACACTAAAGCGGGGAAGAAAACTTGTTCTGGTCTTTCCTTTTGTTTTTTCAACTACTCAATATTCATTCAAATACACTAAGATGGGGAAGAAAACGCGACATAATGGTCTTTCCTCTTTTTTCAACTACTCAACATTCATTCGAATACACTAAGGTGAGGAAGAAAATGTTGCAAAATGGTCTTTCCTTTCTTTTCAACTACTCAACATTCATTCGAATACACTAAGGCGGAAAGAAAACACGGCAAAAATTAAATTTTTAATTTGGATGATCATTAAATTTTTTAATTATAATTATTTATTTTTTCATAAATTTTAAAAACATTATATTTTATGAATATATCAAAATGTATGGAATGTATATTTTATTATCTTATTGTATACTCATTTCAAAAAATTACATTTTTTATTTTTCAAAATTACAAAATAATTAACCATGTTGTAAGTTGTAATTTTAAACAAATTCAGATTTGGATTTTATATATATATATATATATATATATATATATATATATAATAAAATAAAAAAAATAAAAAATAAAATAAAATTAAAAAATAAAATTATAAGTATTTTTTATTAATGTTTAATTATCTAATATTAATATTATGAGTTTCCATTTTATTTAAACAAATGAGATTTGGTTTTATAATTATTATGTCAAACTTTAAAGCTAAAAATTAACTTTTAACAATGCAATCTTTTATAACCAAATTGGATGTAGTTCATTGTTATGGCAGTAAAAGATGAATCTCTTGAGTCAATTTGGTTGTAGTTCATTGTGATGGTAGTAAAAAATGAATCTCATGAGCCTGGTCCCACCCACACATTGTTATAGTTCCACCCCATAAACCATTGATCTTTCTCCATGAATAGATAATATTGTACAAGAAGCACCATAATGTATGGCATTTCTATTTCCCAAAATTGAAAAAGCACCATAAATCCTTCTACATGAGCATTTTGCTTCTGTATTGTTGAACTAAACATGGCAAGACTTTCTTGTGGCAACAAGAATTTCCTAAACCCTCACCCCCCCCTATCACAATATATCTTAGAATCTATCATGTTGGAGTTTACTATCCCTAGTAAGCATATAGGAGTGTAGGGGGACACAACCTCAAAGTCAATGGGAAGCCAAGGGGAAAGGTTTGTGCATCTAAGAGGGATACCTCGATTACATAGATGTGGTTTTCTAAGCTTTTGCATTAATCAAATGTATATTTGAGGGGGAATTCAGCCATAAAAAAATGCTTGACTAAATTTTCATACACAAGGGTTGATTCTACTTCGAATTTTGATACTTTGTGTTTACTCACTTTAATGTCATTACATATAACTAATAATTTGCAAGTCCTTGTCTCATTTGATCTCATTTTATTTCAATTGTGAAGTGACTAAGCCTTGAACCCCAAATCCTCATAGCTAAGATTTACAAAGTATGCATTGCCTCATTTCCTCTCATTTTACTTCAGTTAAATGGAGCAACTATGTCTTAGCCCCAAACCCACACAACTAAGCTTTGCACACTATAGAATCCTCTCTCTCCCTAGTATTGCACTTGGTTTAGATAAACTTTTTTTAGAAGAGAAGAAATATCTCACTAAATACCTTACATGTTAACTTATCATCTGATTCCATTACATTTTCCAAGCATTGAGGGCATTAATAAAATTTCAAAATTTAATTTCACACTCATTTGATGTAATCACCATGTTCCATCAATTTCAGGTAAACTCTACAAATAAATGTAAGTAATTATTTTTATTTTTTTCATTGATTTTGAATTAGCAAGTGAGAAAACTGTGGATGCATCTATATTTTTAAAGTACAATCATCCAAAAAAACTCATCAAAGACTAAAGATAGGTTAAAACCTTTATGGAGTGAAAAATATTGTTGGTATCCTCCATAATAACACTACTTTCAAAAACTAAGTTCAGATTTTACCACAAATGCAAGAACCAAAGTGAGAAGCTTATTTTAAAGTTTTTATAACATGATATATTATAAAACAATTTGAAGAAGCACACAATACAAAAAAGTTTTGTATCTAGTATCATTCTAGATAGAGAAAAGTACTCGTTAGGCTATCTATGACATGAGTAAGAATTGCTACCCACCTACTTTCAAAATCATCATGGACATTTAAATATTAAGAAAGGAATTGATTAGGCTACCTATGAATAAATAAGATTTATTCCCCACCTTTCCAAACTATCATGTACATTTAAGCTATCATATTTGATCAACATCCTTTCTATGATACAACACGTTACAAATTTCCATTATATTTATGCATTATATGAGTTGATGTACTTGTAAGGTGCATAAATTCCAAAATAATTGTCCAAATACCCATATTTCCACTAAATTAATTGTTTAAGTATGAGACACATTTTATTGTAGGAAGCATGCATCAATCAAACACTGCTCTACTCATAGTTTACAAACCCAACCAATTTTTCATACACAAACACATTCAAGACTAACCCACAATAACAAGCAATTCTCAAAACAATATTCTTCATCAAAAATCTACCAATGCATAAACAATGAGGAGACAAGAGACACATAGAATATGCTATCAACCAGGGCCAAAACCTCTCCAACATGAGAGGAAAACCCAACCGAGATCTTCTTCTTATATAGACTTCAATTAACGAATACCAAGACCATGGCCTAGACCCTTGACTCAATGACCTCTCCAAGACCAAGTCACAAGCCTCCTTGATTCAACTTCCTTATTTTTCCTTGAGTCAACAATTATCAGGCTTCTTCCTTTAATAACTCGACTATCCTTCAAATTCCAGTTCCATGGATCATATTTTTAGTTCTTGGCCCTCTTGCATAAACCCTAGAACGTTTGGTTGACCAACATTTTGAACCTTGATCTTCTTTGTTTGGATGGTATGAACTATTATTATAATTCGGCGTGTAACCTTGCTTATCTTCTTCCTTGATTCAACTTCTTGGACAACAACAATATCTTCGACCTTTTATGTAGTTGATAGTTCTTCCTCCCTTTGCATGTGTGAATCTATTAGCCCTAAAACAAACCCATAAACAACACCAAAATCTTCTCTCTTTGTTTCTTTCTCTTGGTTGGTTATCTTCGCACTTCTTATTGCAGACTTACTTAACCAAATTTGCTTGTCCACAAATGGAGGATAAGCTTCCCTATATATAGTGTTAAGTCCATCAAAAACATGTGCTAGGAAGTGTTAAGGAGTGTTAGGGGAACACAAGGGAGCAATAGGTGAAAATAATGCATGCAAATGAACGATTAAGATTTTTTGACAAGAAGTGTTAGTGAGTTACAAGTGTGCTAAGGAGGGAGTGAAAAGGTATGCTAGGCATTGTTAAGGCATATTAGAAACCAGGGAAACATGCCAAGATGTGTTAGGTGCTTGGGTGTGCCAATGCATGCCGCAGAGTGTTATGGAGTTCCAAGGAAACATAAGGGAGCACTAGTTTCAAATGCATGGAAATGAATGACTAAGAGTGTGTGACAAGAAGTGTTAGCGATTTCTAGGTGTGATATGGAGGGGACGACAAGGTATGTCAGGTGGTGCCAAGAAATTCTAGAATGTTAGGGCGACATGCCAGGGTATGCCAATGCGTGTCAGGGTGTGCCAATGCATGTCAGGGAGTGTTAGGGAGTGTGATATAAACACAAAGGAAAAATAGTTCAAAATGCATGGAAATGAACGAATAAGAGTGTATGATAGGGAGTGTCAATGAATTCCAAGTGTGATCATGAGGGAGTGACAAAGTTATATGCTAGGTAGTTCCAAGGCATGCAAGAGTGCCATGAGATGTCAAGGAGTGGTACGGTATGATAGGGAGTGCTAAAGCATGCCATGGAATACAGGGAATGCCAACATGTGCCACATAGTGCCAAGGGATTGTTAGACATGCTAGGTGCTATGACATGTCAAGATGTAAACTATGTTTCTTAGTCGTTTTATGGCCATGGTTAGACATGAGCCTTGAATTGGTAAATTATTAAGTGAGATGAGCTAAGATTGGGCATGAGTAGCCTAAGATGAGTTATAGGCCATTCTTAGGTGAACAAGGGATAGTATAGTTGTAGTAACTGTAACTTGGTCAATATTTTGTAATCGAGGTAGGACTTGGTTGGTTCCAAAGTCTTAAAACCAATAAGGGTAGTTATGAGGGCATGATAGCTAAGGAGTGCCAGGGCATGCCAAGGAATGAAAAGGTGTGATAACACATGCCAGACAATGTCAATGCATGTCAAGGAGTGTTGGGGAGTGTGAGGGCATCACAAGGGAGAACTAGGTCAAAGTGCATGGAAACAAATTAATAAGAGTGTCTTCTAGGTGTCCCAAGGACGAAGTGTATTAGGATAATTTCATAATAAGACTTGCAATTTGTAAGCCTACGATTACGATAAGGGGATGGAAAAAGAAATTTTAGACAAAGGGAAACTTTTGTCTAGGGACAACACTATTTTTTCAATAACTTGGTTAGGTTCCAAAGTCACAAAAAGTGTAAGGCTATCTATGAGGGCATGACAACTAGGGAGTGCCAAGGTGTGCAAGGAATGGCAGGAAGTGATAACACATGCTAGAAAGTTCCAAGGCATTTTAGTCATTCCAAGACATGCCAAGTCCTAAGACATGCCAAGAGGTGTCAGGTGCTAGCGTGTGGCGCCAACGCATGCTAGGGAGTACCAGGGAAACACAAGGGAGGAGTAGTTTTAATTGCATGTAAATGAATGAATAAGAGTGTGTGATAGGGAGTGTTAGCAAGTTCTAGGTGTGCGAAGGATGCATTGATAAGGTATGTTAGGTAGTGTTAGGGAAACACAAGGAAGGACTAGTTTCAATTGCATGGAAATGAATGAATAATAGTGTATGATAGGGAGTGTTAGCAAGTTTTGGGTGTGCTAAGGAGGCATCTCTGGAGTAATTTTGGGAGGTTTTTGAGAAAATTTTGTTTTTTGGTGCAGACTTGCAATTTTTTGGCAATTTTTTGTCTAGCAGCACAGCGAGCTCATGCTTTGCTTCTTCCTCAGGGCTCCAAATGATGTAAAATCATCATTTTTGGAAAGCTTATGACCCCATCTCAGACTAAATTTTCCCACTTTCCTGGTCTGGGGCTCAGGTTTTGAGAAATTTGCAAAAAAGAGGCCAAAAATCACCTTTCTGCCCCTCTCTTTCCATTTCGTTGCGCACCTGGAGACACCTTGGGAGAATGGCCATATCTCAGCCAAAAATTGGTCATTTTGAGTGAAACAATACTCTAAATACATCTACACTCTCCAAGATTTCTAGAAAAGGCTTCCAATCTAGATTTGGACTTCAGAAAGGCACTCAAAAATGGCCTCCAACAACTTGCTGTAAACCTGGAAATTTCTGAGATTTTTGTAAAATTTTCACTGTGTAATTTTTTGTAATTCCTAGTTTGACTCTGGTAAAAGTCAAAAGGGTGAAGTAGATGAATGTGAAGGGTAAAAGTAAATGTAAATTAATGGGTAGTTAGTATTTATAAGTTGTTTTTATGTAAATTTGACCTCATTTAGGAGAGAGGTTGGAGTCAAAGTTAATTGTAGAAGTCGTTTTTAACTTCCCTAGACATTAGGGTTTGGTTAGAACACCTCATGGAACAATTCCTAGAGTCATTGATTCAGCCCCTAAGAGTGGGGAGATGTCTTTTTGGTATTTATGTATCAGTTTCTTAGTGATAGAACAGGTTGGATTTCAGAGGAGAGAACTATTGTATCTTGTACTTGGACATTTTTTGGAAATCAAAGGACACAATTTGAAGCTATTATCTAGGAATTCATGTGTAATAAGTTTGTGATGTTATTTTTTCTCTGTTATAGCTTTATATGAAAGATATTAATCTTCTCTTTCCATTCATCAATCATTAAATGGTTTTCCTTACATTTTATAAACAAAATTCTTTGCATAAAGCTTTGTTTCGATGGAAAAATCATTATGTGTTACTTTATTTCTTGCTTAATATATTCATGTTTCATGCTCATTAATACCTTTTGCTTCTTCTAAACACTACACTACACCGAAAAACCATAAGATCCATCACAAAAGTAATGCTACATTTCTCCTTTTTGTTTGTTGTAACCCTTTGATCCTCTGACCTAGCTACCTGGTTTTTCTCCCTTATCTAGCAACGAAACCCTAAATTTTCCAAAACCCACTTGAACCTAGCTATCTAGCCTAAAATCCTTTACATTCCAGTCATCTCTTTGTTGTGATTTCATAGAGAGAGCCCTCTCTGGTTTGGTAGGGCTAGCTACCAAACTAAAAGCTTAGTTTGTGATTACCTCCGTCGATCTCCTCATCAGCCTAGGACAATGTGGAGGATAACATAGGGCATGAAAACTAGGGAGTGCCAAGGTGTTCTAGTGAATGTAATGTTCCCAAGTCATGGAAAAATGTAATGCTAGTTGTAAGGTCATGACTGCCAAGGTGTGTTAGGGAATGCTAGGGCATGCTAACATGTGCCAGATAGTACGAAGACATGTCAAACAAGATAAGACGTGCCAAGTGCGAAGGCATGCCAAGATGTACAAGGGTGTGACAATGCATGCCAGGGACTGTCAAGGGAACAAAAGGGAGGAACAAGTTAAACTACAAGTAAATGAGCACATAATAGGGTTAATAAGTCATCAATTTACCTTTTCCATGAGGGTCATGCTAGGAAAACCAACACTAGGTGCCAATAGGTGCCAAGTGCCAAGTGTCAATGCATTCTAAGTGCCAAATCTTCCTCTGTTTCTTCTCATCTAGTTTCCAATAATTGATCTCAAATAACTTTAATATTAAACCATGCAAAATCATACCAAGTCATCTCAACGCATGCCAGACATTGTAATACTTTCCAAGTGCCAATGTGCATCAGGGAGTGTGATGCATGCTATGAAGTGGAAGAGCATATCAAAGAGTGTTAAGGTGTGCTAGAGAGTGCCAATGCATGCTGAGGAGTGTTAGGGAGTACTAGGACAACACAAGGGAGCACTAGGTCAAAATGCATGGAAGTGAATGAATATAAGGGTGCATCAAGGAGTGTTAATGAGTGCTAGCTGTCATGCCAAGGAGGGAGTGACAAGGTATGCTAAGCATGGGTAAGGCACGCCAGGTAATATCAAGGAATTTCAAGAAGTGCTAGAGTGTGCTAGGTATTTTTGGGGTGTGCTAGCATGTTCCAAATAGTGCCAAGGCATTCCAGGTGCTAAGACATGCTAGGATGTGCATGGTGCCATAATATGCCAATATGTGTCAAGGCGTTTCAAGGCAACAAAAGGAATAAAAAAGCTAAAATGCAAGGAAATGAACACATAAGAGGGTTAATAAGTCAGGACTTTATCTTTTTCAAAAGGGGCATGCTAGGCACACTTATAATATGTTCCAATATATGCCAAGTGCCAATTTGTGCCAAGTTCTAATGTTTTTCAATGCAATATTTTGCCAAGGTGTTCCAGGGCATGCAAACACATGATAGGGGAGTGCTATGCTATGCTAGGGAATGCCAACATGTGCTTGGGCATCCTACTCATGGCAAGATGTTATAGGTACAAAGATGTTCCAAGACATGCGAGGTGTCAAGGAATGTTAGTGTACTATTCCAAAGCATGTTAAGGTGTGCCATGAGTGTTGAGGAGTGCTAGGTCTCTCTCATTAATAGAATTGATAGAGCTTGATTATGTATTAAATAATATAGTTCCTACACACACTATTGGAACTTTATTTAAAGGAAATTTTCTAGATAATAAACCTAATAGAGATGAATCATGTGTTGACTCATAGGAAAACTATATTCTTATGACTTGAGGGAAATGATATACACTAATTAATTCTTAACAAATTGACTGACTATTATAACCACTATGACCTTGGACACATAATAAAAAAGACTCCACAACAATGGTCTTAAATCGTTATCTTTTGACAAAAAATATAGTAACAAGTACATAGCTTCATTAAAAACTCATTGGAATGATCAATGATGACGAACATTTTTTGACTGTCACCAAAAGTAACCAAAAAGAGCATTGGTGAGGGTCAATAAAATATCGTCACTAGAAGTGTCACCAAAAAGAGAATTAGTGATGGGCCTTTAACGACCCTCACCAAAAGTGTCACCAAAGAGAAAATTAGTGACGGGCCTTTAAGGTCTGTCACAGGCATGAAGCGTCATAAAAATCTCATTGGAATGATCAATGATGATGAAAATTTATTGACCGTCACCAAAAGTAACCAAAAAGATCATTGGTGACGGTCAATAAAATATCGTCACTAGAAGTGTCACCAAAGAGAGAATTAATGATGAGCATTTAACGACCCTCACCAGAAGTGTCACCTAAGAGAGAATTAGTGACAAGCCTTTAACGACCCTCACCAAAAGTGTCATTGAAAGTGGTTTTGGTGAGAAACCTTAAAGGACCATCACTATATACACTTACAACAATGCTTTTTTAAAGACCGTCACCATATGTCAGGCATGACCCTCACCAATGACCTTTTCTTCTTGTAGTGTATTATTCTGTAAATGATATGATCTAGGTATGACTGAAGTCTGGAATAGTTGTAATGTTTAAATCATCATTTACAGATCTGTACGCAGGTTCACTTTATAAAAGGAGCGTATACACGTTGGTTCTGCATATCAAAGCAGTGTATACGCAAGTTCACTTTGAGGAAAGCGTGTATGCACGCAGGTTCGACACATGGAAGTAGTGTATACCTTATAAAATCTGTTTTAGTTGCTTCTGTTTACTATTGCAATGTTTTTGGGTTCTGGCTTGGATTCTGGTTACTATATTCTTGTGACAGCATTCTGAAAGATCAGATTGATGGATTGTCAGAGTGATTGATTGATTCGATTATGATTGGTTCAAAAGGAGATTGGTTGATGCAGATATATTTGATGATTGAATGATGTTGTTGATGGATCCAGTCTGAAAATTTATGAAACGTGGTCCCTAGAAGAAAAGAGAAGGTTGTAGCCTTTTGTAGGCCGGCACCTACATACTAGTAAACATATTAGCTAGTACAAGATATAGGGGGTTGTAGATCGCTTCCAGTAGAAGCTGGAGAATGAGAGAAGGTTGTAGCCTTCTGCAGGTAGAAGCCTGCGTAATGGTATAAGACTGCACCAGTACAAAATTGTAAACATAATTTTCTTATTATTAAAATAAGACAGAGACGATTGCAGCAGGTGGTTTTCACCCACATTGGGTTTCCAACTTATATCTTGGTGTTCATGTGTGTTGCTTATGTGTGATGCTTTATTCTACTTTTACTACATTGTCTTATGAATTCCTTATATACTGGTTAATGTTCAATGCATGATAGTTTGGGTAAATCAAAAGATCTCTGCATATACGTGGGTTGCATTAAGTACAGTTGCGTATACACGCTAGTTCACTAAGCTGAAGTAGTGTATACAAATCAATTTTTAAAATTAAATTATTGATCTGATACTACTTATTCACCCCGCTCTCAGTATTATTTCCAACACTACCTTCGGTATCCTATAAAACTTATTAGCCAAAGTAATAATCACAGAGCGAGGTTTAGACTCATATACAACATGTCACTTCTACAAGTATGGTTTTCCTAACAATACATCACAAACTTCAAGAGGAGAAATGTCACACAATACCTCATCCGTGAAGGGCTTGATGTTGTAGGGAAGGTGACATTGCTAGCTGACGCGAAGACCTCGTCCTCGGTGAAGCCACCTGATGGTGTAGACAGTTGTGTTACTTGACCTCGTCCTTCCCTGCCATAGCATGGTCCACTTTATGTATTTTCCTTCATTACTCCTGACAGGGAAATATTGTTCCTTAATGGCATCTCAGAAATAATTCCAAGTGGGTGTAGCTGAAAACAACGAGGGTTCACTCTCGTCCTTTTGTTCACAGTAGGTTTCCCACCAATCCTTGACATGTGGGGTGGCTTTAAGAAGTGCAAAAGTAATATTTTCCCGATTGGAAAAGTCATGAACTGAAAAATATCCTTCCAACAGGTTTAACCATTTATCTACAACGTCTTCATCTATCAGGCCTTCGAATATGGGAATATCAAAGTTAACTTGTACCTTAAAAGGATTGGCGCCTCTAGAGTGGCTACTGGATGAAGATGCACCACCTCTGGGTAGCCATCGAAGGATCTGGGCAAATTTATCCATCATCGTGTCCCTATGTCACTCGAGGGCTTCCTCGAGCAACATTTTGAAAGGATCTTCTGCCCCCTCGTCTTTCTTTTCTTCTGTCATGGGAGGTTGTCGGGTTTTCCAAGGCTGATCTTGCAATGGTTCAACCAGATCAAGCCCTAACTCCTTATAACCTGACCTTGTTGGGGACATGCAAAGAAAAACAAATAAAAAGCAAACCGCTTTGATACCATTGATCCAAACTTAAACAGGAATGCAACAACTTATAGATATAATCATAAACACAAAGATGCAGTAGTAAATCACTTCATTTCATTAATAGAAAAATATTGAACTATGTTTACAAATAGACTGGAAATAAGATAGCTCGGGCGATGGTAGCTTATCACTGAGAAGAGATGTGGTGGCTACATGCCTCTGAACTATGTTACAATGAGGCTCAAGGGCCTATTTATTATTGGAAAACGTGAGAAAACCCTAAACAACCAAAACTCTAACCCCAAGAGATGTAACACAGATTTTGTGGGCCCCTTGGGGTTAGTTGGGCATCCAACTTCTCGGGGTTGTAACTTGGTCATATTATCTCTCTTTGGCGCATACGATACCTTGTTGGAAAATTCTCACCGAGTACTATAGGTTTCACCTCATACCCTTGCCTATAGCTGCAGGCCTCCCATGGACCCCAAAAAACGTTGTTTAGAGTGTCAAAACTGCTCTGGAAGTTCAAGACCCGAAAACCTGCTAAAAATAGTAAATGATGAAATGAAAAAGGAAACGGATGAAACTAACTGGGGGATCTAGGTGGAATAGGCGGATGGCCACCAATATCCAATTGGATCACTATCTCACTGGGTTATCATTTTAAATTGTCATATTCAAAAAGGATCCGCAAAGGGTTCTTTTTCTCACCCCATCTTTCAATGAAAGCATCCTTAAGTTATTGGTATGTAGAAAATGTTTCATCTCTAACATTTCTAAACCATTTTTTCACCTCCCCAGAGAATCTTTGCGCACATAACCTCATCTTCACATTCTCGTAATCGAATTCTTCAAGATCCACAAAAACATTGACTTTATCTACATGTTGTTTGGCAGTAGTTTCCCTAGTGCAATCATATTGAGGGAGTCTTTGACCATAATTCTGAGGCAAGCCATATAACTAAGCGGGTAAAAGAAAAGGAACATACCTTGCTTCCATGGTTGATGTTTGAGCATCTTATGAGCTTGTTGTGGTGGCAATTAGTATGGATGAAAGAGGGTGGAGAAGAACAATTTGTTGAGTAGTAGTTATAGTAGATGATGCATAAACAATAGATAATAGAGGAGTTGAGCTGAGGGGTGGACTTGAAGGAACTGTAAATGAAGATGCAGCAGTTGTAGGCACAAAAAAAGAAGTAGAGGTTGCATTTGGTGGATGGACTGTTTGCTAGAAAAGAACCACTCTTTCAGCAGTCTATTGCACTTTATTGACAAATCCCTTGAGTTTTTTAAACTGCTTCAAGATATTTATACCAAATTCAGTGTTTGGAGGTGGGATATAAGGACTCAATATTGAGTTGACATCCACAAAAATTTTGGAAATAAAATATTCAGACTTAGTTTTAGACAAAGGGTGTTAAAAAGATAAGTGGAATTTAATGTCCTCAATTGAACTCAAACTTTCAGGTAGACAGTAAGACCTCTGAAGGGGGCTATTACTCCCTTGACCTTATTCATGTGTTCTCTTTCTTCTAAGCAACCTTTTTAGGGTTGTCTACAACTTCAGGAGGATTTGGGTCAAGATTTTGTCTGGTTTATCTCCTTGAAGCCATATTTCCTCACACAACTTGACATGCAACTGATCACAACACAATTTTGATGAGCACCAATATTGCAGCAAGGATGTTATAACTCCTCGACTACCAGCTTTACTTATCCACCCGGGGTTCGTACAAACTTGGAGGTGACAGTGCTATATGCACAAGTAAAAGTGAAGGACCTACCTGTTGTCACTATTCATCCAGCGAGAGACCCCAGGGGTTCCAAGCCAGACTTCTATAGAGTCAGAAGAAACTTGATTCGTTGATGGAAGAAGAGTAAATCTATTCTAAGAGAGCTACTCTACTGCAATAATGAGGAAAGAAACATGTAATTCTAAATTACACCCTATCCTAATTAACAATTTAAACAACTATGCTAAGAAGAATTGCTAAATCAACACTAACCTAATGTTGCTATCTAAGTTACAGAAGTAAAGAGCATCAAACCATACTAATGTGTGAGCAAGAAAACTAAACTAAATCTGTTTTCACATTTTTGGTTTTTTTGGTAAAATCAAGCATGCAATTTAATTGTTCTTGTGGATGTGACAGGTGGATGGAAGTTGGTTGAGGATAGATAAAAGGGATGGAGTGATTGGATGGGGTGGAAGGGTCCTAGGAGGCTTTTTGTGACTTCCTATAGGTTCCCCATCAATTCGGCCTCAAAACAGGTCGTTTCAGGAAAACCTATAGGATGTACTAGAAACCTACAGGATGATCCTATAGGAATTAGAGGAAACCTACAGGATACAGCCGAGAGATAATTGTGAGGTGTTGGATGTTATGAAACCATCTCACAAAAAGATAGAAAAGATAGATCAACACGTTATAATTCAGTCTCTTCGAGGGGGCAACCTCCTTTACATTACATAAATGAACAATTCTTTGATGATACAAATGACAAAACCTCCTTTCTATATATAGGAGTCTAATGGGTCACAATATAACCCAAGCTGACCTAACCATAATAATATAAGGCCACATAAATAACAATAGTCGACTTCTGGGGTGCACAATAATAACAATATGGGGACAATAGGGTCACAACAATGACAATAAGGAATACAATGACAAAAGTAATGGGGTAATCACTAGTATTATAGGGACCTAACATGCCCCTCTCCTTCAAAAAAGTGTTGTCCTCAATGCTTGAGTAGTTCTAGATGCTTCTGTAAAAAATTCTCATCCTCCCATGTGGAATCTTCAACAGGTAAGTTCTTCCACTTGATGAAATACTCTGAAATTGATCGATTCCGTAGCTGTCGAGTTCTTGTTTCTTTAACCGCTTTAGGTTCCAATATGATATTTCCTTCCTGTTCAATTTCTGGAAATATCATTTGAACTGGGAGATTGTCACCTATAACCTTCTTTAAGCATGAAACATGGAAAACTGGGTGCACTCGGGACGCTGCAGGAAGCTCCAATTTGTATGCCATTGTACCTATCTTTTGCAACACTTTGTATGGACCATAATGCTTTGGTGATAATTTGTTATCCTTCTTATCCTGCTTGAGGGACATTTGTTTATATGGTTGTAGCCGTAGGAATACACAATCACCTACATCAAAACTTCTTTCGCTGCAATGTTGATCTGCCTGCTGTTTCATTCTATTTTGTGCCAAGGTGAGGCTATCCTTTAAGAGTTGGAGAACTTGTTGTTGATTCTCGATGTGATCTTCCACTGTTTGAACCTTAGAATTTTCTCTTAAATATGATGTGATGGATGGTGAGTGACATCCATAAAGTGCCATAAATGGAGTCATTTTTGTTGAAGTATGGAAGGAAGTGTTATACCACCATTCAGCAAGAGGCAACCACTTGACCCAATGTGTCTGTTTATCAGATACAAAGCAACAAAGATATATTTCCAAACATTTATTTACTATCTCAGTTTGCCCATCAGATTGAGGATGATAAAATGAACTATGAGCTAACTGAGTACCAAGACAAGAAAATATTTTGTCCAAAAATTTCTAGTGAAGATGGGATCTTTGTCACTTACAATAATCTTTGGGTTTCCATGTAGCTTTTGAATTGTTTCCATAAATGCAATAGAAACTATACTGGCTTTAAATGGATGAGATAATGCACAAAAGTGTGCATACTTGGTAAGTTTGTCAACTACCACCATGATGACACTCTTCCCTTAGAATTTGGGTAAACCTGTGATAAAATCCATTGAAACCTCCTCCCAACGTTGATTTGGAATGGATAAAGGTTGTAGTAGACCCGAGGCCTTAATTTTTTCAACTTTATTTTGTTGGAAAACCAAACATTGCACCACGAACTTTTGAATATCAGATTTAAGGCCGTCCCAAAAAAATTCCTTCTTAACCCTGTGGTAAGTCTTTAAAAATCCTGAGTACCCTCCTAAGGGAGAGGCATGCAATTCCATAAGAATCTTTTGTTTGAGTTGGGAATTCTTACATAGGTATAAACGATCTTTGTACCATAATGAATCATTTTTCCAGCTAAATGTATCATATGCACCGGGATCTTGTTGTAACTTTTGAATGAGTGCCCACACTTCTTCATCATTTTTCCATTCATCCCTTGCCTCATTTATCCAATCTGGTTGGATAATAGATATGGCACAAAGCAATGCTTCCACATCCTCATCCTTTCTTGAGAGTGCATCTGCGACAACATTTTGCTTCCCTTTTTTGTAGATTATTTCAAAGTCATAACCCAACATCTTTGTGACCCATTTTTGCTACTCTTCTGAAGATAATCTTTGTTCTAAAAAGTATTTAAGACTATCATGATCCGTTTTTACCTTGAAGTGTCTTCCCATTAGGTATGGTCGTCATTTCTTAAGTGCATGTAGTATTGTTAACATTTCCTTTTCGTAAATAGCTTTGTGTAAATACTTTCTTTTGATTGGACGACTTTCGAAAGCAATGGGTCTTTCTTCTTGCATCAAAACAACACCAATTCCATTTCTTGAGGCATCACATTCCACAATAAAGGTTTTTGTGAAGTCTGGCATAGCTAAGACCGGTGCTTGGCACATTTCCTCTTTAAGATGTTCAAAGGCCTTCGTTGCTTCTAGAGTCCATAAAAATGAATCTTTCTTCAATAATATTGTTAGAGGTGTTGTTATTCTCCCATAATTCTTAACAAACTTGCGGTAATACCTTGTCAACCTGAGAAATCCTTGCAGATGCTTTATGGATATGGGGATTTTCCATTCCTTAATGGCTTTAATTTTGCTGGGGTCTACCTTAACACCTTCACGAGATACAATATGACCCAGATATTCCACCTCTTTCACTCCAAAGAAACATTTCAAACGTTTTGCATATAATTGTTTCTCCTTCAATAGGTTGAACACCCTGTCAACGTGTTGAACATGATCCTTCCAAGACTTGTTATAGATTAGTATATCATCAAAAACTACTAACACAAATTTTCTAAGGAAGGGTTTGAAAATGGAATTCATCAAACCTTGAAATGTAGAAGGTGCATTGGTAAGGCCAAAAGGCATGAGCAAAAATTCATAATGACCCTCATGAGTTCTAAATGTTGTTTTCGGAATGTCTTCAGTCTTCATTCTGATTTGATGATATCCTGAATGAGGATCCAACTTGGTGAAGTAAATCAATCCATGCAATTCATCCAATAGTTCATCAATGACAGGAATGGGAAATTTATCTTTAATAGTGAGTTTGTTGAGATCCCTATAATCTGAACACATGTGCCATGATCCATCCTTCTTGTGCACCAATACTACTAGAGCAGAGAAAGAAATTTGACTAGGTTGAATTATACCAGCCTCTAGCATTTCTGAAACCATACGTTCAATTTCCCTTTTTTGGGCATAGGGATATCTGTAAGGCCTGATGTTCGGAGGAACACTTCCTGGAATCAAATGAATAGCATGATCTTAATCACAAATAGGTGGGAGACCTTTGGGAGTCTTAAATACCTTGGAATGATTGTCCAAGACTTTTTGGACATCTGGAGAAATAGATGATTTTGATGTGGGAACCTCTAGCGAACATAATTGTGCAATTATGTCCTGTTGTTCTTTCCTTAGAAGCTTTGTCATTCCATTAGAGCTGATTATCTTTCCTAGTTTCCTGCAATACCTCTTAATTCCACTTCCTTTCCTTCTGAAGAAAATTTCATGAAAAGTTCTTGAAAATTAAAAGCTATTGTACCCAAGGATTCTAGCCATTGGACTCCTAGTACAACATCAGCACCACCCATTGGAATGGAAAGCATTGGGCTATTCAATACATATTCTCCCATGGATAGCTTGATATTATGGCACTTTCTAGAGCAATTTATGGTTCCTCCACTTGCAACCATCACTTGACACTCTGGTGCTAGATATAAGAAGCAATTAAATTCCTTGGCTATCTTACAATGAAAAAATTACGGGTACTTCCCGAATCAATCAACACTATTACCTTTTTTTTCTTGATATGTCCTTCTATCTTGATAGTTTGAGGAGTGGTAATTCCAGCCAATGCATTACAAGATATGGTTGGATTCATTTCTTCTTTCTCAAGGGTTTATACCTAGTGTATATACTCTTCTTTTGGTGTTTCTTGTTCCTTTTCTTCCTCCTCTTCACAATCTATGTAAAATAATTTCTTCTTAGCACACTTATGACCTTTAGTGTATTTTCTATCACAATTATAACAAAGCCCTTTTGCTTTTTTTTCTTCCAATTGTTGGGTTGTCAACCTTGTAGGTTGTGGATGGCCGGGGGAACGACACTTACATCCTTATAGTTGTGAGTGGTAGGCTTCCTTGTTGCCATAATTTTGATTTCCATTTTTCTTGCCAACCTGAATGCCTTCTCCAATGAGTCAGGTTCCCAAAGGCGAACCTCATGTTGGATTTTATCGTTTAAAGTCCCTATGAACATATCAATCCTATGCCCCTCTAGAAGATTTTTTACCCTTTTATTCAATTTTTGGAAGTCCTCAATGTGCTCCCTCATTGAACCCTTTTGTTTGAGGTTTATCAATTGGCTAAAAAAAGTGTTGTTTTTCGTAGCTGTCATTTCTTCCGTAAAAATTGCCCAAGTCACAATTTGTTTATGAGAGCAAAGCCATTGATACCATACAAACTAGTTTGTTTCCAAATATAAAGTTGCAATGCGTACCTTTTGTGTGTTTTGCACATTATGGAGATCGAAAAATTGCTCCATCTATAGTATCCATGTTATAGGATCCTTGCCATCAAACTTCCTCATATCGATCTTTGGAACATGGTGGATCTTTGTTCCAATGTTAGAGTCTATGAAATCATGATTAACATTTCTTTTGTTCTCATCATAAGTTTCCTCTACAACATTTTCACCATTAAGAAGCCTTTCTTGTAGCAACTTTGTCAAACCTTCCTTCAATCCTTCAATGTCTTTCTTCAAATCTTCCATGTTGTCATTCTTCAAATCATGATTAACATTCCTTTTGTTCTCATTATGAGTTTCCTCTCCTACCTTTTTCCCATTAGGAAGCCTTTCTAGTAACAATGTTTTCATACCATCCATCTTAGCTTCCATGCCGTCCATATTAGCTTCCATGCCATCCATCTTAGTTTCCACGCCATCCATCTTAGCTTCCATGCCATCCATCTTAGCTTCCATGCCATTTATCTTAGCTTTTGTTAGCTTTTGTGAGAGTGACATTTGTTGCACTTGGTCTCGTAATTTTGATATATCATGTAGAATTTCTTCCTCTTCTTCATGAGTCATGCTAGAGCTTTCAGGTTGTTTACTAGGTGTTTCCATTTTCTTTCTTCGGGGCATTAATTACCGATAATAATGCTTCACTATGCCCTTTGAATTCCTTCAAACTAATTTTTCAAACCAAGCTTATGCAAATATTTAAAAAAAATACACACCTTTTTTCACTTTGTAGGCACTTGATATTGAATCTGATGTATCTCTGTAGTTTCAGATCTTCTAGTTCTGAAATTGTGACCTGCAGTAGCCCTCTGTGTTCTCTTTCCAATGCCACCAGTCTGATCGAATTTAGATTCTCCAAGAAAGAGTTATGCACAATCTCCCAAGATGACCTAATTATATACCTTTTCAGAAGAGCGAACTTTTATGAAGTGCCAAGTGTCACCGTTTTGACCTTAGGATCTAAAAAATATACACAGGAAACTACATCCTGTCCTCTTTCTGTAACGTTTTACAAAATTTCAATTTGATGCTCAAAACAAAAGTTATGACTATTTTCCCCAGGTCACCTGTTTGGAATGTAATTCGGGAATCTGCAAAAAGGCCAACTTCCTCATATCATATCTCCATAAATATAGCGCGAAAATCTCTGAAATTAGGATACGAGGTTTAGAACGATTTCAACCCAAATGGTTTTTTTTTTAGCATTTGAAACGTCGAAAAAAAAAAAAAAAAAAAAAAAAAAAAAAAAAAAAAAAAAAAAGAGGAAGAAGAAGAAGTTATAGCGAAAATTCCACAATGACCTATTTGGAGCAGCAAAACCCTAGAATCCATAGCTCTGATACCAAATGTTATGAAACTAGCTCACAAAAAGATAGAAAAGATAGATCAACGCCTTATAATTCAACCTCTTCGGGGGGGCAACCTCTTGATGGACAATTCTTCGATGATACAAATGACAAACCTCCTTTCTATATATAAGAGTCTAAGGGGTCACAATATAACCCAAGCTGACCTAACCATAATAATATAAGGCCACATAAATAAAAATAGTGGGCTTCTGGGGTGCACAATAATAAGAATATGGGGACAATAGGGTCACAACAATAAGGAATACAATGACAAAAGTAATGGGGTAATCACTAGTATTATAGGGACCTAACATTGGAGGTGTTGGGAAGCTTGGAAAAGAGGTGTGATGAGTGGCATAGGGTGTTAGAAGGTCTAGGAACACTCAGGAGTCAATATCCAAGTGAAGAGATGGCTAGATTCACTCAATGTATCTAGGGGAATTTCAATGAAAAAGGACAAAAAAACAAGTGAGGGTGATGGTGGAACAAGAGATGGTTAAGGTCGATGAGGTGGAAGATTGATGTTGGTGATGAAGTCTAGACCTCCTCTTGAAGTACCTGCAGTGCTTAAAACATGTGTGTCTTTCAAGAACTAGGCAACAAGATACATCTTCATAAACTAGAAAAGCATGAATCAATTGCCCATATTATGCATGAAGAAATTGTTGAAGGAAATGCGAACATTAGTGAGATCTTAATGCAAAAATAGAGTAATGGAAAAAGATGAAAATGAAATGAACCAAATGCTGAATCAAGACAACAAACTCCAAAGCTCATGCAAGAACTAGAAATCTGTGTTTTTGGGGTTGCTGAAGGGTCTCTTCCTCAAGTCATGGTCCCAGAGGGAGGAAGTGAGGCCGAGGCACCTGCTAACAACCTTGTGGTGATCCTTTTTCTCCTTGCTAACCTACTAACTGAAAGAAGGCACAAATGGAAGTAAACTAACATACAACCAATCTAATCTACACTAATGTAATGGAAATGCAGCTACTTAAGAAAATGAACAATCAAACTATGAATCTATGCTAACATACATGTACAATAAATAGGAGCCTTGACTACTAAGGTTAGGTCCTAACCCAAGAGCTTTAGCCCTCTGAGATAACTCAGTGCTGGCTCAAAGAAAAACTCATTCTTATTATCAAAACAATGGATTACATCAAAAACTGTCACAAGTCTTGCAGCTCAAAAATAGAGTAGAGTTTTACAATCAAAAATCTGAATACTACTGAGGTCCTAGGCCTCTCTACTTATACATCTAAAGTCCTGAACGACTTCCTTAAAATTAGGGAGGCTCGGCTCCCAAACTCGAGATAAATTGGTGCGTTGTCTTTCACTTGCTCGGATGCCTTCTAGTAAGTTCCTCATGATTTGGCTATTTTCACTCCAAGCTGATGGAGGCAAATTCAAATGGAGGGGTAGTAAATGAGGAGGATTTACCTCCTATAATTCCTCTCCCTTGTCCCATTCTAGTTTTGACCAAGGTCTTTGCTAGAATTCTTTGCTTTTATCCTTTAATCCTGCATTAAATGCACATTAGACCACAAAGAAAAATATCCAATTCTAACTCATCTCATAAACAAAATATAATAAAAAGTATGCAATAAGTTGTGAGAATAGTTGGTTTGACTAGGCTAGGAGGTGAATTAAGGCCCATATAATTACCCAATGATGAGGCTCATCATCACCCCCTACTGAAAGTGTTTCTCATCCTCTGAGCAACTTAGTCAATGTCCATGTCTTTCATGGCTCTGGTAGCCTCTCTGACATCCCATGCCTCTGCTGTGGTCTCTTCTTCTTGTTCATAGAAGCCTGCTTTCTTTTCTACTTCTTCCCACTGTCTCTTTTCCTCTTCTTCTTTTCTCCCTTCTAGCATCCCTAGGATTAGTGGTGGATTGAGTTTTAGGCCTATCCAATTGAACTTCAACCTTTGCATTGATTGCTTATACATAGGTGTCTTGTTGAGTGCCTCTCTCAACCTTTAAGGGGAGTGATATTCCTAATCTTCAAGTTGTGTGGTAGTGTGTTCCATCTCCTTAGGTAGGCATGTATACTATCATCTCATAGCAGCCTAAACATATCCTCAAAATGTGAAATTTCTTTCTCTTGGGAAGCAAGATATCTAGGTGTCAATTGAGGATCATTTGAAATCAAATTATGGGTGCTGATTATGGCCATGGGATTTGATTGTTTAGTTCTGATCAAAAGAGGTTCATTTTGCTCTCTAGCCAATATTATTTTCATCTCTACAGCCCTTGACTCCTCATGGTTCATCCTTGATGCCAAATCCATTAATTGTAGATCTCCTAGCTTGGCATTAGGATCCCGAACATTCATGCCTGTGATTTCCATGTTGTGCAAATAAAACTCAGCCATGTTGGCCCTATCATCTAGTGTACTTTGATCACAAAGATCAATAAATTGCCTGTAGTCCTGAAATGGCATGGTGCCCCTTTATGCTAGTGTTTTAATCTGAAACTACAGCCACTATTCTTTGAGGTAAAGAGCATAGGATTTAGCTAACATCCTACACTGTATGGGCTCCAAGGAGAGGCTAGACATACATGCTAGTTGGTTCTCCCTTTCCTGCAGTTGTCCCCTCAGCCATGCATTTTCTCTCTCAAGTTGGTCTCTCATTATTGCTTCTCTATCCCTTAAGCCACTTAGCTCTTTACCCATTTCTTTGAGCTTCTCTTCCATGTGCCCAATTTCTTCCACCCCTTTTGACTTGGCGATTTTCATCCATCGGTGGGTTCTGGCCCTCTCCTTCTCAAATTCGAAAAACAATGGGATGGTAAATTTTTGAGGTATCACCCTGCCTCCTTCAATAAACCGGTAGTAGGAGTCTAGGTTAGGTTGGGGGCTTGGTTCCTTTGTTTTAGGATCTTCTTCTTTTGTTTCTTGCTACTCCCCTAACTTGCCTTCCAATTTATGTGCTTCCTATAGTCTTTGCAGAGTATCCTATGGGACTGTTTTTGCTTCCTGTAGGTTTTGCTGTGGATCCTGTAGGATGGAATTATCCTTTAAGGAAGTTGATATGGTACAAGGAGGCTTCACTCAATGAACCTCTGACATATCACGTGTGTTTGTGGCATATTAAACAATACCCTTAATTTGACTACATATTAAAATACCTCTAAAAATCACATTGTTTAACCCCCTACCAATACAAACCCAATACACCTTCCCAATTTAAAAACCCTTGCTTTCATTAACATTTTTTGTACCCCTTTATATTTTTTCATTAACTTTGGGCTCCATTTTTTTATACCTACCAATATAAAAACCCTCTACCCAAGTGAAGCCCCGGTGATTTGGTACTAGGCCTCCTTATATAGGTGATTGGTGACTTAGGGGAAGGAATTTTGTCTCTTGGTGTAGGGTTATCTTCATTCTCAATTGGAATTTTTGTTGATACTTGTGGCTTCCCTTATTTGATTCTTGTGCTCTTTCTTGTTCTGAAATATAGTGGGGCTTGCCTCCTTCTTTTCCCTTTTTGCTCCACTGGGGTGTTGAGAGCAGTGAGGGCAGCTGCTGCCTCCCTCTCAGTAGCCTCTGGGGACACCCTCAGTGACTCCTCTTTGTGTTCTTCCCATTCTATTTCAATGCCTTCTTCCTCTCTGTTTTTCTTGTCTCCTTCCTCTTGTTGTTCTTCCTCATCTCCATCAGTTTCTTCCTTAGTTTCCTCCTCTGTTCCATCATGATCATCCTCCTTCTCTTCTCCCTCTTCTTCTTTTGCTTCATCATGTTCCTCTGTATCAGTTTCTTCTTCATCCAGCTCATCCTTATCTAGCTATGTATCTTCTTCTTCCTGTTTTTCCTCCTCCTCACTAACAGAGGAACTAACATCATAAGTGAGGGTTTTGATGTCATCCTTTGCTGGTAAGTCTCTGAAGGTTGGTCATGTTATTGGGATTCTGAGGTTTTGGAGGGCATCCTCAATGATGATCCTAATCAACCCATGGTGAGCCAATTGTTTGGAATTTCCTTCCTTTACCTTGTTGCTTGAGTCTATGAGTGATTGCATCAAGAAATAGGGTATGTTGAGTCTTTGGTGAAATGGTGTTTCTAGCCCAAATATTAATTCTTGAAGGATCCTAAAATGGTAGCCATAAACAACACTATATCTACCCTCACATGAGATATATTTGATGAGTTGGTAGCCTACCTCACTCCATGGGTATGGAATAATGTCCCTCCTTACTCCATTTTTGTCCTCTATGGGTTCCTCACCTTCTAAAAATAATTTCCTTTTTGCCACCTGACTGTCTCCTTTGTCTTCTTTTCTCCATGGAATTCCTAGGGGAAGTGTGGTGACCCTACTGATGAGCTCTAGGGTGAGATCTATAGTGAGGCCTCTAACTAAAACAGTGGCATGGATTCTGTTGTGTGGAGTGAGGGAATGAGAAAATTCTTGAGCCACCTCATCATCATACCCTGTGAATTTTTCGAAAAACCCCATCCAGTTGTGTCTTGTAAAGATTTCAAGCACTTGGGGGTGTTTTTGTATCCTCACAGTGTTTGTGGGTTCTCTCCTATTAAACCCTCCTGTCATTTTGCTTGTGAGGCTTGAGGAGAAAATGAGAGGGTTGACACAAAATTTTTAAATTCAGGAGGAAAACAGAGTTTACTGTGTATGTAATTCACCTCCCACAGTTGCTAAATTCACTAGATTTTAGAGCATTTCTAGTTCATTTGCTTGTAAATGGGGATGGATTTTTATAGCCTACCTCTTTAGAATGGTGGCAGTGGACAATTCCCATGATATCCCCTCTTGAACTCTTCTCTGCCTATCTTGTAGACTACCTCTGTGTATCCTGTAGACTGATCATGTAGACTGTATCCTGTAGACTCTTCCTGTAGGAATTCTTGTGCATGCTCCTATAGAAATTCTCTTGTAGAACGATGGATCCTTGCTTCCGTTGGGTGGCCAGAGCTATGAAAGTGACTTGAGTGAGGGAGTTTCGAGGACGTGAAATGCATGAATGCATGCAAATGATTCTTTATTTCCCTTTATGGTGTTTCGGGGTGAGGTGGTGTGCCGGCAACAGAGGTACGTTGCCATTTTTGGACTGTTGTTTCCCACTACCACCTCATAATTTCCCACTCCTCGTAATCAGCTCCCACCTCATAGATCCGTAGTTAATCACTTCTTGTCCTAATCCTCCTCTGTCTTTGAGTTGACTGCAGCCACATGTGAGAGGACACCCGGTTTTGCATGTGATGACTAAACAAAGGTGGCCAAGTTAACTAGCAACCTTTTCAGTTATAAACCAACTATCTCATAGCCCTTGCAATTTTTTATTAAATGATTCATATGAGTGAGTGAGTGGGATACTTACCTGTGGTTTGGACGCCATGCTGCAGTTGTCAAAGATCAGAGGTGTTGTGTTGTTTATTTGTTGCATGGTCATTCTTCTTCCTCCTCTTGTTGTCTACTGATGGTTTCTTGGCTTTTTCAAGTATCTGTGACTGAAGATCTGATGCTTTTGTTGCTATGGAGCTCCTGGATCATCCTATTGAAGACCTATAGTTGATGATTGACATTCTATGGAGGCTGCTATAGGATTTCCTACAGGATGTCCTGTAGCTACTTCTCCCTCATAATTCCTTAATCATTTTGATGGTTGTCATTGTGAGGATGGTGCAATGAATGGACAGAGGGATTAGGAGTGTGTGTGGAGCAAGGGACATTCAGGTAATTCTCTTACTCTCCTCTATTTTTCCTTTCTTTTTTTTCTTTTTTCATAACTGGCAGAAACTGATCTCTTTTTGTTTTGAATGGTGAATGCAGGGATCATGATAATGGATGAGGTGAGGTGTTAGATCATGTCTAGGATGAATTTTAGGGACCTAGAAAACCTGCCATGTGCCCTCGGATTGCTCCCTATAGGTTTTTCGGGCCACTGTAATTCCTATAGGATCATCTTGTAGGTTTTCAGGGAATCCTGTAGGAATACAGGGGATCCTGTAGAAAACATAGTCTTGGCATAAATTGAAGCAATGGAGTCTAAAAACGATAGAAATGATGGAGTGATGCATGGTAAGGAATGGAGGAGATGGATATGTGTGAGGCAAGGTTCCCTTTGGATCCTCTTTTTTCTCCTTGACTATCTTTCTTGCCCACCTACAAATAACAATTATATCTTTCTCTCTCTCTCTTTTTTTTTTGAAAAACACCAAGGTTGCCTCAGAGATGTTTTCACCCTAGATGTTTTCCCTGGTCGCCTCAAGGAATGGTTTCACCCAGGGATCTTCTTATTCTTCTTTTTTTTTTTTTCATCACTGCGCCACCTCACGAGTTTTTCAACCCAATGATGGGACTCAGGCGCCTCATGGAGGTTTTCACCTGAGTCCTCATTCTTTTTTCTTTTTCAGTGACCTAATGAGGGAGGAGCTGGAACTTTCTCTACCATCATCACTGTTTTATTGATATTGTCAATGAACTCTTTCTTTGATAAAGGTCTCTTGTATATTTACAAACGGTGTCCATTGACAAGCAATGGAATGGATTCTTCATCTATAGTTCTGATTTTCATTGAACCATTATCCTACAATCTCTCCACCACATAAGGTTTGAGTCATCTTGTCCTTAGCTTGCCCTTGAAGTATTTGTACCTAGAATCATATAACAATTCCCAATCGCCCTCTTGAAATTGCTTCTCCTTAATATCTTTATCATGACAGATCTTCCTTTGAAGCTGAACTATCTTTGTATGTAGGAGGGCATGCATTCTAAATTCATCCAAGCCATTCAATTGGAACAATCTTTCTTTCTGTGCATGATTGAGATCCAAATATAGTTGGGCTTCCATCCTTCATGTGTTATATTCAAACTCAATGGACAACAAAGCCTTTTTCCCATAGAGCAGCTCATAGGGTGTAAATCTAGTGGTGGTATTCCATGTGGTATTATAGGCCCAGGTAGCCTCAACTAGTCTCTCTGCCCAATCCTTCCTATTTCCGCTCACTACCTAGGTTAAGATGCCCTCTAGTGCCCTGTTGGTCACCTCCACTTGCCCATTAGCTTGTGGATGATAGGGAGTGGAGGTCCTATGCTTGATTTTTTGATGGCTGAGCAGTTCTTCAATCATGTTGGAGGTAAACTGGCTACCTTGGTCTGTGACTAGCTCTCTAGGGTACCCAAATTTGTAGAATACATTCTCCCTTAGGAACTCAGCCACCTTCTCTTATGTTGCTGCCTTAATTGCCTTGGTTTCAGCCCACTTAGTCAAATAATCAGTGCACACAATAATGTATTGTTTTTGCTTTGAAGGAGGGTTGATAGGCCCAATGAAGTCCATGCCCCACTTTTCAAATGGCTCGAAAGTCACTTGAGGCTATAGGGGCATTTCATCTCTTGGAGTAGGCTTTCCCATCCTCTGGCACTGATCACACTGACTAGTGTACTTTTTCACATCTTGATGAAGAGTGGGCCAATAATAGCCTGCTTGTAACACTTTGAATGTTGTCCTCTTTGCTGCAAAGTGACCTCCACAAGGCCCATCATGACAAGTCAGAAGGATGTCAAAAACTTCCTCTTCCCTTACACACCTTCTCAAGATTTGATCTAGGCCAAGTTTGAAAAGATTTCCCCCAATCCAGATGAAGGGAGCGCTTTTCCTGACTATCTTGCTCTTTTCTTTGGAGGGCAAGTTTGGTGGGAACTGTGTTGATACCAAATAGTTTGCTATATCAACAAACCATGGAGAGAGAACTGAAATAGCAAACAAGTGCTCGTCTAGTAACTGGTCATCCACCATTCCTTCTTCACCTGCAGGCAGATTCACCCTAGATAAAAAGTATACAACAACATTTTCTTTACTAGGCTTATCAACAATGGTTAGATCAAACTGTTGTAATAAAAGCAACCACCTTATAATTTGAGAATTCACATCTGGTTTGTTCATTAAATATTTGATTGCATCATGGTCAGTATGCACAAATTTTTGATAGCCTGTAATGTAATGCCTAAATTTGTTTAATGAATGCACAACAACCAGGAGTTTCTTTTCGGTCACTATATAATTTAGCTCATCCTTTGACAAGTTCTTACTGATAAAATAGATGGCATAGGGCGGTTTTTTCTCTACCTAACCTAAGGTTGCTCCTATGGCTTTGTGTGAGGCATCAGCATGAATATGAAAAGGGAGGTCCCATTTTGGGCTTCAGAGAATTGGTGCAGTGGTTAACTTACCCTTTAGAATGTCTAAGGCCTCTTGACAACTTTTTGACCATATAAACTCAGAATCTTTGGCCAACAACCCAAATAAAGGAGAGGCCAACTTGTTGAAGTCCATTATGAACCTTTGGTAGTATCCAACTAACCCCAAGAAACTCCTGATATCTCTCTACTTTTGTGGAGGTGGGACCCTTTGGATGATTGTTGTTTTGTTTGGGTCCACCTGCAATCCCTGCTGAGATATTGAATGACCTAGCATGGTCCCTTCAATCATTAAGAATTCGCATTTTTCCGGACTAAGAGACAGGTTCATTTCAATGGATTTGAGCAATACTTTGCCTAGGTTAGTCAGGGCTTCTTGAAAATCACAACCATAAGGTGTAAAATCATCCATATAAATTTCCACTGCATCATGTACTAATTCAGCGAAAATAACCAAGGCTACTCTTTGGAAAGTGGCAGGAGCATTGCATAGGCCAAAAGGAAGGACCCTATAGGAAAAATTACCCCAAGGACAAGTGAATGTGGCCTTATCCTGGTCTTCTGGGAAAATTTGGATTTGGTTGTACCCACTGAATGCATATAGGAAAAGGGAAAAAACTTTTTCCCTGCCATGCCGTCTAGCATTTGTTCGATGAAGGGTAGGGGAAAATGATCCTTCTTTGTGGCTTTGTTCAACTCCCTGTAATCGACACAAATCCTCCACTTACTATTTTTCTTGGGAACTAACACTAAAGGAGAGACCCACTCACTGTCGAAGATAGGGTAAATGAATCTTGCATCTAGCAGTTTTTGTAGTTCTTCTTTGAATATATCTTTAAGAGCTGGATTCATCCTTCTTTGTGGTTTTCGGACTAGCTTGAAACCTTATTTGATATATACGTGGTGAGTACACACTGAGGGGTGTATTCCCTTCATTTCCTTGTAACTCCAAGTGAAGGCTTCTAGGTTTTCTCTCAGCATGTTGCATAGATTTTCCTCTTCGAGAGCAGAAAGAGATGGATTAATTTTCAAGGTTTTCTCTGGGTTGAATTCTATGGTTTTGACATGGAGTGGGTTGGAATTGGCCAAGCATAAGTCAATTGGATGATTTTTCTAGGTTTCCCTTACTTCTTCTTCTAATGGTAATGAACCAGGAGTTGGACTTTGGAGAATGTGTTCGATTAAGTCATCCTCATCTTGTTGTCCTCCTCTTATGGTTGCTTCCAAAGCATAAAGTTGGTCGGAATAAACCTCATCTTCTCCCTCCTCCTCTAACCATATGTTTAGACATATGCCCATTCTTGATGGTCATATTCCCAACTCTGTAGCTAATGTAAGCATCGAATGTGGCCAACCATGTCCTCCCAAGGATGAGAGGATAACCAGTAAGTTTAGCCTTAGGCTGGAGAACTGGAAAATCTGCGGGGTACTCCCAGGAGTCAGTGGAGACCATCACATCCTCCACAATCCCCTCAGGGGTGACTGTGGAACAGTCTGCAAGTTACAAAACTATTGTGGTCTTCATCAATGACCCTAGAGGTTGAGCTTGAGCATGGTTTCCTTAGTCATCACATCAATGGTAGCCCCAAGATCGATCAGAGTGTGTGGGACGATGGTGCCATTGATGTGCACATCTACTACAGGGCTTCCAGGGTCCAAATATTTTGGACATATTACCTACCCCAGCATTAAGTCAAATAGTTTCCCAATGAAATTAATGGTAGGGGTATCGATTTTTATTCTTCCTCAATGCTTGAAGCATTTCTCCTTAATCAACTTATTGTAAATGGGAACATATTTTATTGCCTGGAGAAGGGGGATCTTTACACATAGATTTTTCAATTCTCCCAGAAGTTCAGTTTCTTCTAGGGTAGGCCGGAGTGGTTAGGCTAATCTCTCAGGAAAGGGTGGATTTACTTTAAGGTTGTTTTCCTTTCTTTCTTCCTCAACCTCCCTATGTGGAGGGGGAGGTTGGTTATCTGGGAGAATTCTCCCAAATCTTAGGTTGATCTCCTAGATTTCTACAGCATAAGCTAGATATGATGTCTCTCCATTGTATACTTGTTGAGCCTGCCTATTATTCAGGTTTGGATTTGGCTGGGCCGGCATCTAGGGTTGATTGGGTGGAGCAGAGTGTAGGAGTTGTGGTTGGGTAGGTGGTGGAGGCAATAGGGATGGAGCATTGTTGTATTAGGGCCTCCACCCCTGGAGTGGTGTATTCCACTGAGGTTGTGGCAGAGTGTAAGGTTGAAATGACTGGTTGGTTGGTTGGGAATGATATTGAGATGCATAGGACCAAGGAGAGGGGGTAGACCACGAAGGATGAGCAGGGGATCCCCATGAAGGTATAGATGTGGTTTGGTTGGGGTTGTAATATGCATGGGATGACCCTTTCATGCCCTACTAGTATGGTCTAGGCCCAGGAGGTCTCCTTTGGTTGATGTAGCAAAGCTGCTCAGTGACCCCTTTAGCTCCTTGATATACTTCTTTGAGTCTGGGTAAAGAAGGGAACTTATATGTGGAGTGGTTTTCTTCACAGACTAAGCAAATCTCAATACAGTTTGATGGACATTCGTTCCTAGGATGCCTCCTAGTGCATCTAGGGAAAAAGATGGCCAAGGCTCTCTCTGCTTCCTCTTGCTTCCTTTTAATGTTCATGGTGTCTAATTGTTTGCAGCATCTCACTTTTGAAATATTCCAGCATATTTCCAATTTCACCCTTGATGGATGAGTTGGAAGGTGATGTACTGACCATAGGTTGACTACTCCTACCCTTTTTCTTGGCTGCCCTAGAATGGTTTCTAAAGACAGTCATGATATCCTCATAGGGTAATTGGTAGATATCTCCTCCTGCTAACAAATGTAAGGTATCAAGAAGATATTCCCTTACTCCTCTGAGCAGGACCAACTTTAGTAACTCAGGGTCAAGTGTGCACCTAGCCCTTAAGTAAATGAGCTAGAATGTTTCTTCATAGTCTTCTAAGGATTCATCCTAGCCCATGGTCATCCTGAAAATTTCTTCTTTAGTATCCTTTGACCTATAGTAGTCCCGATATTTTTTGTTAAAAGCCTATTGCATCTGAGCCCAAGTTGTGATGCTATCTCCAGGTAACCCCAAGAATCAGCACAATGCTGCATCCTTGAGGGTATATGGAAACAGTTTTAATTTTTTCTCATCATCTGTATAGTCATAGGTTCGGCATATAACAACAAACTAAAATAGGAAAGTGTCAGGGTCCTCTGTGGTCAGGCCATGGAAATGAGGTAGGGCGGAGGGGCTTATATTCTTCATCTCAGTGTCCCCGTTGATTTCCCTGATGGGGAAGGCACCCTCAACTCTCTCTCTATTCCCTCTGACATTTCGGTTTTCAGCCATTGGTTCAATAGGAATGGGTTCTTCTTCTTCTTCCTTCCTTGTAGGTTCTTCAAATATGTCAGGTTGCTCACCTAAAGGTTCCTCCAGTTCACAACCACCGAAGAAGAGAGAAGGTTGGTTGTTGGATGTAGTGGGGGTATTTGGCAAGAATTTCCCTAAATTGTCCCTATTCCTACGAGGCATGAAAGGAAATTTTTTTGGGTTGGTTTTTGTAAGATTTTTTTAAGCTGGAAAGTACTTTGCAGAAATGAAATTGCTGATTGAATGAAAAATCACTGACAGAATGAAGAAGCTACTTGCTGAATTGAAATTCTACTTGCAGAATGGAAAGGAAAGCAGATAATGAAAGATGAAAGAAAGGAAGCTACTAGATTACTTTTGCATAAATAAACTAATGGCAGAAAATTGAAGACAAGAAGTAGAAGAAAAGAAATCAATAATCACATTCTACTCAGACACCTCCTCGGCAACGGCACCAAAAAGTGATGAGCACCAGTATTGCAGCAAGGATGTTGCAACTCCTGGGCTACCATCTTTACTTATCAACCCGGGGTTTGTACAAACTTGGAGGTGACAGTGCTATATGCACAAGTAAAAGTGAAGGCCCTGCCTGTTGTCACTATTAATCCGGTGAGAGACCCCAGGGTTTCCAAGCCAGACTTCTATAGAGTCAGAAGAAGCTTGATTCTTTGATGGAAGAAGAGTAAATCAATTCTAAGAGAGCTACTCTACTGCAGTAATGAGGAAAGCAACATGTAATGCTAAATCACAACCTATCCTAATTAACCATTTAAACAGATGTGCTAAGCAGAATTGCTAAATCAAAACTAACCTAATGTTGTTATCTAAGTTACAGAAGTAAAGAGAATCAAACCATACTAATGTGTGAGCAAGAAAACTAAACTAAATCTGTTTTCACTTTTTTGGTTTTTTTTGGGTAAAATCAAGCATGCAGTTTAATTGTTCTTGTAGATGTGACAGGTGGATGGAAGGTGATTGAGGGTGGATAAAAGGGTTATGGAGTGATTGGATGGGCTGGAAGGGTCCTAGGAGTCTTTTTGTGACTTCCTATAGGTTCCCCATCGATTTGGCCTCAAAACAGGTCGTTTCAAGAAAACCTACAGGATGTACTAGAAACTTACAGGATGATCCTGTAGGAATTACAAGAAACCTATAAGATACAGCCGAGAACTAATTGTGAGATGTTGGAGGTGTTGGGAAGCTGGGAAAAGAGGTGTGATGAGTGGGATAGGGTGTTAGAAGGTCTAGGAACACTCATGAGTCAATATCCAAGAGAAGATATGTCTAGATTCACTCAATGTGTCTAGGGGAATTTCAATGAAAAATGACAAAAAATCTAGTGAGAGTGATGGTGGAACAAGAGATGGTTAAGTTTGATGAGGTAGAAGATGGAGCTGGTGATGAAGTCTAGACCTCCTCCTAAAGTACCTGCAGTGCTTAAAACATGTGTGTCTTTCAAGAACTAGGCAACAAGATACATCTTCATAAACTAGAAAAGCATGAATCAATTGCCCATATTATGCATGAAGAAAGTGCTGAAGGAAATGAGAACATGAGTGAGATCTTATTGCAAAAATAGAGTAATGGAAAAAGATGACAATGAAATGAACCAAATGCTGAATCAAGACAAAAAAACTCCAAATCTCATGCAAGAAATAGAAATCTGTGTTTTTGGGGCTGCTCAAGGGTCTCTTCCTCAATTCATGGTCCCAGAGGGAGGAAGTGAGGCTAAGGCACCTGTTGATAACCTTGTGGTGATCCTTTTTCTCCTTGCTAACCTGTTAACTGAAAGAAGGCATAAGTGGAAGAAAACTAACATACAACCAATCTAATCTACACTACTGTAATGGAAATGCGGCTACTTAAGCAAATGAACAATCAAACTATGAATCTATGCTAACATACATGTACAATAAAGAGGAGCCTTGTTTGCTAGGGTTGGGCCCTAACCTAAGAGCTTCATCCCTCTAAGCTAACTCAGTGTTGGCTCAAAACAGAACTCATTTTTATTATCAAAACAATGGATTACATCAAAAACTATCACAAGTTTTGCAGCTCGAAAATACAATAGAGTTTTACAATAAAAAATCTGAATCCTACTGAGGTCTTAGGCCTCTCTACTTATACATTTGAAATCCCCAACAAATTCCTTAAAATTAGGGAGGCTCGGCTCCCAAACTCTAGATAAACTGGTGCTTTTTCTTTCACTTGCTTGGCTGCATTATAGTCCTCATGATTTTGTTGTTTGCATTCTGAGATGATGGAGGAATATTCGAATGGAGGGGTAGTAAATGAAGAGGATTTGCCTCCTATAATTCCTCTCCCTTGTCCCATTCAAGTTTTGACCAAGGTCTTTGCCAAAATTCCTTGCTTTTATCCTTTAATCTTGCATTAAATACATTAGACCATAAAGCAAAATATCCAACTCTAACTCATCTCATAAACAAAATATAATCAAAAGTATGCAATAAGTTGTGAGAATAGTTGGTTTGACTAGGCTAGGAGGTGAATTAAGGCCCACATAATTATACATCTTCCCTGGGAAAATTTGACTCTCGTTCCTCGACAATGGCGCTAGGATGTTAACACCCTATAATTGAACCTCTTAGCTGAGAAAAATTTTATAGGTGTAACCAAAAACTTATTTTGGCTAGAAAACTGGCATTTTCCAACTGGAGGGGGCTCCCTCACTTGAAATAAGTCAAATTGTGTAAATAATAATGCTTAAGGACATCCGATAGAGGTTATATCTGTAAAGGTAAAATAGGACTTAATGATGATGGTTGATAGACTTGAGAGGGAGGGCCACTGGGCATAGAACCATGATTCATATTTTTACACAAAATTATCAGAGCTTACATGAGAAACTTATGAAAACAGAGGCAAGGAAGGTATTATTTCAAGTCGTAACATATGTCATAACATAGAGTGAGTTTTGAAAGTAACTTGAAAATACACAAAGATATCCAATCACATGTAAGAGAGCATGAAATGAATTCTGCAACATATATCTTATGATCAAATATCGAGAACAATATCATAAAGGAGCACCTAACTAAGGGTGAATTCAATCATAGTTTAGAAAGGAAAAACAAACATTTAGAGCATTAGCATAGATGAATTCTTAAAATTGTTTTAGAACCAAATTAAAAGTGAAAATTTAACAAAGACATAGAGACTAACATGCACATAAGAAGAGTCACATAACTTGAAATCCATACCATGAGAATATTTGGTCAAGTGGAAAATTCTCTACACTAATAATTTTATTTCAGCAAAAAAAGCACATATGCAGGCCTTCTCCCCAAATCCAAACCCTCTTTTCATATCTTGTGCAATTTAAATACATTTAGGTAGAATGAAAAATCATAAACTAGATACAATGTATCTTTCATCCACTAAGAGGATCAAAACAACTCAACTTAGAAACATCAAGTCTTAAAGTTGAAACTAAGATAAGGCTAAGATAAAAAATTCGACATTATTTTTAAGAAAAACGTTATCTTATCTACTTGTTTCATCCCTATCTTGATCACTAGTATAACAATAGAAAGGTCCAAAAATAACTAAAAATCCAAATAGTTGAGTGATGAGTTGTGTAGTAGACTTCAAGTTAGCATAGTCACAGGTTGTACCAACTGAAACTGTGCTAATGGGTATGATGATGATGCTACTGAGCTACAGTAGGGCCCACCAGATGTTCCTTACCACATGTGCATACCTCAGAAATGCCTAGTCACCACTTGCGCAGCAAAATTTCAAATTTTTGGGCTTTACTATCATTTCCTACACTGAAATAATGCAACATCCAGCAAGTCATCTCATATACCTTATGACTCCCAACAAGCACCAAAAATCCAAAACTATTCATAGTTTTCCTAAAAAACAAGTAACCCTTGGTAACTACAAAATGAGTCATTAACTACATAAATTTAACTTTCAGCAAATGGGACAAAGTATGTGATCAAAAGGAGACAACAGAGCTACCTCCTTCTCTTTTTACTGGATGAGGTTTTGGTCTCTTTTTTGGAGGTTGCTTTGACTCCCTTAGCTAGTTGTGTTATTGTAGGTAAGTCACTGGGTGGCTTTTTTGACTGTTTGACCTTATTAAGTTGTCTCCTAGCCTTTTCCAATTTCGTCTTCATTGCCCTCAATCATTTCTTCAAAATCAAAATCTCATGTCATAATTCTTTAGTTGTATGTGCAAGGGAAGATTCAATTTCATGAATACTTTGGCTCTGTCAACTGCATCAAAATCTTCTGCAACCTGAACATCAGCTTCCGATATGGTATCATTGATGGTCTTCTTGTAGATTTCAGTATCCTCTGTTATCTGATCAACTTGCCTTTGGCAGACTTCAGTTTCCTCAAATAGCCTCTGATACTCCTTCCATTCATCAAATTCTAGATCCTTTTTTGTTTGCAAGGTTTCTTTCATCTTATCTTTCCATTTAGTTGTTGACCTCGTCATAGGCTTCCTTAGCTGCACACGGGGTTCTCTTACCTCCTCCACATCAATTACCTGTTTTCCTTTTCTTTGAGTTATGGGTCTAGGAGGATTATTGGGCATGTCAATTTCTTTTTGCTGGGCTAATTTTTCTATTGTGTGCCTAATCTATATGTTTTATTTCTACAAATAAGGAATTTTAACATGGGCATTGCAAGGTTGCCTTGCAATTTTGTGAGTTCAAGATATTTGTCCTCCATATGAACATCTTGTTCCTCCCCTGTACCATGTTCTGACATATCTTTTGAAACATCAATGGTCTTTTGAGGATTTGGTTGAGGTCCTTAATCAAATCCTTTGTATAATATCTATTCCTCAATCTAGTCCTTGACCTATGTAGAAATTGTGCTTCTTCATGTGCCACTAGGATCTTTCCTTTCCCTCTACTAGCTGCTCTTTTATCCTTCACTGAATCTTTCACTGATTCCTTCATTGTGTCTTCAACCTTAGGCTCTTCCTCATGGGCTTCCATTAGAGAAATGTCTGCATGAGTCAGCAGACCTACAGTTGACAAGAAACTATCCCAAGACATCTTTCTTTTCTCTAACTCATGCAAAACTAATAGTTTTATCAATGCAAAATGAAATAGACTAGGCAAGTGTTTGTCTCCTTTTGACTGAATTGTTTCTTCCATCTTTCCCAAGATTTTAAATAGATAATAGTGTAAATTCAATCTTCTTTTACCATTGAAATGCATAAGAAATCTAATGTGGTACTGATACACCTTGCTAAAGCAGCCTACACTGACATGTAAAGTATCTTTGGATCCTCCTTAACAATTGATTGTAGTGATTCAACAAATAAGTCCTTGGAAATGTGGTGTCATATTTGTCCTTGTATTGGGGTTTTACAAACTCTTTAAAGTGTGAGGCATCTAATTCCTTCCCTTTGAACCAACTCTCACCCTGTAAAGGAATTTTTGTAGCTTGAGAAATGGTTTCCTTAGACATTGTAAACTCCATATCACTAATTTTGACCTTATCACCTTTGAAGTTCAAGTAAAACATGCTTGCAAGTTTAAAATGATGGCCATGTGTCTAGACTTTCTCACAAAAGGATATGCACCCTGTTTTTTCAAATGCTACTCTAATTGCATGGTCAGAGTTCACCATGTCTAGACTCAGCTCAATATGAACCACTTCTCCTTCTTTTACTTTTCCTCTGCTTCATGGGCTTTCCATCTGGCTTTTTCAAACCTAAAACATAGATTTCAACTATGTTTCATGGCACAACAATTATGTGGAGGAAATTTCAACTGACAGCACAATGGAAAAACGTACAGGGCAATGCAAAGAGGTGACTGATAGGTTTTTTTCACAAGAGTTAAATGTTTTTGTTTTGGTGCTCTGACAACCCTTTTTACCATGAAGTGTATACGATGTGTATGGAAGAAAATCATAAAATTAAACTTCCAAGCTTATGGATCAACACACCTTGACTCATATAGATGACATGTAAACCCTAAGCATTTAAAATTGTCCCAAACTCAGACCAAACTGTAGGCAGGGTTTGCATAGCGATTGTGTAGCAACACATACAAACTTTATCAATTGATGTCTAACTATTTTTTAAAGGAAAATTGTAGCTGGAAAGGGATATCTCCTAGCTCGAACAATAAGAGAACCTGATTTGAAGCGGTGGGATACCTATGCAAAGAGATGGAGGTGGTTGTGTAGCAACTGCGCAATGACTATGTAGCTCCAGAACTTGTGCAACTGTTGCGTAGAAATTTCCCCACGGTTGAAAAAAAATGTTTTTGAACCCCTGTTGGACAGCTCTTAGCCTTGTGTTTTGTAATTGTCGATTTTTTTTCAGAGAAGGGCACGAACTATAAAGTGGAGAAAGAATGAGTGCAATATGAAAAGAAATTTAAAAATGTGAACCTTATGCTTTGTTTGGTCATGGGTATGAACTTAGGATAAAGGGTTATTATGATCATGAAATATAAATGATGATAATGAGTTGTGGAGGGGTGTACTAGCAATAATAAGGAGAGGTGAGTTAAGGAGGGGGCATGCATATGATGTTAAATGTAAATGTAGGGGGTGTATGGAAGGGAGTACATGAAATGGAGTATATGAAATGACTATAGGAATGGAAAAAGTATATGGTAGGGGTAAATAAAAGGGATCATGAGTTGTGAATGGTGGAATAGAGTAAGATGAACAATACTAACAACATACTCAACAGAACCTTAATAAATGAACCAAGCTTGTTTTATTCATGGTTTTAACCATTAATACATAACCCTTGAACCCTAAATGACTTTATATGAGAAAATGAAATGATGACCTTCACATAGACTCAAACTCTCTAAAATTTTGTCTTGTGTTTAAGGAACCTCTTTGAAAAACTTGTAGTGACCCCAGAGAATAACTCTTTAGACTATGACATCAACAATTCATAGGCTAAACTGCTATACAAAATATCAAAATGAATGAAAGAGACAAAGACATTTGATCCCTAAACCCTAGGACCATAACACTTATGATGCAAGGAAACCTTGCCAAGGGATGGATCACCTAACAAAGGGGACGTTGGGGAACTTGGAAGATGAGTGGAATTTTAAAACCTACAGCACAGAGTTCAACTATGTTTCATGGCACACCAATTCTATGGAGGATGGAAAAATGTACAGGGCAATGTAAAGAGGTGACTGATAGGTTTTTTCACAAGAGTTAAATGCCTTTGTTGTTGGTGCTCTGACAACCCTTTTTACCATGCAGTGTATACGATGTGTATGGAAGAAAATCATAAAATTCAACTTCCAAGCTTATGGATCAACACACCTTGACTCATATAAATGACATGTAAACCCCAAGCATTTAAACTGTCCCAAACTCACATCAAACTGTAGGCAAGGTTTGCGTAGCGATTGTGTAGCAATGCATACAACCTTTATCAATTGATGTCTAACTATTTTTTAATGGAAAATTGTGTCTGGAAAGGGATATCTCCTAGCTCGAACAATAAGAGAACCCAATTTGAAGCGGTGGGATACCTTTGCAAGGAGATGGAGGTGGTTCCGTAGCAATTATACAATGACTGTGTAGCTCCAGAACTTGTGCAGTTGTTGCATAGCAATATCCCCACAGTTGAAAAAAAAATTGTTTTTGAACCCCTGTTGGACTTCTCTCGGCCTTGTGTTTTGCAACCGCCAATTTTTTTCAGAGAAGAGCACGAACTGTAAAGTGGAGAAAGAATGAGTGAAGTATGAAAAGAAATTTAAGAATGTGAACCTTATGCTTTGTTTGGTCATGGGTATGAAATTAGGAAAAGGGTTATTATGATCATGAAATATAAATGATGATAATGAGTTGTTGAGGGGTGTAGTAGCAATAATAAGGAGAGGTGAGTCAAGGAGGGGGGTGTGCATATGATGTTAAAGGTAAATGTAGGGGGTGTATGGAAGGGAGTACATGAAATGGGGTATATGAAATGACTATAGGAATGGAAAACGTATATGGTAGGGGTAAATAAAATGGATCATGAGTTTTGAATGGTGGAATAAGGTATGATGAACAATACTAACAACATACTCAACAGAACCTTAATAAATGAACCAGACTTGTTTTATTCATGGTTTTAACCATTGATACATAACCCTTGAACCCTAAATGAATTTATATGAGAAAATGACCTGATGACCTTCTCATAGACTCAGACTCTCTCAAATTTTGTCTTGTGTTTAAGGACCCTCTATGAAAAACTTGTAGTGACCCTAGAGAATAACTATTTATACTATGACAGCAACAATTAATAGGCTAAAATGCTACAACAAATATCAAAATGAATGAAAGAGACAAAGACATTTGATCCCTAAACCCTAGGACCCTAACACTTCTGATGTGAGGAAACCTTTCCAAGGGATGGATCGCCTGGAAAAGGGGGTGTTGGGGAACTTGGAAGGTGAGTGGTTTCACTAAATGGGGTGACCATATTGCCCGAGGCACTATGTAGCAGAGAAGGGAATGTTTGGTGATGGATTTATTTTGGTCATTAGCATTTCTAGATGGAATCAAATACACATTGGGAGTGTGCCCTGGAACAATGAGCTAGTAACTATTCACTAACGAAACATGTAGCGAAAGGCTCATAGTGTTGGACATTAGATGCAGGTTTGAATTTGGCAGCAGATTCTGGACTTCTGATAAGGAGGTGAATCCTAGTATTATTTTCAGGGTGGAGGTGTGACCCTCTGGATTCCCTTGTTGATTGATGTTGGCATTATATCATTATATTTGTTGGTTAGAGAAAATGTGCATATGTATATGTGTAATTATTGTAAATATTGTATCGAGCTGGATTTATAAAGCTCCATAGATAGTATGGTTATTTATTGGTTTAAGAAAATGTGCATGAGTATATGTGGTTGTTATTGTAAATACCATAATGATTTGTGTTACAAATCTCAAGTAAACAGTATGACTATCATGTTTTTAGCAATGGTCATTGTAAATACTGCAACAAGTTGGGTTATAAAGATCCATAGGAAATATGTTTTGGTTTTCAGCAGTGTTGTTGGTTGTAGGTGTCATAGAACACTGAGGACGGTGTTCCCCCAAGGGGGAGGATTCTGTAACAGACCTAGGTTAAAAGTCATGTAATAAATTTAATAAAGGAAAAATAATACCATGGTCATGGGCCACGTATTCCAAGTTGAATGTTCATAAAAACATCCTAGTGGGTGTTCATTTTGGTTTATTATTGCTACGGAAATTGGCAAAGGCATTGGCAAAGGCTTTGAAAAGACAAAGAGGCATTAATTGGTATTTTTATTTATGAAAATAAAGGAAAGTAGGAGAAAAGGAAGGTGAAAGGTCACAGGTTGCATGTGAGGAGGAAATTGAAAGAAAATAGAGGAAAAATGAAGAAATTAGAGGAATCAATGCTAAAAAGGATTATGAGGATAAATTCACATCCTTTTGTTAGTTTAGTTTTTGAATTAGTCCCAGAGAGTATAAGAGTACCAAGAGAAGGAAAGAAAGCAAACAAAGGAAGGACAAGGAAAGAAATGATCAAGCAAGGAAAGGTTAGATCAAGCAGCTTCAGTGGGAATACTTGCAGGTAACAAGTTGCATGTGTGATTTCCTAGCTAGTTTTGATATGCATGGTATATGCATGTGTGTATTTGGTTCATTTATTTTTATTGTCATGGGTTTTGTTGGGTTTCAACAGTGGTTTTAGCCTCGCCTTGCCATTTCAGGATAGACATGGTGTGATGGGATTCATTCTTGGTTGAGATTTGGATTACCGAAAGTTTTCGGATTCAAGTGAGGTGGTCTCAAGAAAATCCCAAGGGTTGGGGATGGAGATGGTTCTCTCCGGGAATCTCTCAATAGGTGGCTTGGGTACAGGAAAGTTCCTTAAGGGATGGTGAAGGAATTCTAAGGCATCCAAACTCAGTTTGGTTTTTTGATCTCGGGGCCGATTTAGGTAAGATCATAGTAGTGTGAGGGTGGAGGTGGTTTAACCTCTATATTCCCTTGGTTGTTCATGGATTTTTTTATCCCATGAGATCCCACATTCATGCTTGGAATATGGAATGGGGACGATTGGCTAAAAGAAAGATTTGGTTCAGCCCAATCTATGGTCGGGTGGTACATGGAAGTCCTACACTTGGTTGGCTTTGCATATGATTGATAAGAGCTCTTTCCCCTTGTAATTCATGAGTAATTATACTTGTTATTATGTGGATTTAATGGTTGTTCTATTATGGTTATTTATCTGGTTATATGCTAGTTATAAGCTTGGTTTTATGACAAATTCAAGTTGTGTCTCTTATCATATTTTTACTTGTAAAGGGATGGTTATTGAATGCATGACCTAATAGATGTTATTGCAACTATTTTGAGAGGGCAATAGTCCTTCTTAGTCAACCTTAGATAAGTTTCAGATCTTTATGTTTAGATATGCATTCATGACTTATAGGTTGCATGTTCATCATGTGTTTGACGAAATGATTGTCATGGTTAGAACAAGCTAAGTCAAGTCTTGGATCAAGTTTTGTGTTAGAGGCTTTGCATTAGGGGAATTTTGAAGTCTAGAATGGGCCTCATAAGAAAAATGTACAACCAAAATAAAATTTATAAGAACCAATAGGATTCAAGATAATGATGTTAACCATGGGGGATGATTCACCATTTTTGGAGTAAAAAATTAAAAAGATTAAAAAATAATAAAATAATAAAAACTACTTTTTTAACTCGTATTTTCAACTTATCTTCCTAAGGTTTTACTCAAATTTCGAGTGGGAGTACTCCTTGGATGAAAATTTTAATTTTTCATTCAATGAGTACCCATGTTGCATACTTTCGATGGACCCTCCAATATGAAAAATGAGAAATACATGAAAAACATGATTTCAATCATGTTTTTATGTATTTATCATTTTTCGTGTAGTATGGTCTATCGAAAGTATGAAACATGGGTACTTCTTGGATGAGGAATCAAATTTTGCATCAAACAAGTGTTTCTTCTCGAAATTTGAGTAAACCGATAGGAGGATGAGTTGAAAAAATAGTTTTTTTATTTTTTCCCTCTAAAATTTGATGATGTAATCAAGTCTTATTTTATTATTTCCACTATTGTTTTATAATTTCCTTAGGAGGCCCGTTTTATACCTCAAAATTCCCCTAATGGTCTCTATGTTATTGATCATTTATGGGAGTTTCATTAAGTTTTGGGTAGAGGTCTGGATCCTAGCCCTGAAAAAGTGGCTCATATTTCAAGGTTGTTGGCACATAAATGAGTGAAAAAGACTAGAGTCACTAGGAATCAGGCTTGTGGGAGTGACAAGAGGGTTCCATTCGCATGGATTCCTTTTCAAGGGAGAGATTGAGGCTCTACGTCAATGAAAAAGAAATTTAAGTGAGGGGTTGTGCACCTGGAGTGGTTGGTTAGCTCATGGTGGTCCTGTAGCACCTAAGGGAAGTTAGTAAGGTCTTGTTTGTCGGCTCCATTTCCTTAAGGTTACCTAGGAGGTTGATTCATGTCATAGTAGACCTCAGCTCATGTTTACCTCGGGCATGCCGGTGGAAGTGGGTGGAGATGGGTGTAGGAATTACACCTAATGTGACCTTGTGATTGACCATTGTGTCACACTTCCCAAGAAATGTGTGATTTCAAATTGATTTCCACTCCCTAACTCAATATTGTAGTGCTTGTTTTGGTAGCCTTAGAGAGTTAACCTCACCATCTATTCCAAGGTCCTGAAATCCTAAGCTAGAGTTGGTGTGCTACTAGAGAAAATAAAAAATGTCGAATGAATTTTATTAGATGTTTATTTTAGCGATTGTTATTTACTCAAGGGTAATGGAGTGCAATGGAGATTATGTTTATTGACTTAAGATCAATCGTAATGTAAGCTACATGAAATGCAACTTTTCACTTTCTCTTCGATGAAAACTAATTAAAAAGGGGAGTCTTTTTCCTTTTCCAAATGACAAACAAACTCGCATTCACTCTAAATATTCTTTATGAAATTCACTAGATTCACAAAATAAATTTGATCCATAAAACAACCCATAAACAAAAACAAACAAACAAAAAGTTTCAAACAATAACCAAAGCAAGAGTACCAAGAACTCAAAAACTCAAAACTTGGATTTGCCAAAGGGACTCGCCAAAAACAGTTTATCACATACATACAAACAACAAATACAAGTGGAAAGTAAGTTTCAAATCTATAGTTCAATGTAGACAACAAAGATACATGTACCCACAAGGGTCTACAAAAGAAACAAAACAAACCCTAAACAAAAAACATGAATAGAGAGGCTTCCAAAATCAAATTTCTTTATGACCCAAATAAACAAGGTCACAAATACTCGCCAGACAACTCAAATCAGGTTCATAGTGTCATACAAACAATAGAAAGATAAATTGTTGCTGGAAGCAATCAATCCAAACACACAAACTTGAACTCACAAAGAAAAGTTATAATCAAAACAAATATATTAAAAAAAAAAATATTTGCACTAGATATAGGGTATCTAACCCTTCCACATTCATACAATACATATCTAAGCTCCAAACAAAAAGATGCAAATCATATCACACTCAAAAAGGCCTACAATAGGCACCTTCTCAAAAACAAGTTTTTCTTTTTCCTCTTTATAGTATGAAAATAATAATAAAAAAATCCATCAAAAAATATGTTCCTAATGGTATCTTCTTAAATAATACTCCCTAAGGTTCACAAAAAAAATAGAAAAAATTTCACGAAAAAATATGTATTTTTCATTTTGCATCCCCTTTTTTGTACACCCTGTAGGGGTGGTCATGTCTAATTTCAACATGGAAGAAACATGTCGCTAAAATGCAATGAGAAAGTAGTGACCAAACTGTTTGATCACTCTATAAAAAAATTTCAGGGAGTGACAACGAACCAATGTGAATTGGAAAAAATAAAATAGGCCCAAATCAATCCATATCTAAACCAATCTAGCCTATAGAAGGCTTAGACATAGTCAAAGGCACAAGAAAGAACTCAACAAAAAATAAATAGTCAAGATCTAAACCAAGGAAGGAGAAGAAAAACACTAGGGTTAGACTTCCAAGTGGATTCACCATTTTTTTTTTACCAGGAAATATCCGTGAGACAAGTTATTGCTTCATGGAGCTTGCCCTAGATCTATTAGACAGTGTATGGAAAAGTGTATGAATTTCCAAGATATAAGGAAAGCACATACATAAACAATCTATATGATAAACCATAGAAGGCATACCTGGTCCCTCGAAGGTTGGTGACAATTGTGGAATCTGAAGACGATGTTGAATTTCTTGATTCTACATGAAGACATTGCTCCTAGCCACTTCGATCCAAGCCCTTGCACATAGGCACCAACAAACAAACAAACAAAAATCCTTCGTTGAGGGAAAATTGGAAAGTACAAACCATAATCAAATCAAAATACATCTGATAAATACACAAAAAAATATGAAGGAAAATTCATAAACGCTCTTATTAATCAATGGAAGATACACATTATACCTTCAACACCTTGTTACTCCTCCGTAGCCTTCAGTCTAGCCACTTCCTAAATCAAGGATAATCTCACACCAGATGGAAGTATACTTGAGCTCTCTCTATACATCTAACTCTGACTCTATATATAGAACTCTCAATCTCACTCTTCCCCTCTTGATAGGGTTAGATTGTATAAGTTCATTCTATCCTCTAGGATAATACTTAGGGGCTTGAGAATTTAGGAAACTTCTACAATAATGGATCCCTAGCCAACTCATACACAAGTAAGTCAAGTTGATCTCCTTTGAAATGACAAACTCTATAACCTTTTTCTCAATTATGAAATAATTATTATTTCATGATTATGAAATTGTGACAAAATAATTATGAGAAATTATTCAATTATGTAATTTCACTCCTATAACACCTAATAACTCCATTTTAATACCTATATAAATAAAATCAAGGGTGAAACATAATGAATTTTTGCTAGTAATAGAGGTATGTTGAACTTGGGTCTCTCTCACTATAGTGGAGTGGAAAATATAGTTATAACATATGCCATAATCATCAAGAATATGCACATTTTCTAGTTTCCCACTAGTAAAGATCAAGAATCTAAAGGGTAAGAGGGATACAATCACCTTGTTACTTAGCATCTACATTGTATATGGAATTCTTGCTCATTTTTCTAATGTGATAGTTTTTCCAAGTGCAATTTTACAATGACTTATAAATTCTCTTCTATGAACATTTTTTCAAACAATTTGTTAGCTTCCTCTCACTTTCAACTCTTTTTATACTTGACAATTCTCTTCAAAACACTAGTTTGAAGTCTTGATGCCCTTGCAATATGGTTAATCCTTTTTCAATTTCTCTATTGTTTTATTACATTTGTCATATTTTCCAATGTATCCCCTTTTTGTAGTAAACATTGCAATGATTCCCATAGATATTTCCTCAAACAATCAGCATTGATACTCTAGTTTTTGGAAATTTTCAGAGAAAATGCCTCCTCTAAACATTGGAGCATTGCTTGAAGTTCATTAATTGCTATTCGATCACCCACCACTTTTTTTTGTGAAAAACCCACTACTATTATGATGAAACCCCATTAACTATATTGATAAACCTTCTTTTTTCACTATAGCAATCTGCATGATTATTAACTCTCAATTGGTGTCTCATTCCTTCCCATACAAGACAATGTAGATGATCACCCAAATGGGTTGGATCCAATGGTGGAAAGATAAGGTTTCTTATCATTGACCTAGGTTCAATTTCCATGAGGGCCTAGCTTAGAGCTATGGGGGCACCTTGAGGTAGTGGTCAAATGTGTGATTTCACTAGGGAGATCATATTAAATGGTCTTGGGACACCTACACACATAAGTGGACCAAATCCCACACTCATTCCCTCCTTCTCTAAGTCCCCACATAAGATGACAATCGAGGAAATCTCGACTGAATATCTCCCATACCATGATAGTGACATTGCTTATGTTCATGGAATAGAGACAAATGTTAGTGTTTAAAAAGTGGTGCGTGATATATGGATGTCATGAGTTGTTAAGGTTAGTCATATCAAATTATTCGTAAATTATGTGATGCTCCTACCTACATTGGAACATCATTTCACCAAAAGTGGGTGTTGATTCAACACTAAGGATGCAGACTTGATACATTCATGGCATGAAGTGCACAAAGGACCTGCAATCAATGGTGGTTACCTTCCTTAGTTAATTTGGGTAAGTTAGCATTTGTATCTCTAGATTTTCTCTGTTTTCCACTTGTCTCTCTATATTTTCAGGAGGTTTTTTTATCCTCCTCTTTTATAGGCCTTTGTTTCTCCATTCCTTCTAGTCCATTAGCCTCTTGGTCCTTCTTTATTTGGCCTCGTATTCATATCTTATGCTTGGTTCCCAACTTGTCTCATCTCTTTTTTCTCATTTTGTTGGTGTTCTCCATTGTCTATATGCAGGTTTTTGTCCTTCTCTTCCCCACTCACCATTCTCTCAGTCCCCATCTTGCACATATCTCCTACTAAAGTCATGCCTCATTACAATCATTTTCTCTCCAGACATGCTTGTGGAAGATGAGAGGAGCCTCCTCGAACTCAATCCCAAGCCAATGTGGTAGCCTTAGCTTGTCACTATTAGGAATGTACCTCCCATTCTACTCGAGAATAGAGGGATTTATCAAAATAAGAGGCTTGAGTGGAATGCATGTTCCTATCATATATAGAAGTGGAGGAGAATGTTGGACATTGGATTCCTAATACATGAAATACCTAACCTATACAAACCCAATACATGAAAATAATTGGCTTGTATTAGGAAACAAATATTATGATCGCAAAAGTCTTGGTGGAGAAAAGTGAAGCCCAAGAGGAAATAATTCTCTATATAGATGCCTTGCAACAAGAAGTCAACAAATTTGACAACAAAGTTTCCATGTTGGCTAAGAAACTTGTCAATCTAAACTTCCATAGCAATGAGAATGATGAACAAACTCTAGCTCCTTCCTAGGTAGATTCTCATACAACCTAAACATGGCCTATGTTATAGCATTTTTTAGTTTTAGGATATTTTGCAAGGAAGATTGATTTGTTCTCAATGCCTATTATGTTTTATTTTCTAGTTTTTTTTTTATAAATGCATACTCTAATACCTAAACCAGTGTTATAATACACTTGGAATATTTTTTATGACTTTGGACTTATTACTTTGCTACTAGTCTAGTTTCTCCAATGGTAAACCAGTGGACATAGATCTTAGATGTTTTCATTTCAATCAATAATACAAGGCCAATGTAACTCAAACACAAAAATGAAGACAACATACATGAAAAAAACCATCATGAAGCATTTGTTGGATCGTAGTAAATACCCATAGCCCCATTTCAATGGAATCTTATAGTATATAATTTATCAGATACTTCAATAGATTAAACCAATTTGTATAATTTAAAATTTTCAACTTAATAACATTTAGGCTTAACAAATATTTTTTTATTGAATGAGAGTAAATGAAATTGAACATGCAGGTGAATTTGTACATTCATTAACCCACATATGTATGACGTACTCAGCACCAAGTTACCACCTTGATTACACAGTTTGTTGGGAGGTGGTTGTGTGTTGAGACATGTGTTTCACCACATGGAAAGTGGGCAAATTGTGTATGCTTTATATTCCTCATTATATGTTATGTGCTCCTAGAAGATATTCCTTGTGCATCTTTGTCATTTAATATGGATATGTCATCCAACAACCTCTATCCTCTTCCCTTTTATTAATATCTCAATAGTCAAGATCAAGGATCTCTCCGCAACCTTTCTATTAATGTTTGATAACTTATAAATAATTTTATAGTATTTGGCTAATTGTATGACCACAATCCTTTTCTTATATTATAAATTTGTTATTTAAATATTAAAAAATATCTCATAATATTTTATGAAACTCCATATAAATTCATTAAATATAATTTAATAATTAAAATAATATATTACCAACCCTAATTCAAAACTTTGTAACAATACAGTTTTCCATTATAAAATAACTAATAGTATATGCTTTAATCTAATTCATTCAAAAATATATGCTTCATACAACCTCAATATTGTGTTGATGTCATAGTCCAATATTTATGGTATATATTCATTAATACATATGGTATATATTCATTATTCTCGTTGGCATGAATGGTTTTGTTCTTTTGTTTTTTTTGTTTTTTAAAATGTGGTTCATCGACCCCCTAGATTGGTGACTGTTATGTCCACAAATTTTCTGTATCGAGAGTATTTATTTAAAGGATCACTTCCTGTCAACTCAACCACAGAGCCTGGCCTTGAAAGTCTCAAGAGAATTGTACATGTTACCTTCCAATAGCAAAGATGCTTTAACAATGGGGACTCAACCAATTGAGCTAACCTTAGGGCTAGAGATAAAATTTTGGGCATTAGTTACCACCCGAGGAAGAAATTTAGCATCCCGAGGAAGAAATATAGCATCCCTCTTGTTAAAAAATGCAGTGATAAATTCTCAATTTGATTTTTCCTTGATTAAATTGAGAAAAATTGAATTTGCACATCAACGGACAACTTGAATGATGTTAACTTGTGTGGCATGGCTTGTGTCATTCAGTTTACTCAGTAAATTCGAGTTAGAGGAGTTAGAGTTTAGTTAAGCATGTGTGATTGCTAATTTATATCAATCAAGGTCAGTTATATAAGATTGTTTTTAGTTAAATTAGTTCCAGATATTGGAGGAACTAGTGGAGGGTCAAGTTTTGTAGTGGGACTTCAATCAAACTCAGTGATCATTCAGTTAACTCATCAATCAACCAAAATATCTAGTCACATGCAAAGAATTTGAGTTCCCTAGTTGAGGTGGAGATTCCAAGGCGGTGTAACATCAGTTGTAGACTAGTCTTGAGTGTACAAGTGTTGCATGCAGTCAAATGATTGGCCTGAGGAATTTCTTAAATAATAGGGGCCTAATTCCTCAAGGAATGACACAAGAAAATAGGAGCTTAAGCAGAGGAAAATTTTGATGAACTCTAGGTCAAATGCCTTCAATGAGCAGAGAGATAGATTATGCACTTGCAGAGTGTGATTAGTTGAGCAAAGAAATTGTAATGCATTTCTATTCATTTGATTAATGCAAGTAGGCATTGGGGTTTTTAGTAGATTTTTTTCCCGGATAAAACACTTGTTGCATGTGTGTTATTTCTTCTTGCATGTCTGATATTTTTGTTCTAAATTGTGAATTAATGTCCACAAAGAAGTAGAGTAGGTTTGTGTCTTGTAATTTTCATTAAAACTTCATGAGAAGTTGCAAATATACAACCTAATTTTTACATGGTATTAGAGTTGGATTTAGATTAGAGCAGGAAATTCAAAGTTGTTTCTCAGAGGTTAGAATTTGAAGATTAATGTAGCAGGATTTGTTCAGAGCTGAGAAGATGGCTTTCAATGGACTAAGGCTAAATTATACCTTGAAAGGCACCTCAAATTTTGTTGCATGGAAGGATCACATGGAGGCAGTGTTGGATGACAATGGGTTGTTTGGATATGTCAAGACAAATATTCCAAGACCACCAACAACTTTATGTCCATGACCTTGAATAGTGGAAGAAATATGTAGCCAATGCGGGAAGAATAATCTTGGAGGGTGTACGAGATCATATTGTCTCGAATCTCCATGGAAAAAAAAAAAAAAAAAAAAACTTCGTTCCTGATGTGGAAAGCACTAACAAAATTGTTCAAGAATAGTAGTGACCACAATAAGTTGGCACTCAAGGATAAACTTTGAAGTATCAAGATGCAGAAGAATAACATTATACCATAGTATCTAAGCAGGTTCAGACAATGTCATGATGAACTGGGCAAGGTCAATTTTATTGTCGCTGAAGATCACTTGGTAAGCCTAACCCTTCTGGGCCTTCCCAAGCACTGGCATAGCTATCAAGATTTGGTGAACGGGAGGGAAAAAATACTGAATTGGGAGCACTTATGATCTGCTTTGGTACAGGAGGAAATAAGGCAGAATACAAGAGATGGGACTTGATTGAAGGGCGAGGATGAAGAAAACTTTGCATTGGCTGGAAAGGCAAAGAAGGGAAAAGAGAAGAAATCTAAATCCAAACCGGAATCTAGTGAAGGTGGCAACAAGAAAGATTTGTCAAAAATTAAATACTTCCATTGTCATGAATTCGGGCACTATGCCACGAAGTTCCACACAAGAAGACAAGAAATAAGACCTCAGGAGGAAGAGCAAGTGAATATTTGGCTTCATGGTTTGAGTTTGACTTTACCCTCGTTTCATGCATGGTCTCCACAATGATTGGGAGGTGTGGTACTTGGACTCAGGTGCATCATTCCACATGACAAGGTGTAGAGACTTTTTTAGTGACTTGAAGGATAAATATTTGTATATGCATATCGAGATGGGGGACGATGGAAAGTATAACGCGACTGGGATTGGTACAATCACCTTTCAGAGGGAGTCAAACTCCTCCCTCGGGCTTAAGGATGTCATGTTTGTTCTAGGCCTAAAGAAAAATCTCATCTATGTTGCAGTTTGGAAGACTGTGGTTATGATGTATCTTCAGCAAAGGAAATACATTCCTGAGACACATAGCCGCAAGATAGGTGAAGCGGATCAGAGTTCATGTGAAGAACCTGTACAAGCCAGATGTGGAGGATTGTGTTGCATTGAGCACAAAGTCGGAGAAGGTGAAGAGTTGTGATTTCAGTCAACTTTGGCATTGAAGACTTGGCCATTTGAATCATGGCACTTTGAAGATCATGTAATAGATAACCACAGGCCTCCCTAAAGGAGCACTTGAGCAGCGAGATGTATGCAAAGGACGTAGTTTAGGGAAGTACACAAAATCCAAATTCTATGATCGAGAAAACAAAGCACATGCAATATTGGAAAGGATCCACTCTGATGTTTGTGGACCTTTCTCAACAGCCTCCACTGCTAGACACAAATATTTTTTCATTTTTATTGATGACTTCTCACAGCAGCGTTGGATCTTCTTCCTGTGGAAGAAGGATGAGACATTCTCCAAGTTCATAGAATTCAAGGCACTAGTTGAGAAATAAATTGGATAGAAGGTGAAGGCTCTCAGGAGAGATAATGGAAGTGAGTACGTGTCAAATGAATTTATTTATTTTTTTGCAAAAGAAGGCATTCAACGAGAGTTGACAGCGCCCCACTACCCAAAGCAGAATTGGGTGGCTGAGAGAGAACTGCATCATTGTGGGAGTAGCAAGGGCGATGTTGCATGATCAAGGCTTACCTCTACATTTGTGGGTCAAGGCATGCAAAACAAAAGTCTATTTGTAGAACCAGAGTTCTCATCGGATTATGGGCATGATTACACTAGAGGAGGATTTCTCGGGGAAAAACCATGATGTGTCACACTTCAGGATTTTTGGAGCCTTTGTCTACTGCCATGTCTCCAAAGAATCAAGGAAGAAGCTAGAGATGACAACAAAAATAGGAGTATTGTGGGTTACACATAAACTCCCCACAACTATCATGTGTACTTGCCATCCTTCAGAATGAAAGTTATGTGAACAAATGTATAATTTGATGAAGATAAAGAAATGTAGTGATCTCTTGAGAGGGAGCTTTAGAACCCACAAGAAGAGGATCTTTTAACTCCAAAGGAGGAGCCTATGGAAGTTGTGGAGTAGCCACAAATTAAGGAGAAGAGAGTGGATACAACCACTCAAGCAGAACCATCTAAATAAGGCACGAAAAGGACTAGGGAATCTAAGAGATTTGTGCAGGATGCAAGGGAGAATATGGGTGCTCCTTCAAATCAGCACAGGTAGAGAAGGTCACTAGATATGTACACTCGCTACATGGATCTAATGAATGAAATTATAGAGACTGGGCCATCCTCTTTCGAGGAAGCAGTAAATAAACTTGCATGGGTTGATGAAATGGTGGAGGAATACGAATCCATTGTAAAGAAAAGTGTTTGGGAAGTGGTCCCAAGACTAACAGAAAAATCATTTGTGGGTTCGAGATGGATCTTCAAGGTAAAGCATGCAGAAGATGGAAGATAGAAAAGTACAAGGCCAAACTTATGGCCAGGGGTACTCTCAAGTTGAGGGAATTGACTATGAGGAGACATTTTCTCATGTAGCAAGGTACTCATCCATTAGATCAATTCTTTATCTGGCTATGCAGATGAGGTGGAAATTCCACCAGATGGATGTAAAAACAAAATTCCTCAATGGCATTATTGAGGAGGAGGTACACATTGAGAAACCAGAGGACTTTGTATTTTTTATGAGGAGTCTCATGTGTGAAGACTCAAGTGAGCATTATACGATCTCAAACAAGCACTACGTACTTGGTACACCAAGATCAATATCTATCTCACCGGTTTGGGCTTCACCAATAGTGACGCAGATGAAAATCTGTCATATCTTGATAGAATATAAATTGTTGATTCTTGTCTTATATGTTCATGAATTTATTTTAACTAGTGATGAGCAATTGATCAAATATTTCAAGGAGGATCTTGTAAGAGAGTTTGAAACGAAGGAGATGGGTCTCATGCACTACTTCCTCTGATTGGAAAAATGGCAAGGCAATGGGGAATTATTTGTCTCTCAGGGCAAGTATGCTAACAAGATACTTCAGAGGTTCTACATGGATCGCTGAAAACCCATGGAGACACCTCGAGCGACCAACTAGAAGAAAAAGGATGCCATTTCAAGTGAAGAAGTGGATGCTACTGTTTACGGTAGTTGGTGGGTTCACTAATGTATCTTGTGAACACATGACCAGATATGTGCTATGTAGTCAACCAGCGGAGCCAAGTGATGGTGAGATCGACCAAATTATTTTGGAAGGAAGCTAAGCATGTTATACGGTACCTCATAGGCACTACTTAGTTTGTAATATGGTACAAACGGGCTGAGAGAGTGAAGCTATGTGGCTTCACAGACGCAGATTGGGCGTGGGGTCCATCAGACCAAAAGAGTACATCAGGTGGAATTTTCAGTGTTGGGTCCACAACGATTTCTTGGTACAGTAGGAAGTAAATATTTGTGGCACTCAACTTGGCAGAATCAGAATACATCGCTGTCAGTCAAGCAACATGTGAGGCGATCTGGATGAGAAAGATACTTGTTGGATTGTTTGGTCAGATAATGGATCCAACTGTGATCTATTGTGATAATAAGAGTTGCATCAAGTTCTCTGAAAATCATGTTTTTCATGATCGATCCAAGCATATATATATCTAGGATAACCATTTGTGAGATTGTGTGCAAAGGCAAATAATGCTGTTGTAGTACACTCCGACATAGGAACAAGATGTTGACATTTTGACAAAGGCCTTGTCAAGAGGGAAGTTCGAGTTCCACAAGTGCAGGATAGGGGTGGATGATAATCCCTTTCTTACTGAGAGAGAGTGTTGAAAAATGCAGCAAGAAATTCTCAATTTGATTTTTCCTTGATTAAATTGAGAAAAAAAAAATCCACATCAACACAACTTGGATGATGTTAACTTGTGTGACATGGCTTCTGTCACCAAGTTTACTCAGTAAATTTGAGTTGGAGGAGTTAGAGTTCAGTTAAGCGTGTGTGATTTCTAATTTGTAGAAATCAAGGTCAGTTATCTAAGGTTGTTTTCAGTTAAACTAGTTCCAATTGTTGGAAGAACTAGTGGAGGGTCAAGTTATGCAAGGAGGCTTTAGTCAAACTCAGTGATCATCAAGTTAACTGATCAATCAACCCAAACAGCTAGTGCATGTAAAGAATTCGAGTTACCCAGTTGAGGTGGAGATTCCAAGGGAATGTAACATCAATTGTAGACTAGTCTTGAATGTACAGTGTTGCATGCACTCAGATGATCAGCCTAAGGAATTTCACAATTCAATTTGAATAATTTCTTAAATAATAGGGGCCTAATTCCTCAAGGTAAAACACAGGGAAATAGGATCTCAAGTAGAGACAAAATTTAACCGAGTCGAGTCAAAGGCCTTCAGTGAGCAGAGAGATAGGTTATGCACTTACAAGGTGTGCTCAGTTGAGAAAAGAAATTGTAATACATATCTATTCTTTTGATTAATGCAAGCAGTCATTGGAGTTTTTAACAAAGTTATTTCCCCGGATAAAAATACTTGTTGCATGAGTGTTATTTCTTCTTGCATGCCTAAGATTTTTGTTCTAAATTGTGAAATAATGTCCGCAGAGTGGTAGAGTAGGTTTGTGTCTTGTGATTTTCATTAAAACTTCATGAGCAGTTGCAAATCTACAACCTAAATTCTACACCTCTAACCCTGAAGGCAAGAGAAAGGTTGTTGGCGTTAGACTTTCCCTCACTATAGACTCACTTAAGAGCACAACAAAGTTACTCTATTCCATTTTGTCAACATGTCAACTTACGAAATTTGAACCCTGGGTGGGGAGGATAATACCTATTTTTCCCAACCACCCAAGCTAAACTCAATTCACTTAGGATTTGAACGTTGAATCTCATGTTTTACATATTACTTCATAACATGGTGATTTCCAATTGAGCTACCCCATGAGCTCCACATGAATGGTTATTTGCAAAAGTAAATTTAAAAATTATATTAAAAAGAAAAATAAGTAAAAAGGAATTTTATTTTTAATATTAAAATATTTTTAGTATTATTAAAAATTAATTTTTTATTTCTTTAAGATATGTTGTTATTATTTTAAAAATAATATAATTAAATGAAAATGAAATTTAAATGTTATTAAGATTAGTCAATGCTATCTATATATATATATATATATAGGGTTGGTATCAAGTCAATTTATAGGGATACTTATTTAAAAGTTTACAAAACTGAACCAATACGATAATATTCATAAGGATAAAGTTATTACAACAATATTTATCAAAGCATTATAACTCATTCCCTCGCTAGAATTTGAACAAAGATGAGAAAGATAATAACCATTCCACCCAATTCCCAAAATAATCCCAATTAACAATACATAATACATATGAAAAATGAAAAATCCTAAACATCTAACATATTCACCCATAAACAATAATTACTAGTCCCTAATAACTATCCCATTTACATTAAAAAAATGATATCAAGATTTATCTTTAAAATTACATATAATTAAATATGTAATAAAAAAAAACTTTAACTAATGATATTTTTTCAAGAGTGCATTACAAACTTATAGTAGATCAGCACATCAGAGAAATGGGTGAGATTTTCCTGCCATAATGATAATTTCTAGTAACACTAGTTTTCTAATCTTAAGTAACATTTCTGAACAGACAATCAGACTTTCAGTTTTATTTTCATAACTATTTTGCTCCTTAGATTAATATATAAAAATATCTAACAACATTTGCGGACTAGGCACTCTCTAGTTTTTTATATAATTGATATAATATATGGATAGAAATATTTATATCAATTATATATATTAGACTTTTTAATATAAGAGCCAACATTTTTTTCCTCAAAAGAAAATAAAATTAGCTCTGCTCGATGCTCTATTGCAGCTACTAGGGTATAGCCCTAGTCGGGCACTGCCCTCCCGAGCCCCCTCTTCTTTGTCGAGAGTTCCTTCTTCAATGGGTGCTCCTCCTGTTATTTTATTTTTAAATGGCCGCATTTCAAAATTCAGACCCTCTGTCCTCCCTCGCTAAGGGTGCTTCGACTTCTAGGTCCGCTGCAAGGGCTACCTTGGTGGCCACTTTAGCGTCTCTGCCCTCCAAATCCGCTGGTTCTTCTTCTAGCGCTGGGGCTTCCCCCACTTCATCCCTTGCCTCTAATGGCTCTCCAAAGTAATGATAGGTTTCACTACGTTTATAGAATTACACTATAATAGTGATTAAAAGTGTGTTTTGAGCTTTCGAAAATTCATTGTCTTATATGATAAGAGGAATTAATATAAACATAATTTCATTTATAAATTACTTATATAAAATATTTTAAGTATTGATTGTTGACCATGTATATATATCGGTTATTTAATGTTTGATTAAATATATGGAATATTAAATTTTTAATTTTTGATAATTTGAAGATTAGTTTTAATATCATTTTATAATGTATTTTATTATTTTTTTTATATTTATGCTTATGTGATCCATAATGAATTAAGCAAAGTGTTTTTTCGGTAAAAATTACATAAAAGAAATTTTTTGCCAACGTGCCTTTCAAACCAACAAGTGTGGCTCAATCATTTTTAAGAAGGTAGGGTTAAAATATTTCATTTTCTTTTACTCTTTGAAATTTTTTTGTAACATTATTATCTTTTAATTGTCAAGAGCTTTCCAACAATATAAATTTCATCAAAAACATATCTCTCGACAATTGTACCTAGTTGCAAATTTCACCTTCAAAGTACCACATCAACCTCTTTACAATTGCCACGTGGCAGAGACATGGCAGTGCTTGCACATCTCTCCACTACAAAGGCCATGTCATCTCCAAACACGTCAACCACAACCTCGTTCGGATTTAGGACCTCCTTCAAGTGATCCTTGTTAAGAAGTTCTACATATTCGTATAAATCAACCACTCCCCCCCTTGCATCTAGAGCTATGTGTTTCCTTGTGCTACCATTATAAGAAGTTTTAAATTTCCGAATACCTCTAAAAATATATATAACATCCAAAATCGAGTATAACGCAAGTATCCTTCTTTTGTACGAGCCAGATCTCTAAATATTTAGATTCCACATTGCTTGACACAACAACATCATGTCAACCCTTTTGGCCACAAATCTCCATGTCACCTCACCACATTGGCATGCCACATCTAAACCCTACCCTTCATGCCATGTTAGCACATGTTAGCATGCCACATCAACACCCACTTTCTATAGGAACCATGATTTGCTCACATGGCTAGTCACCCTAGCATCCAACATCAGGGACTTAGGATTTCATTAAGGGTCACACTTTACTTTGTTCTAGATCCCTGAATACATTCTACTCTATCACCTTGGGGTTTTGTTGCATGGGTTCCAACATCTCAGACTTTGCCATAAGTCACGCACACTTGTGCTTTCAATGCTTAGATCCTTACATGCATCCTACTCTGCCTCCTCCAAGTTCAAATGCTTCCAAGTCATGCCATCCATGGCACTTGACATATGACCCCCTTTGAGAGGAAACCCTTGTGCGAACCCCCAGAGGCACAAAAACTCAAATATCTCCCACTTCCTACAATTGACAAAATTTGGCACCGATCTTTGTCTATGACACTTGATGGCCTTTTGAGTTTGTGTCTAACATCCAACTACATGAGAATGGGGTTGTCGTCAAATGTTTTGAATGCTTGGATATCTTTTCTCACTGGACTTTACTTAATATCCAAATTCATTCCTCATAGGAGTGTCGTCCACTATCACCTCTTAGATGCCCAAATATTCTCGACTTTCGCACTTCAACTCCTCCTGTGGCTCAACTCTTGGCCACAACACCTTACAATGCAAGTGATCAAGGATTGTGGCTAACAACCTCTAATCTCCAAGTTTCCAAAATGATTCGAATCAAAGGAACAATCTTCAAATTTCAATTCCTTAGCTAAGCTTCTAAGTTGGTTGTAGAGGACTAGAAATTGACTCTAACAAAGGAAAAAAGCTTGTCCAAACAATTCTAAAAATTCAGAGACCTTCAACAAACATCTGACATTCACTGCTTCTTTGGCAAAGGACAAGGAGTTGACCCAAAGCAACTCTAGCACACAAGTCAACTCCATTACACAACCCGAATGAGAGGTTCTCTTTCTCCTTTGCCCCTGCAACATTAATAACTTCAATCTCTTACAAACAAGGGACAATATTCTTACTTGAGTCCAAGGGCTCCAAGTCGCCTTAACAAAAGAATCTTCAAGTCTTGTGCCACTAGCAAGGATACAACATCAGTTGTTCACTAATCATGGGGCCTGGTGAGAGTCAATCACTTAACAAAACACTTAAAGAGCCTTGAAGCTCAAATCAACATATAAATTCCATTTCACAACATTTCTTATTTATCACGGGTAACATAATCCCAAGGAAATACCTCTATACGCGAGGGGTCATACACAAAGAAAATCATCTAATAAACATGCACAATCACACATTGATCCATATCATCATTACAGCGTATCCAATAGCCAACATAGCAATATTTATCCAACAATGAAAAACATTTCATTTAATTATCAATGAAGATAAGTACACTTATCTAGTTACTCAAATTTGCTGGAAACTAAAGAAAGGAGAACCACTCTGCACCCAACCATAGGCTCAATTATACTAAGAGATTTTTTGGTAGTTAAACACCCTCACGGCAACTCTAATGCCTTGGAGGGAAAACTCACAAAGGTATTATCAAGGATTCAACAAGTATAGATAATAAAGGCTACTCCCCTTTATACACAGGGATTCAATGATGCCTTCCAACCACTAAGTCAAGGCCTGTTATATTTTATAATGTGGCCACACTAGGTTTGCATAGCGCAAGGGGATTCCCCTCTAATCCAACAATCCATCAATTCTTTCCCCTTCTCAATGTTTATCGTGCATAGATCCAATAACCATTTCTCAATCATTTCCTTTAGGCCCTCTAGCTATGACTAAAAGCAACAACACTTACTTCCCAAACAATTAGGGAATCACAACTCCCCCTAGGCCACCACATCTCAAAACAATTATCTCTCACCTTCTATTTAAGATCGCAGCCTTAGAATCCACATGGGGTGTTTTGGTTCATCTCAAAGATCGTTTGGGTTACATGCACACCTCTCTGTAATTCCTTTTGCATGTTCCACACACACCACTGCTCTCCCTCTCTCTATTGCTATATGCACACAAATTCTCACCTTGACCCTTTCCCCTCCTCCTCAAGATTCCAAGTCCTTCCCAGATATCGTGGTCAATTTTGGAAAGTTCCAAAAGGTGTGTTGCCCATACCTTTGGACAATCTTATACCACTTCTCATTATTTTCTCATAATTTCTAGCAATTTGTGGTTCCACTGCCAAGTCTGTAATTCTAAGAAAAACAAAAAAATAGAACAATAAACTTAGGTTAACAAGAGTTTCTCAAATCCCTCTCACAGCGTCCTTTCTCAAGTATTAAAATCTGCACTTTCCCAAATCCCTCTCACAGCGTCCTTTCTCAAGTATTAAAATCTGCACTTTCCCAAATCCCTCTCACATCTTCCTTTCTCAAGTATTAAAATCTACACTTGCAACTATCTTCTTCAACTTAACAATATATTAATTAAATAAAATGCATATTACATTAATTAAAGCCTATAATAAAAATGTTGAATAAAAGCTCCCACATTATAGTCCTTAATTAGCCTTCACATTATAGTCCTTAATTAGCCTTCTAAAAACTCGAAAATTAAAAAAAAAAAATACATCTTTAAAAATAATACGTTGAATTTACATATAATTAATAAGTGAATATATTTAGTTTGGCATAACCGTCCATATAACATGCACACATGTATTCAAATTGTGTGACACTTTTTGTAACATAAAATAGGCTCAGCCTATACTTATCCATGATACACATGCATTAAGTGGTTCCCATGAATGAGTCACATGCATGCCATAAAATAAATTACGTTGATACTTCTTTGAATAAATGTGTTGTGTTTGCATCTAAATAGAGTGTGAATATATAGAATTTGCATGTATATTTATATGTATGAGTTCCCTGCATGCAGTCAAAATGTAGACCCTATAATTTTTCAAGTGTATACCCTATATTTTTTAATACAAAGTAAACTTTCTACAGTTATTATCAGGTAGAGTTGTATGCATTTGAAGTGTAAACACCTGACACACTTTTTCAAAGATACCGTGGAAGTTGTTTTTAAAATCATTTAAGCTATTAACAGAAATCTAGGAAACTAAAATTAGTAGCAAAATTTAATTTATTTGTAAATATCTGTTTAAGTAATCTAATCCTGCTTTTCTCTTTATTGCTATTGGATAATTTTTATTCATCTGAAATTCTGATTGACTTTTCAAATATTTAAATTGATTTATAATCAAATAAAAACCCTTAAAAGATAAAATTCCAGCAGACATGGTATCATATTAAAACTTTAATCATATTCGAAGCTTAAAAGATTCCAGCATACATTGAATCAGTATTAAAAACTTCATCATATTGGAAGACTGTTATAATGTATTGGGTAAGAAAACAATTATTAGATGTCTGGTGTCAGAAAAAGGTTGAAAGATTTAAAAGGGAAAGCTCAATGATAAGCCCCTAAATCTGTCCATTCATTAGGTTTGAACCCCTAGATCTGTCTATTAATCATGCGTTTATCAGGCACCCATCCTCTGACTGGCACATCACCAGCTGGCAGTTTTTCAAATGGTAAATAATGTGTTCTGTTCAAAATATTAGTACTATAATGTTGTTTGCAGTTTCTGTCAGTGAGTCTTGCAAATTTATGGACATTTATCTAAATTGGTTTAAGTTGGATTCCCTGAATTTGATGCTGGCACCCATCATCTGTTTCAATCCTCGAAGTACTCCATTCTAAGAGTTTGGAACCCAGGGCATCAAACTAAATTTTTTTAAGTACTTTCTGACCATTCAGATAAAAACCCATGACAATGGGCACTGCCATCAAAATGCATTGGGATATATGCAGTGAGACTTGCACTACCCAACCCTTGAAGCCTTCGCTGAGGGTTTGAGAACTCGTTACAATGCATATAATCACTGTGATTGCCATTCATATTACCCATAAATATCAAACCAACACTGTGTCTCATATTCAAAAGCATTCATGAATAATCATAAAATTATTGCACCAGCTCTGCATTGCATTTAAAATGTTGTTGAGAAAATGACCATATATCTTTGTCAACATAACAGAGCTCTGCATTGCATTTAAAATGTTGAGAAAATGACCATATATCTTTGTCAACATAACAGAGACCAAACCCATACAAATTTAATGAATAAAATCAGGGGAAGGAGAGAGTAAAATAAAAGAATTGTAATACAAATCCAATGGTCGCCCAAACCAGCAGGAACAGTGGTTCCTCTGAGGACAAGAATAATCAACTTTCACAAAAACACCCCACGTATTTCAGGTTTAAATACAAAATCGATCAGCCAAGGACATCGAATTTCAAATCCTCAGGATCATATCAATGGGTATCCTGTCAGAGAGAAACATTGACCTTAATTCCCCGCTTTAATTAATCATCAAGCTTGCAACCATGGGACAAACCAGTAAACCTTCCGAATTTTGAATATGCAGCAGGTAATGCCCTGTTCTTCAGAAAGGCCAAAAAAAGGAATGGCTTCCTTTCGAATCCTTCCCCTTCATCTCGACGAACTCAGTCGCTGAGAAGAGATATAGAGATCATAAGGAGCCCATAGAGCATCCAAGGGGCAAGGCTTGTTCGCATCAAGGCGCAACCATGGCTTCCCTTTCCCGCTCCAGTGTAGCAAACTAACAGGGCCTGGGTGCAGAGAACGGCAGCTTCCCACCACATTATCTCCTCCGAGTCCATGCTGATTCCACCTGTGATCAACAGGTTTCAGCTTTCCGGCGAAAACCAGAAGAAAAGGCGGCAAAGATCCGAGCTCGTAAATCCGCTTCTCCTTCTGGACTTCCATCCAATGTTCAATCATTTTCCGGTAAAAGTTCTGCCGCCATTTGGCAATATCAATTACCATTACCCCGGTATTGAAGTAGCACGGCTGTTTCCTTCCTTCGAACGTTTTCGCCAGATTGCTGTCCGACCAGAAGGCACCACTGAAGTATTTTGTGAAATTTGCATGGCAATATTCAGGAGCACCGATAGTGCTCGATCCAAGATCGATTTCCCACAGCTTAGCAATATCATCGATAACAATAAGGTCGGAATCAAGATAAATGACTCTCTCCACACAGGGATCCAAGATATCGGCCAGATAAGTCCGGGCATAATTCAGCGGCTGCTCCAAAGCCTGCCTTATGGACGTCGATATGAGGCCTTTGACAAGCCCTTTGTCGAAATAATACGTCTTAAATTTCAGATAAGGAAAAGTCGTTCTCACAACCTCCTGCAGCTCGTGCTTGTTACCGGAAATCAAGAAATGGAAGAACACGTTTTCTGGGCAAGAAGCATGCTGGAGAACGGAGAGAACGGCAGCCATGGATCCTCTCAGATACTCGGTGTCTAATGTCATGGCGATGTGCACAGAAGCCGCGCTACAGAACAATCCCTTCGGTTCAGGAGTCAAGAGAGGGCACTCATTCCCATTGCGGAACGCCGGAGCTTCCTTAAACTTGGCCGGAACCTGAAACCTCTGAAATTGCGAAGATCTGATGGCCTCTGCTGGCGACCATGTGTGCATTGCCGGTAGCATCACAGAGAATGCAAGAATCGAGAAAATCAAACCCCGTATCGGAGACATTGTCAATGGCGACACAACAATCAAATCTACAACCTTGAACGTCTTAAAAGGTCTCTGATCTTTGGTCTTCCCTGGGGCACTAATAGGCCTTTAAAGAATGAATGAACGAATTAAAAGTCTCTGGTCTTCCCTGGGGCTGGCACTAATAGGCCTTTTAAAGAATGAATGCAAATGCAAAATCTGCGAAAGCAAACCTATACAGAGCAACGTCAATCGATCTTGAGTTACCTTTGAGGACGCAAATTGAAATGTGGACTTGGCCCCCTGAATACCTTACAAATTACGTTTCTTCCAAGGAATTGGCAAGGAAATTCAGAGGAACCTGCCACGAAATTCCGACTTCAGGCGCATTCACTCGGTATTTGTTCAAGGTCTCCTGCCTCCATCGATCCTCGCAGAGAATAGCAAATACGCGGAGGTCACGGCCGACGCTGAGAGAGGAGAACAGCTACTTAAGGAAAAAGACTCACTCGCACACGGTGGAGTCTTTTTCCTCATGCGCTAATCCGTCACATGTGAAGCAGCCAGACATTAACCGGTTTGAACAATTCTTTTACCCTCGAACCCTACCCTACCCTGTTTGAACCATTCCTTTTACTTGCGGATCCAGAAACCAAGACCAGCTGACTTCTTACCAGGTCTCTCACGGTGATAATGGTGCCCGCACAGGAACTGCGGCGGTCCTTTAAATGCCGGAGCATCGGAGCGCGTGAGGAATTATTATTACTATTATTTACTACATATAAAATGATTGTTATCATTTATTATATTTGTTATTATTTTATTTAAAGGGAGTAACTGATAGCAGTGCATGCAAGCTTGAGTAGTGGGACCCAGATAACGTGCCAATCACATGATTGCCAGCTGTTTCCGTGACACGACGTGAATCTTGGCTCGTGTGACGGTGACCTCAACACCGCGTACAGCAGTACTTCCACCACCACTGCCCCCACCAGCCTGGCTTTTGCTTCGATTGTAGCACGTGGGCCCACGTCTCCAGATAGAATTGATATGACGTGGCGTGCTCAAATCTGGAAAGTTGAGAGAACTGCAGGCAGAGGTGAGGTTGCACTCCCCGGCCATGATGCGATCAAAGTCAGAGGGAGTGAAACCGCCAGTGGGTCGGTCAGTGCAACGAGATTGCGACGAACGCGGTTTCGGTTGCCCGGGAAACGCGGCCGGAATGTCAAAGTTGGTCGATATTTGTTTGAATTCAAAACGGAATCCTGATATCGGGTAGGACCAAATATTCTCTGCCCGGAAAAGCTTTGCCAGCTTGGCACCTGGCGTTGGAGTGCCAACTTTCTTGTGTTTAATGCGATAAATATTTTGTTTTTCTCTCTTCAACTTATTTTTTATACGATCAGTGGGTGTTGTGCACGAAATGGTAATAAAAATAACTAATGAATAATAACAGTTTGACTGCGACTTTTTCCCGGAATCTGCAGGGTTGTTAGAATTTTTCTACTAGTTGTTTTTAGTGAGATTTTTTGGAAGTTTTTTTTGGATTTTTCCGTTTTAATTTGTTTGGTAGAAATTTATTGAAATCACAAGTTTGATGGGTAGCCCCTACACAATCGAAGTGCCTAGGAAATTTTTATTTTTTTGCTGATTTTCAACGGAAAGTCCAAAAAATTACACTAAATACAACTTCTTATATGACAAATATTGATCATTGACAAAAGAATTAGAAGTGCCCAAATTTTTTTTATTTTTCTACCTGATTCGAAAGTCCAAAAAATTGCGCTAAGACAACTTCATTCTTATATGGTAAATATTGATCATTGACAAAAGAACTCAAAGTGCCCAAGAAGTTTTTATTTTTCTGCCAGATTTGAAAGTCTAAAAAATTTCAGTAAAGACAACTTTATTTTTATATGACAAATATTGATATTGACAAAAGAATGCAAAATTCTGATGATGTGATTTTTATAGAAAAATTTTGGAAATGTAAAATCTTATTGTTTTTTAGTTAAAAAAAAAATCTTGACAACCACCTTCGAATCTGTCGTAGTTAAGGCTAGCCAAATTGTCAATGATTGTGAAATAACAAGTGATAAGTTGCGTCACTATAACTAGAGATAAGTTGCTTACAAGGTAAGTTTTCAATGTGTATCACATTATGTATAAATAATAAGAAAGATAACTTGTTATGAGATAGGTTTTTAATGTGTATTATATTGTGTATAAATAATAAGAAAGTAGTTTATGAGTTGTGTATTTGTGTAAATTAATCTAGATTTATTTTAATTTCAAATTTATTAAGAGTTTAGAAGGATTATGGGCAAAACCATAGGTTGTTAAAATCTAGAATCCAAAAATCATCAACGATAAATTGATTATTTTAACTCAATTTTATTTTAATTATTAATTTTTTATTTTATTTTATTTTTATTATTATGTAATTTGACGGAATCAAAATGTTTACATAACAAAACCAGACATTACAACATTTTTTCCAGACTGGGTTGGAGAGTGCTTCTCTCTACAATAATATAATAAAGGGTTCACAATCATATTAAAAATATTAATGTGGTTGGTGTAGACCAAAAGCTTCATTTGTATCTACTATTCATAAATATATAATAATAAAAATAATAATACAAAAAAACCAATTGTAATAAAGATATTACTAGTACTATTATTATTATAATTATTTATTTATATTAATTATTATTTGATATTTAATTTTATTTAATATTATTTATATTTATATTATTAAATAATGTTTAATTATTTAATAATAATATTAATTGATTGTTTGTGACTGGTTGAATAGAACCTCTAGATGCTGATCTTTCTCTTTGAGACATATTCTGGATGAGACTCTGAGATTGATTACTCATTTTGATTTTTTTACTTGCAATCACATCTACAGGGAGCAGAACACAGCTGCTGACCGCCTTTCCAAAGAAGTTGCGCTCTGGGAGCCGGGCATCTGGATGATGGTGCCCATTATCAATACTACCATTGGCCTTTTATGGATATTATTGCTTAGATTGCAAGGCACTTGGTTTTTTATTTTTGTATATATATCGCACTTCTGGACAGTTATGTCGCTATTATATCTTGTTTATCTTAGTATATTTTGGATTGTTACCTCCCTGCGTGGATCAAGGTAACAAGTTTCTTTTGAACTCTGCTACTCTGGATGATGACAGCCATGTCATTGAAAAGTTTTTGAATATGCATATGCATCTACAAAATGTAATTTCTCATCATTAATGAAATTACGAATTTTCCAAGGGGAAAAAAATAATATTAATTGATAATAATAGAAATATTAATAAATAATAATAATCTTAATAACAATAATTATTTAATTCCCCAATCGGGGTGCGTACGAGACCTTTGACACAATCAATGTGTTTAATGGGAGGTGCATCAAAAGAGCAACACACCACCCTCCACATGTGTGGCATGGCTAGCAAGGTCGCTTCGGGTATATGGGAGATTCATAAGAATGCGAGTGGCAGCAGGAGGTGAGATCAATCTTGGTGTGAGTCGTTGAAATACTGCATGAAGAGATAAGAAACTTTGATTTTGAACGGAAATTGCAGCTGTGGACAAAGGAAGAACCAAGTGCAAGCTCGACCAAGCATAGTGTTGGTAAATTGGTATGTTGTTTACTCCCTTTCCCTTTTCACCATGCTGAAAGTCTACTGGAATTATGATTTGGGGTGGGCGGGTGTAATTCTGTGGGGGTTTTGAGAGTCCGAGTCCTGCAATGGCTGTGCTTGCCTCAGAGACCAGGTGCTCAAAATTATGCTCAAAAATCAAAGTGTCAGAATTTTGTTAAACTTAGCTTCAAATCAAAGAGCTCGTCATTCTGATTCCAATGGTGCAAACAACACTTAAATCTGAGCTCGTATGCAGAAGTTAGAGCAAGTCAAAGTTCAGATTTGACTTGCTTACATGGCAGGATTGGATGATGTGGCAAGGTCCTTCAGCGAATGAGGAGGCACCAAGTGGAAAGCTTCCATTGGCCCCTGCACGTCGCAAATCGTGATCAGCTCTAGAAATTGGCCCCCGTGCAGGGAAGGGTGCAATGTGATAAGGCAGGCATGGACATTTACAGAATCGGCCACTGACAGGTATCGGGTTGCGATGCGATCGCAAACGCACATTGGTGAAGGGAAGCATTGAAGATAATCGACCCCAACATACCCGGGTTGTGATGTGATATCACAATGCAAATTGCAACACGGCGGACAGGTCCCGCATATGTATAGGACTGTCGGGTTTTTCCACCGATTGTGATATCCCAAATGTGATACATTTATAGCCTGCAGTTTAAAGTCCTGTCGGGTCCACTGATATCGTAATCGCAAATTGCCACCTTGTTCACAGACCATAAGCCTGCAGTACATTGCTGATTGAGATTTGCAATGGACAATCAGTGCAGACGGGTTATGGCCCACCGCTCGGTTAGCGGATTTTTGGAGCGAAATTGTGGGTTCTTGTCAGATATGGAGCGATTTTTGGAATGAATAGTGGGAGAACTAGAAAAAGTCACAACTTCTTAAGTTTTCCACCAAATTGGTTGTAAAAAGAAGCTAGATAGCCATTTTTTAGTATTTTGAACTAATGGGAGCAGGTTTCATAAGCATTTAAGCATTGTAAACACAATTTTTCACACTTTTGAGCATAATAGAGAGGCCCAAGCCATTGGAAGCTAGATCAAGGAGAGGTAGCCCAGCAGGGGTGAACTTCTTTATCATGTGCTTGTTGTAATGTGTTGTTGATGATGTTCTGTATATGTTTATGTTGTTGTTCAGTTTTTTGGTTTATGTTAAATTGCTCATAAAATTAACATAAAAAATCTTCATTTTACTTGCAAAAATTTTTTATGAATCCTTAAGCACAATGAAAGCATTTTGTTTATAGTCTGAGGAAGAGCTCAGCACTACAAACTAATATTAGAAATTAGATCAATTTGGTATCAAAGCTCTAGGTTTGCTTTGTGAAAGAAGGATTTAATTGTTTGCAAGTTTATGTCATCCTTACAAGATTAAAACTCAAAAGAGGTGAAGGAAAGCTGGTTGGAAGCCCTGAAGTTGTATCAAGGGGAAGAAGAGCAAGGTTGCCACAATATCCAACACCAATTCAGCCTCAAGTTGCAGTTGAGACTCGAGAGATCATGTCTCATGAATGAGAACCTACAAACATGACAGAGGATGAGAAGACCTTCATAAAGGCTTTCTTTGATATGACAAAGATGGTGAAGGTCCTCTATGAAGAGAGGAATAGCAAGTTGCAAGAAGAAAGTTCCAATTTCCCAAAGGAGAAGGCTCTTTAGGACGAGGTAATGGAAAAGGAGGTAATGGGAATGGCGACAAACCTCCACCCTCTCCACCATCTTCTTCATCTTCTTCATCTTCTTCTTCACAAGCATCTTCACACTCTTCCACTAATACAACCCTTACTCATACTCATCATCATTCTTCAAAGGGAACTGGTAAATCACATTTTTTAAAACTTGATGTTAAATTCAAGTTTCCCATGTATAATGGTGAAGTGAATGCAGAGAAGCTTGATAATTGGATTCTTCAGTTTGAGGTCTATTGCAGGATTCAAAACCTTCAAGAGGATGACATAAAGATTCAGTTAGGTTCCTTGAGAATGGAGGGTGCAACACTAGTGTGGTGGGAATCAAAGACCCAAGAAGAGATTAAAAAACACGATAAGGTCTCTATTTCTTAGAATGATTTCATTATTGCAATTAAAAGACAATTCTACCCTCTAGATTATATGCAGAAAGCTATCATGAATTGGTAGAACTTTAGACAGCTTAAAGGTCAAAATGTGCAATATTACACCCAAGAATTCAAAAAAAGGTCTCTGATGTTAGGTGTAGATTTGCAGTCACAGGACGCTTTGTTGAAGTACATAGGGGTTTACACGGTTACTTTAGGCATAATATCTTAGTGTTTAATCCCAATAATGTAGATGATGTGTGTGTGCAACCCACTCATATTGAGGCAAGAGGGAAAAACACCCCGGAAGAAGGTAGTAAAAAGTTATTTAGAGTAAAGGAAAGGAAAAGGCTTTTAAAGGGAAAGAAAAGAAATATGCGTCTATCAAAAAAGGAGAGAAAATTACATGCAAACACTGTTCCAGATAGGGTCACAATGAAGCTCACTGTTGGAAGCTTCATCCCGAAATGAAACCAAAAAGAAACAACAACAAGGGAAAACATAAGACAACTGCAACCACTCAACGGGATTTGGGATCCGATTCGGGCAATGAAACTAAAATTGGAGCCATGGGGTTAAAAGGAAAATAATCCATTGCCAGCATTAGCACTTCAGAATCGCAAAATGAAACTCCAAATGAAAAGAGGAGAACAAAACTATTTCACATAAGGGTGATCTCAAAACATAATAATATTGATACGTTGTTCGATAGCGACTCTCAAGCCAATCTTATCTCTAAAAACATTGTCAATATTTTAAATCTGGAAACTGTTCCACATCATAAACCGTATCCACTTGGATGGGTATGTGACAATGCACAATTGCAGGTTACTAGAAAGTGTAAACTGAGATTCGTTATTACTGCAAATTTCATAGATGAAGTGGAGCTTGATGTTGTGTCGTTAGATATCTGTGGCATGGTTTTGGGCAGCCCATACCTTTATGATAGAAAAGCTATCTTCCATCGACATGAAAATAAATATCATTTATTCAAAAATGGAGTAGAATATATTGTGAGAGCTCACAACAAGAAAACAAATCTTTCGCTTGTTAATGCAGGGCAGATGAAAAGACTGGTGAATTTGAGAAAGAATTTTGTGCTTCTCATGATCAAACCCAAAAATGATGTTGATAATGAAGCTTTTAAAGGTTGTGATTCGAATTTGAAATCTAAATTGGTTGACGTAGTTAACCAATATGATGAAATGTTTTAGGAACCAAAGGGATTACCTCCCAAGAGAGGAATCCAACATGAGATATAGTTGCAGTAGGATTGTCCTCTTCCTAACATTGGCATGTATAGGATGTCAGTGATGGAAAGCGCAGAAATTAAGATGCAAATCCAAGAGTTGTTGAATAAAGGGATCATCAGACCATCTTCCTCGCCTTGTGGTTCACCTATTATCTTGGTGCCAAAGAAGGATGGAACATGGCGCATGTGTGTGGAATTTTGCGCATTAAACAAAATTACGTTAAAGAATTGTTACCCACTGCCTCGAATAGATGATTTACTGGATCAATTGAAAGATGCAAAGTATTTTACTAAGCTGGACTTAAGAAGTGGCTACCATCAAATTAGAATAGCTGAAGGAGACATTTGGAAGACAACATTCAAAACAAAACAGGGTTTGTTTGAATGGCTAGTTAAACCGTTAGGTTTATGTAATGCTCGTGCTACATTCATGCGTGTGATGAATGATGTGTTAAGGCCATGTCTTGATGAATTTTTCATAATCTACTTAGATGACATCTTAATTTTTAGTAAATCCCATGATGAACATGTCATGCATGTAAGAAAAGTACTTGATGTCTTAAAAAAAGAACAGTTGTATCTTAAGATGTCAAAGTGCGGGTTTGGAAATACTTATTTAGTTTACTTGGGTCATATTGTTGGAAGGGGTGAGTTGAAAATAGATCCCTCCAAGGTTGATGTCATTGTAAATTAGCCAAGACCCAAGACAGTTACAGTGGTAAGAAGTTTTCAGGGAGCAACCCAATATTGGAGGAAATTAATTGCTATTTTTTCTCTTATAGCAGCTCCTTTGCATGCATTGACCAACGTGAAAAAGGTTTTTCAGTGGGGAGGCAAACAACAAAATGCCTTTGATGCGTTGAAGGAAAAGATCAGTACAACTCCAGTACTTGCACTTCCAGACTTGAGATAGTCATCTGATATTCAGATAGATTCTAATGACTATGCTATGGGTGCAATCCTCATGCAGCATGGAAAGCCTACCTGTTTTCATTCGAAAACTTTTAATGGTGCATTGATTAACTATCCTACATATGACAAGGAATTGTATGCATTGGTGCAAATTGTGAAAAAATGGAAACACTACCTGATGGATAAGGAAACAACCATTCACACTGATCATCAACCATTGCAATACTTGCAATCTCAATCAAAGTTGCAGCAATCAAGGCAATTCTGATGGATGGGTTTCCTTCAACAATTCTAGTTGGTAATCAGGTATCAGAAAGGTATCTAAAATAAAGTTGTTGATATGCTTTCTAGGCCAATTATTAGTGCATCTACTCTACTCAAGCATAATTATGTTTTACATGAAAGTTATATTGAGAAATATGCATTAGATAATGACTTTCAAGATGTTTATGCAAGCTTGAGTCAAGGTAACCAAGTAGAAGATTTGGATTATCATTTGCATGATAACTTCTTGTACCATCTTGGCAAGCTTTGTATTCTACAGGGAGAAAGAGTTAACATCATAAGAGATGCACATACTTCTCTTATTGATGGTCATTTTGGTGTAAGAAAGACAATGGCATGTCTACAGAGGTATTGTTATTGGCCTCGTATGCTTGAAAGTGTGCCTTGTTTTATTAAAGGATGTTCATTATGTGCAATCAGTAAGCATATTAATAGGAAGTTAGGATTGTACACACCACTTCCAGTTCCTTGACAACCGTGGGAGAGTGTTTCTATGGATTTTGTAGGAGATCTTCCATTGTCAAAAAGAGGTCATGATTATTTGTATGTAGTTGTGGATAGGTTCAGCAAAATGTGTATTTTGATGCCATGTAAAAAGAAAGTTACAACTGAACAAACTACTCAGTTATTCTTTTAGAATGTTTGGGTGCATTTTGGATTTCCCACATCCATTGTTAGTGAGTGAGATTCTCGTTTTGTGGGGAATTTTTGGTCAAACTTGTGGGGATTCATGGACACCAAATTGAAAAAGAGTACATCATTTCATAAACAAACAAATGGTCAAACAGAGGTAGTGAACAGAACAATGATACATCTTCTGCATGGGTATTGCATCAAGCATCCTAAGTTGTGGGATGAACAATTGCAGTATACTCAGCATGCTTACAACTGAGCCAAGCACTCTTCCACTCAAACTTCACCATTTGAGGCATGCATGGGATACTTTCCTAGATGTTGCTATTGAAGGTCATAATGACATAGACAAAGAAAGAAAGTTCATTGAACAAATACAATTGGTACACCAAAAGGTTCAAGAACAGCTTGAGAAAAGCCAAGGAAAGTACAAAGCAAGGTGCAACAAGCATCGTCAATATCACAAGTTTCAAGTTGGTGATGAAGTTTGGCTTCACAGTAACAAAGAGAGGCTCCAATGAGAAGGCAAAAATCTCAAACCAATTAGATATGGTCCATTCAAAATTTTGGGAAAAATTGGTAATAATGCCTTCAAGTTGGATTTGCCTTCATATATGCAAATTTATGTTGTTGTTAATGTTGAGAATTTAAGTTTGTATGAGCCTCCTTTGATTGAAGATCAAGGAGAGAATGTTCAAATTCCATCCATGGAAGATTTTTCTCCAGAATTCCTTGATGTGCTTCAATAATACACTATATTTCATAGAAGAACAAGGACAACAAAAAGGGGAAGTATCGATTATCTTCGAGTGGGGCTAAAAGGCACAATTCCTTCAAAATCAAAATGGATAGAGGTTGAAAAGGTGAGGGAACTATACCCTCACCTACTGAACATTTGAAAGTGATCCTTTCAGGGTCCAAAAAGCTTCCAGTGGGGAGGAGTGATCAGGTGCTCAAAAGTATGTTAAAAATTCAAAGTGTTAGAATTTTGTTAAACTTAGATTTAGATTGAAGAGCTCATCATTCTGATTCCAACGATGTAAACGACACTCAAATCTGAGCTCGTATGCAAAAGTTAGAGTAAGTCAAAGTTTAGATTTGACTTGCTTACATGGTAGGATTGGATGATGTGGCAAGGTCCTTTAGCGAATGAGGAGGCGTCAAGTGGCAAGCTTCCATTGGCCCCCGCATGTCGCAAATCACAATCGCAGATAGATCGGCATTAGAAATTGGCCCCCGTGCAGGGAAGGGTGCGATGCAATAAGGCAGGCAGGGAGGTTTACAGAATCGGCCCCCAAAAAGTATCGGGTTGCGATGCAATCGCAATCGCACATCGGCAAAGGGAAGAATTGAAGATAATCGACCCCTAGCATACCCGGGTTGTGACGTGATATTGAAATCACAAATCACAACACGGTGGACAAGTCCCGCATATGTATAGGACCGTCGAGTTTTTTTGCCGATTGCGATATCCCAAATGTGATACATTTATAGCTTGCAGTTTAAAGTCCCGTCGGGTCTATCGATATCGCAATCGCACATTGCTACCTTGTTCATAGGACCATAAGGCAGTAGGACACTGCCGATTGCGATTTACGATGGATAGTCGGTGCCGACAGATTATGGTCCACCGCTTGGCAAATTTCTCGCTCGGTTAGCGAATTTTTGGAGCGAAATTGTGGGTTCTTGTTGGATATGGAGCAATTTGTGGAATGAATTGTGGGAGAACTAGAAGAATTCATAATTCCTTCAATTTTCCACCAAATTGGTTGCAAAAAGAGGCTACATAGCCATTTTTGAGTATTCTTAAATGATGGGAGCAGGTTTTAGAAGCATTTGAGTATTGTAAACGTAGATTTTTACACTTTTGAGCATAATAGGGAGGCCCAAGCCATTGGAAGCTAGACCAAGGAGTGGTAGCCTAGGAGGGGTGAACTCCTTTATCATGTGCTTGTTTTAATGGGTTTTTGATGATGTTCTATATATGTTCATGTTGTTGTTCAATTTTTTGCTTTATGTTAAATTGCTTATAAGATTAACATAAAAACTCGTCATTTTACTTGTAAAAAAGATTGATGAATCCTTGAGCACAATGAGAGAATTTTGTTTATAATTTGAGGAATATTTTAGCACTGCAAACTAATATTCTAAATCAGATCAGTCGGGTCAGAGGGTATATATTTGGAATTGGCCATGATGCATCACTATTTCAATGCAGTTCAACATATGGCTGATCCGCCGGGGGATTTTCTTAGCGAGGTATAAGAAAGGCAGAGGGTTGCAAGGAGAGGGAAGGGTGGGTTTGTAGGGTTGGGGAATAGAATGCATGCGACCCGCCTAGCATTTTACCGAAAGGCCTTAGGGAACTACTTATGCTAAGTGGTATGGTTGAATATCTATGACCATAAAGCTTGGCCTACTCGCGAAAACTGTGACCATGGTTCCGCATCTCAGCAGGACTGACCCGATAGGGAACTGAAAAATGTAGCAAAGCTTGTGAACGATTGGTGCTGGAAGCTTGAGGGGAATTGGGACGAGGGGAGCAGGGTAACTGGGTGCGTGGGGATTTTGTTGTGGTTGTAACTTCCTGGCAGCCTAGGGAGGGAAATCCTTCGAGTCGCACCCACGAGAGGTGGACTGTATGGAGCCAGGTTTCTAGAAATCATAATTCTAATTACGAGTTGGAACCCTTGTTTGCTTATGGAAAACATGTTAAACTCTATTTTGAACCTCAGAAGGCTAGCAAGAATTTTTTTTCTGGTTTTACGGGTGCTTGTTGGTCTCTGTACAGGTCAATAGGTTGGCAATAGTTCTGGTTACTCGGGAAGTTGGGGGCTCATATCACCGCGAGCATCTACCGCCATAGAACATCATGAAGGAAGTTGAAAAAAATGGTTCATGTGGTGGCTTGAACTTGCAGCACAACCCCGCATGGCCGCGACCGAAAAACTAAGGGCAGATAAGAGGAAGGGCAATCTAGCAACCCAGGGGGCAAGCCGAGAGGCTATAAACTGTCTGTTAGCATCATCAATGAAGCAACAGATTCCTATCATAAGGGCATAAATGAAGAAACTTGAAAGTTGATAGAGGAGTGGGAGGCAGATCTGAACCATCAGACAGGATCCATGGATATTGAAGCAGACGACTGGAGTGTCTTAGTTCTTGACCCAGGGCATACCCAAGGCCGAGTGACCCAATTCAAACAAAGGAATTCTGGGCAAGGCCCTGAAACACATTTCTTTGAATATGGTCGTCGCAGTGCAAACATTCCCAGATTACAAAAGGGACTTCCATAAGCTACCGTTTCAATTGCAGAACTAGGAAGGGCACCTCTAGTGCATTGAAAAGCATTTTCCTTGCATTCTAGCATTTACAGAACTCCCAGGGTCGACTGCAAAATACCTGGCTCCAGTTGAATCTGCCTCAACTGAGGAAGTAGAACAATGAAATTGATGTCTCTTTTTTGTAGATTTTGATGCATATAGCTTTTACTTTTACTTGTAATTATAGTTATGTTAGTAGGCAAGTAGAGAGCGGAATATACATGAACATACAATCATATATGGCTTGAGTAGAAAGACTCAAAATGTATCATTTTTGGATGGCATACCATGCCGTTAAATGACCAACAAACTTGGTTTCCCACAGGGCAAGTTGAGGCCACCTAACAAATTTCAGAATTGGTTGTAACTCGTTGATAAAATCGATAGAAAAAGGAGGTACTACCAAGCTTAACAATAAAATAATAATCTAGTGATAAGAATAATTATTTTAAAATGGTTATAATATTTTTTAATTAATAATAATTAGAGATTAAATATTAATTGCTTACTTGTTATTTTTTAGATTTTTAGATTTTAATTAATTAATTATTATTATTATTATTATTTAACTTATTTATTTGATTTAGATTTATTAATAATAATGGAAACTTTTTCTTTTTTCTTATAATATTTATTTTAATATATTATATAACATTCCAATTTATTTTATTATTATTTAATTTCATAGTTGTTTGAATTTACTGTTGCATCTCTACTATAAACATGTGGTTTTTTTATCCTACTTTCCATTATTTTCTTGATGATGAACTTCATTGGAGGTACGAGATCCAAAAAACCAATGTGATTTATCAGAAGAGTTTTGCTTGATATTAAATATTATTGTTAATAAAAAATAATTATAATTAATGAAAAAATATTATAATAAGGAGTTGTCTATAATGCGACTTTTTGGAGATTCCGGTGACGGAATCCGGCGGAAGAAATTGAGGTTAAATCTTGATTTGTTGCAGTTAAAATGGTTTTTTAACTGCATATTTGGATTCAGCACCCTCGAAAACCCCTGCGACGCTTCCATTGTGCAAAAACTAGCTATCAAACTTGCGATTCCAATAAATTCTTGCCGGATTTCAACCGGAAAAACCCGCCGGAAAGGCTTTCAAAAAGTCGCGTTATAGACAACTGCTTATAATCATTTTAAAATAATTATTGTTATTACTACATAATTATTATTATTAATTAATAGTACCACTTAAATAAATTAATAATATTATTAAATAAATAAATAGTATTAAATAATTTAAAATTAAATAATATTCAATAATTTAATTAAATAGTATAGTAACAATAATATTGTCACTAAAAATAGTATAGTAACAATGATATTGTCACTAAAAGGTCGTGGAGGCGGCGTAGTGGTAAAGTCGGCCTCGTCATGACGGACCGGTCTTGTGTTCGATCCCGAGCAAGGTCGTAGCTCGTCGTGCGAGTAGTTAGTCTAAACCGGGCCAAGCCCACTACCTTTTGATGAAAGAGATCAGAGCGACGCCGAAGATGAACCCTACAGCCGCCGTTGCCTCAGTGCCCTCAGCCGCCGCCTGGCCTCGGCTCTCTGCCGATGAAAGGGAAGTTCGAATCCAGAACAGAAGGCCGGAGTATTCCTTAACACCTGATAAGCAGGCATTGAGCGGAGAATCGGAGCCGAAGCCGAACCCTAGCTGCGAAGCTGCCGCCGCCGTCGCCTCCTTATCCTCGGCCGCCGCTTGGCCTCTGCGCGGCCATGCCGCCGAAAGGGAAGTTCGATTTAGGGTCTATCCATTCGCTCCCCTGCTCCCTTTCCGACTCTCCTCAGCAGATCGACTCGGCTTTCCTGGGCAAAACAACGAGGAGGAGGGCGAACCCGAGATGAAGCTCCATGCGGATGTTGAGCCGAAGAAAGCTGCGAACTTCCATGCGTTGTGCACAGGCGCGCATAGCCATGGCAGCTCAGGCCCCTCCACTGATCAGTGGCCTCTCTACAGATCTGTTGCCCTACCCTTTGCAGCGGATCTGAGCTGGAGCGAAAGCTACCTTAGGCAGAAGATTTTTTCTCCCCTTCGGCCTCCTCTGCGTCAAGAGATGGGAGACCCAAAAGACTCTGGCCCTGTGCTGCTCCAGAAATCTCTTGAAAATTCCTCTGCCCCCTTTCAGGTCCAAATCGCACAGATCTCTGGCAAGACCATTCTGCAATGGGTATACCCTTCAGATCTGGTGCAGAACCTCAAAGTAAATCTGGAACACCGACTTGGGATCCCCTCTGCCCTACAGAGACTTATTTTCCAAGGTAAACAACTCGATGATCCTCTTCCTCTCTCTTTTTACTGCATAAAAAACAATAGCTCTTTAGTGTTTTCCTTTCGCTTGAGAGGTGGAGCTGCAGGTCAATCCTCTTCTGCTCCTCCATACTCCTACAAAGCTGCAGTCCGCTCTGAGATACCCATTTCCCCTGAACCTCCCAAACCCAAGCCTTTCTTGGTTGACAAGTTGGAGGAGGTTCCCTCTGTTGAGATCTCCCACTCTGACCTTGCAGACGACATTCAAAAATTCGCTGAAAGGGCCATCATCTGCAGATTCAATGGGCTCTGGCCTCGCTCAAAGGATCTTTATGACTGGATCAATGACAACTAGACTCACCTCTGCAAGGTTTATTTCTGTGCAAAGGGATATTTTATAGTTCTGTTCGACAATCCCAAGCACTACGAAAAGGCCTTAGAAGAAGGCCCTTGGTTCATGGGTTCAGCAGGACTCTTCTTAACTCCATGGTTCCCAGATTTTGACCCAGCTTCTGCAGTCATCACTAAAGCCCCTGTCTGGATCAGACTTCCAAATTTTCCAGTACACCTGTGGCACACAGCAGTATACAGGCAAATAGGCAACACCTTGGGCAGCTTTTTAATGGGAGATTACGGGAGGGAACAACAAGGTCTCTATACATATGCTAGAATATGTGTGGAGCTAGATTTAAGCAAGGGACTGCCAGAGCAAATCAATCTCAAGATCAATGACACTGTTTGGACCCAGATCCTAGATTACGAAAACACTGCCTTCCGATGCCGCCACTGTCACCTAACAGGGCACCTGCAGAACTCCTGCCCATCGCTGACTGCAAGAACGAAAAAAGGCAACTACGCAAAAACCAAACCCAAGCGTTGGACCCCCTGTTCTCCGCCGCCAGCAGGGAGCTCTGACTCCCCAAGCTCGGAGGATGAGGAAAGCGATTCAGAACCGGACCAGGCGCCTCAGCCGATGGATCCGTCCACAGATACTCAGGGGCACACCTCTGTCACAACAATCTCCCAGAAACGCGCCCATGAGACTTCCTCCTCTGAATCAGAAAAGGAGATCCCGAAGATAGAGAATTCCAGTCTTCAAGTTGTTTTAGCTCACACTCCCCATGATGGCTGGAAAAAAGTCAATAAAAAGAAAGGGAAAAAACATTGTGTTGAAGTTTCTGCCCCAAAGTGGGGTAAAAGTCAGTTAGTCAGTCTTTGCTCGCAAGTTATTTGATGTAGCTCCGAGATTGAATCTCTTTTTCTCCGGGACCGAGGTTGATGGTTTCATCATTTCTGGTCTGCCGGTCTCTTGATTCTCTTGATTGTACTATATTTTACTCAATAGAATTAGTCTAAATTCAGAAAAAAAAAATATTGTCACTAATAATATTAATTAATTATTAATTTAGATAAATATTAAAAAATATTATTTATTTATATTAAAAAATACAAATAATTATTTAATTCATTGTTTTTATAAAATTTAATTCATTAATTTATAAGAAATAAACATGATGGCACAGGGGCATGTATAAATAAACTAGCCCTCCCTTTTTTTTGACAAATTTTCTTTTTATTGTAAAATGAAATTCTAAACAGAAAAATTATTTTGGCTTGCCAAAAGTTGGAAAACTTCTAAAAATTATATTTTTTTCTCAAAAAAGGGCGAAAAGTATAAAACGAGCACTTCCAAGATATCAGATGGACCACTCTGCAAACTGACTTGTACATATACTTTAACTTGTATATATTTTTAATACATGTTAATTTTTAATAATTTTCTAATTTTAAACATTTATAAATTATATAGTTTAAATAATTGATCGATGATTATCTTTGATATATAAATTGTAAATGAGAAAGTCTTCCAGATTAATCACATCATTAGGATTTGGTTGACCTTGCGAACCAACTAATGTGGTTCATCCTCATGACAAAGGTGAAAAAATCAATCAACCCTAAAGAATAAATAGCAAGGATGCATTAGAGTCCAGAGTTAGCTGTTAGGAATTAGTTATTAAAATAATTAAAATAATCCTTAACTATAAACTAGCGATTAGGAATTAGCCTTAGAGAATTAAATTTTTAAAAATTATATTAAGAATTTAAGTATAAGAGAATTTATTAAAATAAGCATAATATTCTTAATAAAAAATGAATTAAAATAAAATAAAATAATGAATTGAAATTATATTAAGAAAATTATGTAATTTTTAATTCATAATATTTAATGAAAAAAAGAGGATACATGGGGTGAAATTAAGAAGAGAGAGATAGAATCCATCTCTTACCTAATTTTCAACTATCATCCCTTTTAAGATTGATTGCATGCTTCTCAATTTCAATAGCCTCTCTAAGCTTCCTATGATATAAGTGATTAACCCTAGCAATGACTCTGGAATTCTCAATGCAAACATGGTGTTTGGATTTCTCCACACGTTCAGCTAGATTTGATGAGTGGGGAACGATTGTACATAATGTCTTATGCATTCTCTTCGATTCTCTGGTTAATGGAGCGACCAATTTCTCCAATGTAGGGAATCCCACAGGAACAAGTGATCGAGTAAACCCCTTTCATGTCTTTAGGGTCCAATGGGTCCTTAATAGATCTAAGAGAATTTCTAATGGTATTAAGGGGTTTGAACGAAGTAGAAACTTTATTCTTTTTAAGAATATGGGAAATTTTGTCAATGGTCCCTTGGATAAACGGAAGCTGCACTTTAGAGATATGATCATAACAAGGAGACTTAACCCTCGATTCTTTATAGGCTCTTTAAAAAGCCTTGAGGCCTCGAGTTCTGATATATCCATTATTTTCAAAAACTTTAAGAAGATGATATTTTTCCTACTTCAGGTGATTCTCATAAGAAATTCTCAGAGAACGAGTTGCAAGAGTGCTAAGGACCCCAAATTTTTGCGTTGGAAAATGATGAGAACTGGCATGAAGATATTGTTCTGTGTGAGTTTTTTCACGAAAAACTTGGTGAGAAATGGAACCATCATTCATTCTAGAGAGGAGGATGTCAAGGAAAGGAAGGCACCTGTTTACCTCAACGTCCATTGTGAATTTTATGGAGTCTAATTGAGAATTAAGATGGTTAAGAAACAAATCTAATTTCTTGCGACCATGAGGCCAAATGGTGCATGTATCATCAACAAACCTCTTCCATCTTTTAGGGCGAAATTGAGCAAACGCTAAAGCCTTGGTCTCAAAATCTTCCATGAATAATTTAGCAACAATAGGGGAAAGAGGAGAACCCATCGCCACCCCACAAGTTTGTTCATAGAACTCGCCTTGGAAACTGAAGAAAGTAGAGGTGAGGCAGAGGCCAACTAATTTGGCAATGTCATTGTTAGTGATCTGATTTATGACATCAATGGCCTCTTGAATAGGGATTTTTGTATAAATGGAAACAACATCAAAGCTTACTAGCAAACCCCCTGGGTCCAACCTAATATCTTTCCATTTTTTACCAAAGGAAGCAGAGTTCTTAACAAAGGAAAATGTGTGACCAATAAGAGGTTTGAGCCTTTGAGCCAAGAATTTTGCAAGAAGATAAGTAGGTCGACCTATTGTGTTAACAATAGGTCCCAAGGGGACCCCAATCTTATGATTCTTTGGAAGGTCATCAATTATAGGGGTGATGGGAATGTTTTCAAAAAGCTTTTTACTGAGAGGTTTAAGAGAACTATTCGATTTAATGGCAGTCGTTACTTCTTTAGAAACTCTTTTAATGGGATTCTTATTAAGTTTGATGTAACTACCACTATTATAAAGATGGTCTATCATTTTGTTAACATAGTCAGATTTATCTAAAATGACAATGACTCCACCTTTGTCATATTTAAGGATGACAATGTCACGGTTATCCCTTACGACTTTAATGGCAACAAATTCATTCTTGTTAATGTTTCTGTTGGGAGGCTTAGCCTTCCTAAGAACGATAGCACAATCTTTCCTAGTAACCTCTTTACATTATCACGAAGGTCTCTAATACCATATTCGATGTTACAAATCATGTCATCTATGGGAATCTTTTTCTGGGTAAGGACAAAATTAAACCCTTTATCAAGGAAGCTAAAAACAGAGGAATCAAAATTTCTACCAGAGAGATTAATAACATTTTTAAAAATATGAGGGGAATTATTATTATTATTATATCATTATTGTTGAGGATATTATCGTTGACGTTATTATTATTAACAAAATTGTTATTATTATTTAATAAAAAATCATTATTATTCGAAATGTTATTAGTTAAAATTTTATAAGAGAAATTATTGTTATTATAACCAAAATTATTGTTATTGGAATTTATGTTAGTTGAAAATTTATTATGCATTAAATTATGGTTATCAATGTTAATATTAATAATAAAAAAATAAATTATTAAGAATGATATGCTTATTTTAATGAATTTTCGTATACTTAAATTCGTAATATAATTTTTAAAAATTTAATTAATTAAATTATTTTAATATTAATAAAAATATTAAACTTATTCTAATAAATATTCTATTACTTTCTATACAATTTTTATCCCTTATAATATTATTAATTTTATTTAATTAATTCTTATAATATTATTGTAAATTGATATAGATATATACATATAATTAAATAAATAACGACTAATTCCTAACAACTAGTTTAAAATTAAATATCATTTTAATTAATTTAATAACTAATTCCTGACGGCTAACTTTAGACCTTGATGCATCCTTGCTATTTATTCTTAAGGATTGATTGATTTTTTCACCTTTGTCTTGAGGATGAATCACATTAGTTGGTTCGAAATGTTGACCAAATCCTAATGATATGATTAATTTGAAAGACATTCTCATTTTAAATATGGATCACAAAAGTCTAAGATCTAATATATAAATTACATTTTAAATAACATATTTAAATTCTTGTTTGAATTTACTATGGGTTTTTTTGGCATATTGGAGTCCAAGATGTAGATAAATCGATTACATATGAAGTTGAAATAGTAAAAGGGACTCGAAAATTGCATTCAATTAAAACAAGAGAGTACCAACATGCATTTGCATTTGATAGAAGAAAAAAACTTATTTTTATCTTGTTTGCATAGAGAACACACAATTCAATGATGTTTGTGAAAACAATATGTATGTGAAAGCTTGGCAACATACAAAAATTAATACAAAGGGGAAAATGTCACTTGCAAGCTTCGAAGAGATGGAATCAAAGGAGACTATAGTGTCATCTAAAGGTGATCAAGTTTCTGATCTTGTTAGAGAAGGTAACATTTCAATTGCTTTCAAAGGATATGTGTGTGTGTGTGTGTGTTTTATGTTTTTAAAATAATTGTGTATAAGTATCTAAATAATAGTTAAAATATAGATCTAAATAGATAATAAAATCAAGTACATGTTGATAACTAATTTCTTGTTAATTATGATATGAATTTACACTTTTTTTGTGCAGGAGATGTTTTTGTTGTAGTTGCACCCATTAACAACATAGAAAATGTCAAGTATTATTTGATGTGGTGCACTAAACGAAAGATGAAGTTATTGGAGTACTATTATGATAACGATTTTATATATGAAAGAGGGTATATTATACTAAAATAATATTTTTCCCAAGAAACTCATCAAATTGAGAGTCATGTTTACTTTCAAGACTATGAACCCGATGCCATAAGTTTTCAATATAGTCACTTGGTGTGTGTCGCGCACATAAAGTTGATAGAAGTTCAATCAAGAGAAAAATCAAAAGTTAAAAAGTGGAGAATGTCAAAAGTTGACTATAACGGATCATTGAGGATGGCATTCCATTATAATTTATTTAATTGAACTTCCCAACAATATCTTCCCCTTATATTCATCTTTGAGAAAGAGTTCAAGTAGATTATTAGTCTTTATTTTTGTGCACTCTTAAGTTGTCCATTCTAGCTAGTACTAAGTATTACAAAATTGTTTTCATTAATATGGTGGCTTTGTCATCAAGTTAAAAATAAATTCAAACATCTCAAATACTACTATAATGTAAGGATGTAGCATATCACAATTTACTTGTTTGTTGTTGAATATACACTTATCATGTTTGCACTGCATTTTTCTTTTTTATGTCATCATTTTATCTTTTCAAATATTTTTATTGCTATCTTAGTAACATTATTTACTTTATTAAAATAGCATTACCATTAAAAAATGAATTATTATAAAAAATGCATTTTATTTTGTTTGTCCTATACATGTAGTGCATACAAAACATAATAAAACTAACAATGCATGCTCCACACATAGTATTTAATATTTGAAAATTTCATTTACTTTAATGTACTTTTGAGATTAATGCAACTTCAGTTGATTTAAAATTGTAATTTTTAACTCTCAATCTCTAAGCTTTCCCAAATTTTATGAAAAATACAATTTAGTATCTGAAAGTAGGCTTTAAGACAAAGAAGGTAATTTAGAATGAATTTTTTATAATCCAATTTTATAATATGTTTGCATTGCAAAAATTTATATATTTTAAGTTTTATGATTATTTTAGACATCTACACCAATATAAGATTCATGAATGCAAAATGTACCATGTTTTGTAATTTGAAATTTTACTATTCATTAAACAACTTGACAAAACAACTTCACAAAACCTAAGAATCAACCTAAATTCGTATTATCTTTTACTAACATTCTAAGAATCATCAGGCAAAATGTACCAACCAAATGCAAATTTACGAACATTGCTTCATATTCATGAACTTATATATAAAACCTTTAATCATCAAACCATGCATCATGTAAAATGTAACATGTTTTAAATAATGTTTATAGTTGACTAAACTAACAAACTATAACTTGGAACCTTACATCAAACAAAGAGTTGGAAGTTAACTAGAACAACCAAGAAAAGGTTGATCCATGAGAACTTTGGTGGGTAATAATGAAATCCAAAATGGCATGCATTCTACTTGTCATTTAACTTGAAACATACATTACTTGAAAAGTTGGTATGAGAAACTGTGACTATTACGAAGGTTATCGAAAGTTGGGTTCTAAAACTCTACATATGTGAGTCATACAAAGTACCAACTAAATGCAAATTTACTATAGTATGTTTGCTTTGAGAAACTTTATATTAAACGTTAAGTATCAATAGTCCTTCTATATAAGATGATGATCTATTCATGAATGCAAAATGTATACATGTACTAGATGTTTTATAATGAAATTTTAAGTTATATGATTGTTTTAGACATCTACTGATCCGAATGGGATCCATAAAGAACTGTCAAAGGAACCATGACTGTATCAGGTCGAGACAGACATCAAAGAATTCAAAAACAGCGATAAAAAACACCTCAAACCAGTGGCAGTGGCATCCAGCATGGAACGACGAGGACCTCGGTCAAAGCACGCTGACTGAGGCCCATGGAGACTGCGCGGGAGGCGAAATTAGCCCCTGGGAGGCCCAGATTAGGAAACAACGGAGGTTTTTGATGCGTGATCATCGCTGGGCGAAAAGGCTCGAAATGGAGAAGTCCCGAGTGCTTGGTCATGTGGAGAACCGAAGGCCAAAAGGAAAAAAAGGGCTAAAAGCTAAAAGGCGGGACCCGCTCCGAAACCAACGGTATTGATCGGGGGCTCCTTGAATGGTAAGCGGTTTTGGATGAAAGCAGACTGATTCCACTCAGAGATCAATGCGTGGCGAGTGGAGGAGAGAGAAAACTACCGCTCATCGCGCGCTAACGGTCGAGCAAGTCAACCGTGCGAAATGAGCGGATGACGTTGGATCTGGGGGATCCAGATCGGACGGCTGAGATCACGCCCGATGGGGAAGCAGAATCGACGAGGGAATAAGCCGCAGTTTGTAAATATTTGAGGTCCGCTCTGACCGCCACGGTGGAGGAAGACTCATTCCACGACGTAACCGAAGAAATGAACCGACGAAGCAGGCTGGCGCTTTACAGGAGGACATGTGGCCACTCCCTGTGAGCTTGGTGATGACGCCGAATAGGGAACTCCAAACGCAACTGCAGAAGGCGATTCGATGGAGGTGGAAGAGGAACTGAATAGTCTTGAGCTCGAATGGCTTAAAGCCACGAACAAAGATGGAAAACATACAGACAAAGAGAAAAGAGGAACCATAACCCCGAGAGGAGGACGAGAAATCAGAGAAGAAGACAGTGAATTAAAAGAAGAAAGGAGACAGAGGGCCGAGTTGACCAAAGCCAGCATCGAGCACCAGAGAGCTTGAGAGATTCAAGCCATCCCCAAGAGGATCTGTCAGACCCGAGAGGTCAAGGAGCTGGTAGGCAGAAGAGTCTGTGCACTCCAGTGGCTTAGGGAATCCAAGAACCACCCTGCCAAGCAAACCTGTTTCAGGAGACTCAGATTGAGTCCTTGCATTGTAATTCTCTGCTTAAGACACAATAAAATAAGGCCACCATTGAAAGCTGGACTGGAGATGTAGCCCTGGAGAATAGGGTGAACTCCTTATTAAATTCTTGTGTTCTTGTATTTGCTTACTGTATTTCTCTACTGTCCTTCCATTTCAAGTGTCTATGTATTGGCAATCTGAACAATCCGTTGCTTAAATAACATAGAAACACACACCAACACATGAGTCTGTAATACCTGTATTCAATAAATCTTTAACTGAGGTCACTCATAGGGTGATTATCAGATCAAGTGGTATCAGAGATTTAGGCTGTAAGGTTAGACAAGCTTGTGTTGGTTTAGCTGTTGACTGCTCACTAGATCAAAGCTCAAATTAGGAGAAGGAGAGTTGGTAGAAACTAATCCTGAAATTGGGAGAGTCTATCCTCGGAAGATAATGTCAGAAGAAGGTTCTATGGGGCCAGACCCTCAATTCATAGAAATTTTCCTAGCTATAAAGTCTATGGTAGAAGAAATGTATAAGGACTTTAGAAAGCATAAGGATGAAGACTCCTCAGGTTCTAAACACGATCAAGACGAAGATGAGTCTCACTTCCATGACCACTCCAAAGGAAAAGGGAAAGAGAAAAGCTTTCTCACACCTCCTAATATCCTTGTGCATAATAAGAAAGAATCTTTGATCAAGCTAGATGTTAAATTTGATTTGTCTATATATGATGGAGAGCTAAATGATAAAAAGTTGGACAATTGGATTAGACAAATTGATGTGTATTGCAGGGTACAGAACATAGACTCAGACAAGAGTAAGATTCAACTGGCAAGCCTACGCCCAGGAGGCACTGCCTTGGTTTGGTGGGAAGGCAGAACCCAAGCTGATATGAAAAGACATGGTAAGACTATCTCTATTTGGAGTGACTTTGTTTCTGCAATCAAAAAGCATTTCTATCCATTGGCCTACATGCAACAAGCCATGATGAGTTGGCAAACTCTTCGACAGTTGAAAGGGCAAAGTGTGCAAGGGTATACTCAAGAATTTAGAAAGAGAGCATTGATGATGGGTATCTCATTAGACTCACTAGATACTCTTTTGAAGTACATTGGTGGTCTACATAGCTACATGAGGCATACCATCCTCATTTTTAATCCCACTAGTATAGATGAGGTATCTGTACAAGCTACCCATCTAAAAGCTAGAGGAAAGAATGAAAATCCAAAAGTTGGGGGACCATCCCAACCCACTACAAGCAAGAGCAAGGAGAAAAGAAAGAAAAAGTGGAAAGCAAGGAAGGCTACCACTGCATAGAAAAGCAAAGCTTTATGCACTCACTGTAAAATGGATGGGCATGATGATGATCATTGTTGGATTCTGCATCCAGAGTTGAGACCTAAGAAGTCTGAGGGCAAGAAGAAGAACACTGCTGCAGCTGTTCAGAAAGATTTGGGGTCATACTCAAGAGATGAAACAACTATTGCAGCCACAGGTATAAAAGGTAAGAATTCTAAAGCATCTACTAGTAATTCTGCTCAATCTGTTATTGATGAAGAAAATGAGAGAAAAAGACATGAGATTTTCCATATTCGAGTTGTTTCCAAACATCAAAAGATTGATACTTTGTTTGATAGTGGCTCACAAGTAAATCTAATTTCTGAAGCAATTGTAAAGAAATTGGGATTAGCAACTACACCTCACAAGAAACCATACCCATTAGGATGGTTGAATGATAAAGCACAACTACAAGTGACTAGACAGTGCAAACTCAAGTTCTCTTTTGGGCCAGCATTTGTAGATGAGGTTGAGTTAGACATAATTCCTTTGGATATATGTGGAATTGTTTTAGGAAGTCCTTACTTGTATGATAGAAAGGCTATTTTCTATAGAGCTGAGAACAAGTATCTGCTTGTTAAAGACGGAATCGAATACTTTGTAAGATCTCATAAGCTTAAGAATAATTATACTCTCATAAACTCAGGGCAGATGAAAAGAATGATAAATTCATGCAAACAATTCTTACTGATGGTTGTAAAGGAAAAGAAACTTGATAAAACCAATGTATTTGAGGGTTGTAATGCTGAACAACAAGCTGATATAGAAAAGGTTGTTTTAGAGTATGATGTCTTATTTCAAGAACCTAAAGGTCTGCCACCCAAAAAGGGAATAGTACATGATATTATTTTGTAGCAAGATGTTCCATTGCCTAACATTGGAATGTAAAGGTTGTCTGCTTTAGAGAATGCTGAAATCAAGAAGCAGCTGCAGGAGTTGCTCGAGAAAGGGTTCATCAGGACTAGCACATCACCATGTGGATCACCAATCGTTTTGGTGAGAAAGAAAGATGGCTCGTGGAGAATGTGCATTGAATACTGAGCACTGAATAAGATAACAATCAAAAATCATTATCCCCTTCCTCGCATAGATGATCTTTTAGATCAATTGAAGGAAGTTGTTTCTTTCACCAAGCTGGATTTGCACAGTGGATACCATCAGGTCACGGTTGCAGAACAAGATGCATGGAAGACTGCTTTCAAAACAAAGCAGGGATTGTATGAGTGGCTGGTTATGCCTTTTGGCTTAACTAATGCTCTTGCTACTTTCATGAGATTAATGAATGATGTACTCAGACCTTTTCTTGATGATTTTGTTATTGTGTACCTGGATGACATTCTGATTTTTAGTAAAATGTGGGAAGAACATTTAAAGCATGTTAAGTAGACATTAGATGTTTTGAAAAGAGAATTTTTTTATGTTAAACTCTCAAAATGTGAATTTGGCAAAACATCTCTAAACTACTTGGGTCATATAGTAGGGGGAGGTGAATTGAAAATAGATCCCTCTAAAGTGGCAGTCACTGTAAACTAGCCTAAATCCAAGTCTACTACAGAAGTGAGAAGCTTCTTAGGAGCAGCACAGTATTGGAGGAAGTTCATTTCTAACTTTTCCTCAATTGCGACTCCCTTACATGCTTTAACAGGATTGAATAAGATGTTTCAGTGGGGAGGAAAACATCAGAAAGCCTTCGACACCTTGAAAGAAAAGATTAGTACAACACTTGTACTAGCACTGCCAGATCTGCAAAGACCATTTGAGATCCAAACTGATGCTAGTGACTATGCCATGGGAGTAGTGTTGACACAACACGGTAAACCCATATGTTATCATTCTAAGACTTTTATTCCTGTAGTAGTTAACTATCCTACATATGATAAATAATTGTATGCATTAGTTCAGAGTGTGAAAAAGTGGAAACATTACTTAATGGGCAAAGAGACAGTAATACATACTGATCATTAGCCACTTCAATATTTGCACTCCCAAACTAAGCTGCAGCAATCAAGACATTACAGATGGATGGGTTTTCTACAACAGTTTCATTTAGTCATCAGATATAAAAAGGGCATACATAACAAAGTTGCAGACATGTTATCTAGACCCATTATAAATGCATCTACCATACTTAAGCATAATTCTATACTACATGAAAGCTACATTGAACAATATGCTCAAGATATGGATTTTAAAGATGTATATGCAATTTTGAGTCAAGGCAAAAGAGTAGAAGAATTGGATTATCATGTGAACGATCGACTCTTATACCATTGTGAGAAACTCTGCATTCCACAAACTGAGAGAGTAAAGATAATTAGGGAAGCACACACTTCTCTGATATCAGGTCACTTTGGGGTAAGTAAAACAGTTGCACAACTGCAAAGGTTTTGTTATTGGCCGAAGATGAATGAGACAGTTTCTAGATATGTAAGAGGATGTGCTATGTGTGCTAAAAGCTAGCCCATCAACAGAAAACTAGGCTTGTACACTCCATTGCCAATTCCTTCTCACCCTTGGGAAAGTGTTTCCATGGATTTTGTTGGAGGACTACCTAAATCTAGGAAAGGTCATGATTATCTATATGTTGTTGTGGATAGGTTCAGAAAAATGTGTATTTTGATACCTTGTAATAAATAGATTACAGCTGAACAGACTGCAAAATTGTTCTTTGAACATGTATGGGTTCATTTTGGATTACCCACTTCCACTGTATCTGATCGAGACACCCGATTTGTGGGGAAGTTTTGGTCAAGTCTGTGGGAACTGATGGACACCAAACTGAAGAAAAGCACAACTTTTCATCCACAAACTGATGGCCAGACAGAAGTAGTTAACAGGACAGTGATCCAATTACTGAGAGGATATTGCAGCAAACATCCTAAGCTTTGGGATGAACACTTGTGTTATGTGCAACATGCTTACAACAGAGCAAAGCACTATTCTACATAGAGATCTCCTTTTGAGACCTGTTTTGGTTTCACACCAAGGTCTCCTTTGCATTTTGTCTTTGGTAAAGATACCATGGTTGATGAACACAATGATGTGGACAGGGCAACTAGGTTCATTGAATAGATCCAGGAGATCCACCAGGCAGTACAGGAATAGCTGGAAAATAGCCAAGCCAAATACAAGTCTAGGCATGACAAGCATCAGATGGAGCATAATTTTCAAGTTGGTGACCAGATCTGGCTGTATATCAGCAAGGACATGATGCAAGGTGAAGGTAAAAAGCTAAAGCCTATCAGGTATGGACCCTTTAGGATACTTGAGAAGATTGGTGAAAATGATTTTTGCCTTGATCTACCAGCTTACATGCACATCTACTCAGTGGTAAATGCAAATTGCTTGAGATTGTTTGAACCTTCAATGATTGAGGATCTTGAAGAGCCAAGTCAATTGCCTTCTATTGATGACCTGCTACCTGAATATCTTAATGAATTGCAGGAAGACACTGTATTGGACATGAAGGTGAGGACGACGCACAGGGGAGATGTGGAGTACCTCAAGATTGGGCTCAAAGGTTCAAAGCCAAGCAATGCAAAATGGATTGAGATTGGGTAAGTGAGAAAATAGTACCCTCACTTAGTCGATGCTTGAAAACCAACTTTTGGTGGTCCAAAAGCTTTTCAGTGGGAAGGTCGTGATCTGAATGGGATCCATAAAGAACTGTCAAACCATGACTATATCAGGTTGGGACAGACATCAAAGAATTCAAAAAAAGTGATCAAAAACACCTCAAACCAGTGGCAGTGGCATCCAGCGTGGAACAATGAGGACCTCGGTCAAAGCGCGCTGACCGAGGCCCATGGAGACTGTACGGGAGGAAAAATTAGCCCCTGGGAGGCCCAGATCGGGAAACAAAGGAGGTTTTTGATGCGCGATTACTGGGCGAAAAGGCTCGAAATGGAGAAGCCTCGAGCGCTTGGTTGTGTGGAGAACTGAAGGCCGAAAGGCAAAAAAGGGCTAAAAGCTAAAAGGCGGGACCCACTCCGAAATCGACGGTATTGATCGGGGGCTCCTTGAACAGTAAGCAGTTTTGGATGAAAGTGGAGTGATTCCACTCAGCGATCGACGCGTGGCGAGTGGAGGAGAGAGAAAACCACTACTCATCGTGCACTAACGGTCGAGCAAGTCAAACGCGTGAAATGAGCGGACGATGTTGGATCTGGGGGATCTAGATCGGATGGATGAGATCACGCCCGATGGGGAAGTAGAATCGATGAGGGAATAAGCCGCAGTTTGTAAATATTTGAGGTCCGCTTTGACTGCCACGGTGGAGGAAGACTCATTCCACGACGTAATCGAAGAAATGAACCGACGAAGCAGGCTGGCACTTTACAGGAGGACATGTGGCCACTCCCTGTGAGCTTGGTGATGACACCAAACAGGGAACTCCAAACGCAGTTGCAGAAGGTGATTCGACGAAGGTGGAAGAGGAACTGAATAGTCTTGAGCTCGAATGGCTTAAAGCCATGAACAGAGATAGAAAACATACAGACAGAGAGAAAAGAGGAACCAGAACCCCGAGAGGAGGACGGGAACTCAGAGAAGAAGACAGTGAAGCAAAAGCAGAAAGAAGACAGAGGGCCGAGCTGACCAAAGGCAACATCGAGCACCAGAGAGCTTGAGAGATTCAAGCCATCCCTGAGAGGATCTGTCAGACCCGAGAGGTCAAGGAGCTGGTAGGCAGAAGAGTCTATGCACTCCAGTGGCTTGGGGAATCCAAGAACCACCCTGCCAAGCAAACCTATTTCAGGAGACTTAGATTGAGTCCCTGCACTGTAATTCTCTACTTAAGACACAATAAAATAAGGCCACCACTGAAAGTTGTACTGGAGATGTAGCCTTGGATAATAGGGTGAACTCCTTATTAAATTCTTGTGTTCTTGTATTTTCTTACTGTATTTCTCTGCTGTCTTTCCATTTCAAGTGTCTGTGTATTGGCAATCTGATCGATCCGTTGCTTAAATAACATAGACACACACACCAACACATGAGTCTGTAATACTTGTATTCAATAAATCTTTAATTGAGGTCACTCGTTGGGTGATTATTAGATCATCTACACCGTTATAAGGTTCATTAATGCAAAATGTATCATGTTTTGTAATTTGCAATTTTTGTAATTTTGCAAATTTACAGACTTTTCTCCATATTCATGAACTTAAACGTAAAACCTTTAAGCATCAAACCATGCATCATGCAAAATATAACATGTTTTAAATAATGTTTATTGTTGATTAAACTCACAAACTATAACTTGAAACCTTACATCAAATAAAAAGTTGGAAGTTAACTATAAAAACTAAGCAAAGGCTGATCCATGAGAACTTTGGTGAGTAATAATGGAATCCAAAATGACATTCATTCTACTTATCATTTAATTTGAAACATGTACATCACTTGAAAATATGGTATGAGAAAATTGTAACTATTACAAAGGGCATCGAAATTTGGGTAGCAACTTTATATTAAAAGTTAAGTATCAACCCGCATCCATAGAAGCCCTTCTATACAAGATGATGATCTATTCATGAATGCAAAATGATATATAGTTATATGATTATTTCAGACATCGACACCATTATAAGATTCATTCAAATGCAAAATGTACCATGTTTTGTAATTTGCAATTTTACTATTCATTAAACAAATTGACAAAACAACTTTGAACAAAACCCAAGAATCATATACTAACATTATGAGAATCATCATGCAAAATGTAACAACTAAATGCAAATTTACTTTCATTGCTTCATATTCATGAACTTAAGTGTAAAACCTTTAAGCATCAAACCATTCATCATGCAAAATGTACCATGTTTTATAATGCAATTTTATAGTATGTTTGCCTTGAACAACTTTATATTAAAAGTTAAGTATCAACCCACATCCATAGTAGCTCTTCTATACAAGATGATGATTTATTCATGAATGCAAAATGTATACCATATTTTATAATGCAATTTTAAGTTATGATTGCATTTTAGACATCTACACCATGATAAGATTCATGACTACAAAATGTACCATGTTTTGTAATTTGCAATTTTACTATTCATTAAACAATGCAAAACAACACAAAACCTAAGAATTTGAAGCCAATTCCATATTACCTTCTACTAACATTATAAAAATCATCATGCAAAATGTACTTAAACTCCAAAATTATCATATTAAAAATCAATTCGTAATAAATATTCCTATTTAAAATATGTCCAAAATTTATATCATTATAAAAGTAAATATAATAGAGAGTTGTCAAATAAAAATATGCATCAAAGATATCATTATTCATAATAAAGAGTTTTACTTTAAATATGTCCAAAATTTATATCATGATAAAAGTAAATATAATAAAAACATTGTCAAATAAAAATTTGCATCAAAGAGAATCTCGCTAAAATATACGATCTATCAAAATCCTTGTGCTCTCATGGGTGCCCTACACAACATGTGTAATATGCATATATACATAAGATTGTGTACTTTAAAAATTAATTTTAATGTTTTAAAATTAAATGAGAATTTAATCATCAAAACAAAATTATAAAAGGTTTCAAATTCCATGTAATACCCCGTGGTGTTCCCACTCCATTGCACCCTCATGGAAGCCCTGTACAACACATGTACACATATATATTAAAAATTTAAAATTGCACATGAAAATGCTATTCCTAATATTAAAAAAAATTGTAACAACTTTTAAAAGTTGTGTAGATGATCCAATCCTCGTGTTGGCTTGTTGGGGCCTGACCCAAGTTTGGAGTTAATTAGCCAAACAAATCCCGGTACTACTGGCCCTTTCGGCAACAGTCCACGGAGCGCGGACTGAAGTCTCACCCGAAGTAGTATGGGAGGGTGTTAGAACTAGGTTTCCACACCTTGGAGATGTCTGATGAGTTCGACTGGTCCACGGTTTGTCCTTGCGCATGGGTTGCTTCATGCATTTTCCCGTTCCTCGTGGCCTGATATACTGCATTCGCACAACCCTACCCAGGGGTTGAGCACCGCGCTCTGCGTTATTACCTAAGACCTTGCTTATATTCCAATATTAGTTAATTATCTTTTCCTACTTCAGTGCTTTAAGTTATACTTAACAACATAAAACATTCATGCAGGTGCGCGCAGTAAATAAACAATATATTTGCAAATCACATTCATTCATGCAATACACCATAAAAGATACACATAATTATAGCAAAACTTCTCTTTATTGATTCTTTCCACGGTTACAGACTTGACTCACCCTGCACACTTAGCAGCAGCGGTTCGTGCACTCAGCTACAAACTACTAGGCCTCTGCGCACACAGCTGCAGAACCTTCTCCTACTCTACAACCCAAAGACATACTTCACACTGCGACTCAATCACTCAAACTTCTCATTCTTCTTTATTAGTTACCCTCCTCTTACACTTAGAGCCTCGCTCTATTTATACAATCCCATGGTCCACGAACTATGGGTAGGTCTATCCAGCCGACATTACATTACAAAATTAGCGCAGACAACCCTGTGACTCTATCATACTTTCACGTCCTGTGCTCGCAATTCATGGAGATTTTACAACAATATTTGGTCAAAACTTGGGCTTTAAGCCCCAAAACATGCCTTGGGGGAGATTCCATGCCCAACATGCCCCCAACACAAACATCGTGACTCGCCCTCGAGTCACTTTGTTGGCGTGAAGATCTTTGCGCAGAGTCCCTCCAACTGTTCTCGAACTACACAGAGGTCAGCACTGCATTGAGCTACTGCTTGCTGGATCTGCTGCATTCATTGTTCCGAGACCTCTATGTTGGGAGTGCTTCTCTGCATCAATGTGTGCATCCCCTGCATTGTGCAAGCTTGCCTTCAATATCTACGGTGATGGTGAAGGCCTCGCCGATCCAAGGCTAAACGCATGCCTTTAGGACTGCTTCCTTGTGTCGCGCTGCGTCCACCTACTCTTTTAGCACTTTAGCCTGCTGCATCCGCGCGAGCCTCTGAGTGAGCATCACCGTCTGCGCAGTTCCTTTGACGCTTTGTACTGCTGTTGGAGTTCTCGCGCCTATGTCTCCAAGCGCTGGATTTTGGGGTCCTCCTGCAGATTTGTGAGGACATCAAATGATTCTTCCAACATGCTGGTGCAGTCTCGTATTGCACTGCCAATTTCCTCCAATCTCGTTGTGATAGCGCTAGCGCGCTATTCTCTGACTTCCGGGGGAGTGGATGGCTACGCATTTAACCGCAGCTTGGAGATTTTAAGGTTAAGCTCCAGTTGAACCTTTGTCATTGCTTCCCTCGCCTCATGGACCCCTGCTGCTAACCTGTGGATTCGCGCCTCTGCTAGGATGTCTATTGGGATGGCCAGCTCTAGGACACTTTAGCAAGCATCGTATATCACCTGTACCAGTTGTTGATTCTGTGACACCACTTCGTCGCACTGCAAGCTTAGTTGTTCCATATTTATTTTCTTCTCACTGAGGACTTGGAGTGCACGACTCTCCCTAGCTCGCAGCTCTGCAGTTATCCCATCCTACAACACATATAAGGTCTCGCGCAGGAGTGCAGCTATATTGATACCGAGACCTTTCAGTGTGCTGACCGAAGGCCTGTCGGCCTCATTTGTTGTGACTAGTGCCCCTTCTAGCATCACTATGGTATTTGTCATCTGCGCACGCAACATATGCTCTACTGCCGTGGAGCTGTCTGCGAGGTTGGTCGAAAGGGTACCAACCTGAGGAGGGCTCGCCTGTAACTCCTACAACTGCACTCTAAGGGCCCCCAGCACAATCTGGTTCTCTTGCATGAAATCTTGGAGAGCCTCAGAGGTGACATCACGCACTGTTTCTCCGATGTCATGCAAATCACCCTTGGTTAGGGTGATTGAGTCAATGGACAACTTTGATGCCTTGACCTTCTTACGCGACCCTTCCCACTCTATTGGATGTTGGTGCTTTAACTATGTTGACGCGGTTCATGGGTCCGTGTCTCCCTCTTCTGTCTATGTTTCCCCTGCTTCCTGCCCCTGCAAAGGCATCTTTTGGCTCTCGCCCACCTTCACGGCTGCTTCCTGTGTTGTTGCTGCTGCTGCAGCCTTTTCCTGCTCAGTTTCTTTCTGTGCCGCATCCCATGCCACCCGCACTTTTGTTGCCACTGCTTCCTTCCTTTGCTTTTCGGCCAATTGTGCGATGCGTAGCTTGGCCTCGTCTTTATTTCTTTGCGCCGCTGACTTCTCGATCTTTGTGATGTCTGGGGCGCGCCACTTCGGCAACCATGCCTCCAGTACATTAAAAATGATGTTGTCTGTGGCTATGAAGGGTAGCTTTACCCACTATTTGGTCGGGTCCTTACGTGCCCTGATATAAATTTTATGCATGTCCGCTTTGAATTCTGCAAAACTCTGCAGACTGTTGTAGACAGTGGGCGACAACTGCGGCTTGCTATTGATCCCCATTCTAAGGTTCATTTCCATGAACACCCAGAAGATTTTATTGTCGCGGATCCTCTTAGCATCCTTCGTGGCCCATAGCGAAGCGTACTTCGTGGCCTCCAGTAAATCCCTGTCAATTATGGGAAATTGATTATCCTCCGACAATTCCCCAGCCACGAGCACTATGGACAGAAACAACCATGCATAGTGGAATGTTTTGCCTTGTTCCTGGGCTTCACGGAAATTTTCTAAAAACTCCTTGCAGAGGAACTCGGACCAGTTAAACTGGACCCCCTCCGTGCATTGCTCAGCCAGTGCTACCATTGGCGCAGGTACTTCGTCTGCGCGGCACTTGTGCATGACCTTTCCTGCCAGGATTTGGGTCGCCATGCATACTGCTTTCTCCTTGATGCTGGAAATCGCGTAGTCCCTATTCTTCTTTTCAATCTTGGACTTTTTCTTCATGGCCTCCGCAATGGCCAAGTCACTACTCTTTCCTTTTAATATGTCCATGGGGTCCTCTCCTTTGCATGGAAGCCGGGAGATGCGGTGAATCAGGTCTAGGGGATGGGCTCCTCCAGCCACAAACACCTATCATGCACCAGGCAGAGCAACTACCTGATGAAGAAAATGGTTATTGGGGCACGGTGGAAGTGCGGCACCTAAAGCAGGTTCAGTAGCCCAGCCTTTTCCACTCTGCGCAACCACTTCCATGGATCTCATTCTGTCACCCCTGCCGCGGTGTTCTGTTTGGTCTTCATGAGGTTCCTGGTCTCAAGGTGAGGGAACTTCTTGTGGTTAGCGAGGCCCCAATCTTCAAATTTTAGGCTCGACACCCGTCCCAGGTGCGTACCCTCACACATAATGTTATCTGGGAGGAGCGGGGTCTGGAGTGAGCTCTTGGTCTCGTCTAGGTCCTTGGGCACTTTAGCCTTCCCTTTTCGCAGGGGGACATAGGCAAGAAATTTTGTCGTAGAGTGCGCAGGCTAAGTGTCCTCCTCCATGCCTTCATCCTCCTCCTCTGCGATGATGAAATCCTCTAGATATTCTTCTTCTTCATCGGTTTCTATGGTGACGTCTTCCCTTCTCCTCCATTGATAGCTTGGTGCATAGTGGGTTTTGCGGGGACACACATATGGGAACCATTGCTTGCTTGTCCTTCTTGGGTCTTGGCGTGCGCAATGATTTCGAGATTTCTGCCACAATCTCGACACCTTCCAGAGCATCCCTCACAGTTAGGGCCTACGCGGCCTCCTCAGCGGTCATTTATGTTATCTCCATAACATCCTTAGCTGTTGCCATTGTATACGTCTGGAAATCTAGCACTCGCGAACTTAGGGGCTTAATCAATGCTTGGCTCACAACAATCAGGGCTCTGCTCAATCGCTCAATTTGCAAATGACCAAGTGTTGTTTGCTGGGCAACCCTTTGTATTTTATAGCGCTTTTTGAACTTGAATTCAACCGTTCCCCTTAAATCTGGTTCATCAATGCTCCCTTGGTGGCAGATTTTCCCAAATCTTTCCCATAAATCACGTCTTAAATTCCTGTCGCCCGCTCCATTTGGCCTCAAGTCGAGCATCCCATCATGAATAGTAACTTCAACGGTCAATTTTTGGCCAACCCGTGCGGCAGCGTAGTCCCTTGTGCGCGGTCGCAGACCTTGTGACTTTTTGTTTCTACATGCAGCTCCAACCTCGCGCAGCTTCCGGGTAGAGTAGTTTATAGTTCCGTGCTTCCTTTCAACTGCTTGGAGTGCTAATACTGTTCCTCCTTCAGATAGTCAGGTGGCCGCACCACCTATGTGTGGTTTCCTCCGGTCATCCAACATTCTTCCTGGGAAATACCTACCTTTTACTGTCACTGGCGGCGTCGCACACCTTATCATCTACAACGCATCACCCTCGTTAATTCTCTTAGTAATATGCGGACCAAGCCAAGGCATCAGACTGATCAATTCACAACGATATTGCTCAAACTTGTCAGCATGATTGTGCACACCTTGTTTTTATCACCGTGGTCTTCTTATCGAGAAAATCGTCCCTTATCTCGTCTTCTAGCTTCTTGACTTCCGCTTCTACCAATTCTTCCTTAATCGCACCCTTTCTTTTTCAAGTTCTTGGAGCCTAAAGCTTCCTTGTTGGATTTCTGCTTCCAAGGTTTCGTGAACCGTCGTATCTATTGGTGTGATCATGCGCAGCCTAAGTTCTCCAAGTATTATAGGGCTTACTTCAGTTGCTTCATACTCTAGCCTTGGTGGTGCCTATGCAGTCAGGGTTTTGCACACAGTCCTATATGCCCAGAGAACCACTGGTACGCGCAGGTCCCAGTCAGCCCGCTTCACATGGTGGACCATGTTCAGTGCTTCGCGTACTTTGTCAAAAGCTTCTGCGTGAAGATGCTTCTGCGCGCTTGGTCTTACCATACTTCCTGGTCCCAAACGGAGGGTTGTTCGTGCCATTGTCTTGCCCGCTCTTGCTTACTGATCGTGTTTCCTACCGCGAGGATGGTGTGCACTGGTGCAGGTTGTGCACCATATGCCTGTATCCATCTAGAAAGGTGGGCGCACGGGTCGTTTCATCCATTATACTTGGATTTTATCCGCATCCAAGGCTTCCTAAATCATAGGCACATCATCCTTCTACATTCGCACCAATCCTCAAAACTCTTCTGGTGCATACCCCACCACCTTGTGGGCGTAGCACGCAATACCCATTTCAGAGCATCGAAATGTTGTTGTTCCGGCACTTCTTTTTCAAATTTGTTTAGGAACTCCTCCACTTCACCTAACCCATCGTACGTAGGCAGATCCCTTACCTCTGTTGCTACGCAGCGTAGCGACCTTGTCATCATGTTACAGTTGAGCATGGTTACCTCGTGTAACCGGTTCTGCCATCGTTCTATCTCTTCATTAGAATCTGATGTACAAGAGCTTTCGTGCTCCCATGAGATTCGGCCATCTGCGGTTGGATTTTTACTCAGTCTTTCTCGCACACAGTTATCTTGTAGATACAATCTAGATCATCGTCACTTTCGTAGTCATGGACTGGCTTTGTGTAGCGCGATCCTTCCGCAGGGTCTAAAGGTACCACTATGCGCAGTTACTTTTTCTCAAAAATCATCTTGCACTTTTTTAGATTTATCACTCCATTCATGTCAGTGGCCCAATCTATGCCCAGTAGCATGGGATAGGGATTGCTGTCATCAATAATCTCTATCACTTCGAAATCTGCTAGAGCGCTCGCTCCTTCGATATCTACTATGATTCCCTGCAATCTCCCCACAGGTAGGATCTTTTGCTGGTTCGCCACTCGCAGTTAGATAGGAGACCATTGCAGTACAAGCTTGCCCATGTGCTCCCATGTTTGCTTTGGAAAGACATTCGCATCCGATCCTATATCCAAAATCACTTGATCCATCTCATATTCCCCGATCTGTGCAGTCAATCTCATCTTCCTTCTTGTTTGCATCGTGTGCTTCTCGAGCTTTCGGACTACGATTGGTTCTCCTAGCGCAGTCCCAACACATCTAGTTACGAGTTCTTGCAGCCACTTCACAGCCTTGCTGTCTTGCATCAGCTTCATGCATGTCCCCAAGAATGTAGTGAGCATCGATGGGTCCATTTCTGGTTCCAGTCTGTCTTTACTTCCTGAAGTGGAGGCATCCGCGAAGCTCTTCCTAGCTTTCATGAATGTCTCCTTAGCACGCTCCAAATCAAATTCTGGTTCCTTTGTTGGAGCCTTGCGAACCCAGGTAATTTCTTCGGGCTACTTACCTTTGTTATCCCCTGTCGTAATACCACTCCGGAGCATGATATTTACATTAGGGTCTTCCTCGCGCGGCTTAGACCTCATCATTTGCAAGTTCTGAGTTGGGGCAGGCTGGAGTGCTCCTTTATCGCGCAACCTTGCTATCAGTGTGGGATAGTCCTCCGTCTCATGATCAAACTGTGTACAATATAAGCATGATGGTCTTGTTGGATTTGTACAATCATGGGCATAATGCCCCAACCCTCTGCAATTGTAACATATCAGTTGTCCACGACCTCTTCCTGGTCCCATTCCACCTTGGCCTCGTCCACGCCCCTGAAATGCAATGCGCGCCATTCCTGCGTTTTGATCGAGGGGTCGTGTTTCGGCCTGAACTCTGTAGGTAGGAGTCCGATCCATCATCAGTTCATAAATTCTATGAAGTGCTCATCATGGTCTACTGACCTGTAGAAATTACAGAACATTTGCTGGGAATTCTACGTATACTTCTATAGTAAATGGCAGTTATTTGTAGCATGTTTTCTTCCTATTTGACAAATCGTGCACCATAATGCAGGTGCCGCACTCGGTCCTACTTGTGCCTCTGGTCTCAATGGCATCGGTCCTCCTCCCGCGAGGTAATTCGTGAACACCAGGCAGTGGTCCTTGTCATGCCCTTGGCCCTTGCATTTTATGCACCATGCCTCGTCGCGCACTTCTGGACGAGTCGTCCTGTCTTGTTTCAAACTCTGCATCTCAAGGCATAGGTTCTTCAACTGTGCGTGAATCTGCTAGACTCCCAAGTTAGGATCTTGTATCAGAGTCTCGTGCAATCTCATCGTGACCTCCAAAGCTTCAGCCTTAGTTATTAGCCTTTGTTGCGACAGCGCGTTCTACATATGTGGTGTTAACGAGGCTACAAACCATTCGCGATGTTGCCCATCTGTTAATTTCATGTTCGCTTCACGAAATATGCACTTCAGTCTTTGATCCAACTCCCACGGGTTTTCGCCTGGTAGCATAGTGATTTCCTTGAATCCAATGATCGACACTGCCTCCAATTTTGGCCTGCTAAATTCCTTATTTAGCGCAGCTTGGATATCCGCTATCCCCACATTTGGATTGTCATTGGAATGATTAATGTACCAAGTCAGTGTGCGATCCTACAAAGTGCTAACCAACGTTGCCTTCTTTATATTGTCATCCGTGACACCCTGTGCTTCCCATACAACTTTTACCATGAACCAAAATTGGTCCATATCTTCATTCCCTACTCCCTTGAACACTGGTAGCTTTATCGCGTTGGCCATACTGCTTCGCGGTGGTGGCGGAGGTGGTATGGGTGAAGTTGGGGGTGAAGATGGTGAAACTGGTGGTGGTGTGGGTGGGGGTGGTATGCGCGGAATTCTCTGCTTATCAGATTAATCGCACTTCTTGGTGAAACCTTCGCGAGATCCTCTTCGCCTCGTCATGGAGGTGAAATAAAGGGGCTAATTTCTAGTTTTACGCTACCTTCATTAATGTAGATCCTCCCGCTCCATGTAGCCCCAAACATCAATTTTTTCGCATAGCCCACTTTTTACACAGTAGCATTTTAATCCAAGTGTTCAAATATTTAACGTACTTACCTCGCGGTCCCTTGAGGAAGTGTCATTTTGCCTCGCCATAGCTGACCGAAGTATCTACCACGAATTCGGTGATGAACCCTCCTATGATCCAATCCAGCCAGTGATCGACAACGTGCACGATCTTATCTTCCGATGCTTCTAGTCTGTGCACCAATTCTGGAGTCCACACAATAGGTTTGTTGAGTTTACACCTTCCTTGGCTATCTACTAACCTCGCGTTCCTCTCGTACAAATCAGTAGGGAAGGATGCAAAGAAAATTTCATGGATCTCCGTATACAGGTAACAATTTAACCACTCTTCCTTTGATAACCGCAGATTCCTATTTTCCTATGCTACGAACTCGTGAATCTTTCTGTCCAACCACTCTTCAATTCTTTTCTTTGTTGGATTCCAGTGATACGAAATCAGACATCTCTATGCAGATCCTGGTCCCGGCAACAGAACCATTTGTTGGCTTGTTGGGGCCTGACCCAGGTTCGGAGTTAATTAGCCAAACAAATTTCGGTACTACTGGCCCTTTTGGCAACAGTCTGCGGAGCGCGGACTGAGGTCTCACCCGAAGTAGTATGGGAGGGTGCTAGAACCAGGTTTCTGCACCCTGGAGATGTCTGATGAGTTTGACTGGTCCACGGTTTGTCCCTGTGCGCGGGTTGCTTCACGCACTTTCCCATTCCTCATGGCCTGATATATTGCCTTCGTGTAGCCCTACCCAGGGGTTGAGCATCGTGCTCTGCATTATTACCCAAGACCTTGCTTATATTCCAATATTAGTTAATTATCTTTGCCTACTTGAGTGCTTTAAGTTATACTTAACAACATAAAACATTCATGTAGGTGCGCGCAGTAAATAAACAGTATATTTGCAAATCAAATTCATTCATGCAATACACCAGAAAAGATACACAGAATTATAGCAAAACTTCTCTTTATTGATTCTTTCCACAGTTACAGACTCGACTCGCCCTGTGCACTCAGCTGCAGGGGTCCACGCACTCAGTTGCAGACTACTAGGCCTCTGCGCACACAGTTGCAGAGCCTTCTCCTACTCTATGACCCAAAGACATGCTTCACACTGTGACTCAATCAGCCAGGCTTCTCACTCTTCTTTATCAGTTACCCTCCTCCTACACTTAGAGCCTTGCTCTATTTATATAATCCCATGGTCCGTGGACCACGGGTATGTCTATCCAGCTGGCATTACATTACAAAACTAGGGCAGACAACCCTGTGACTCTATCATACTTTCGCGCCCCAGGCCTGCAATTCGCGGAGCTTTTACAACAAGATTTGGTCAAAACTTGGGATTTAAGGCCCAAAACATGCCTTGGGGGGGATTCCATGCCCAACACCTTGTAGCTAACTCAAGTTGCAAATTCCATGAAATATCGTGGTGTTCACCCAACATTGCGCCCTCATGGATACCTTTTACAATATATATATATATATATATATATATATATATATATATATATATATATATATATATATATATAGATAGATAGCTAGGTATATATATATATATTAAAATTGCGCATGAAAATGCATAAAATCGCAATATTAAAAAATCAAGCAACAACTTTTTCAAATTGTCTAGACGATCCAATTCTTATAACCGACTCAAGTTTCAATTCCATGAAATACCTCATGGTGTTGCCCCTACATTGTGTGCTCATGGATGCCTTGTACAATACATGTACATGTATATATCAAAAATTTAAAATTACACATGAAAATGCATAAACTTGCAATATTAAAAAAAATGTTACAACTTTTCCAATTGTCTAGACGATTCTATCCCCATAGATGACTCCTTCGCTAATGTCCTTATAGAAGGGAAACTGTCTCCACAAACCTAAAATTCGAAAATTTTAAAACTGTAAGATAGAGATCTAATTTTTTAATGAAAATTGCTTCAATATATAACAAACAAAAGTGAAATATTCAATACTTGTGACAAGAAAATATTTGACATATCTCCTAATAGGGAGGAAGAGAGTGGCGTTATTTCATGAACGCTGGATGGAATCAAAATATGTTAACATTTAAACATATACGTAATTATTTCTTTTACAAATATGTCTTCATAATACTGATATAATAAAATAAAATAAATAGTATCAACATGAACTCTTCAAAAAAACTAACATCTCTCAACATATCTTGATTTGAACCTAAACCTAAGACTGTGATATTATCTAAATTTTTGTTCAACAAATGAATTAACTACAAATGGTGAACATATGATACATTTGTGTTAGATTATATTTGAAAAAAATTACAAATGTATGTGAATCAACATTAACACATACATTACATTACATTAAAATATCCACCCTAAACATTAACACATATCGATCCCATGCCCTCTTCCTCATGACCAATTAGGTCTTGCCAACCATCACGAAAAGCCTTTGCATATGCTTTAACCTCTTCAATATTCATATTATCTATCTCCTCATCTGATTTATATACAAAATTAGCACGTGCACCAGCTTGTGCTCTTTGTTGATTTAGACCGACATCAATTCTAGTCAATGTAGTTTGTATGTTGTCTATAATGGCATCCCTTGCTTCTCGACCAATCTGAGAAGTGGCATCCATCTCCAACTGCAAAGTTACCAGACGTGGAGGTTGAGGTACCAAAGGTGGCAGGGGACGAGGAAATTCAATGTCCCTTAATGCACCCTTACGTTCATATGTCTGACCTATACTAATAGCATACAATTCAGATGGAAGGTCAGTATAATCAGGTTTCATAATAATAATAAAAAGTATGCATAAAATAATTTTGCAAAATAATGTGGAACCTCATCATTCCATGGTAGCTTTCCATACACTACAAGGAACCTATCATACAAATGGTGGGCTATTTCAAGGTGCTTGAAATATTGCACCTTGAGCATCTTTCTTTTCAGCTTTTCTTTAAAATTAAACATAGATTTGGCATGTGATTTTGTAACCCTTATACTTACCTCGACCCACTTATTGAGACCAATCATTGTTTCCTTTCTACACCTCATCATATCTATAAAGCAATCAGTGGTTGGCCCAAGGTTCTTGTAAATATAAAAAATGAAGTTAAAGAGTGAACAACTATTTCTAAGCTTTGTCGACTCTCTGCAGGGAGCTCCAAACTTGCAAGATCTTTCTTCAATTTTGAATAATTAGCTATGCACCTGTGTAACGTACATTCTTGGACGTTCTTTTCCTAAGGAAGCTCATCAAGAATATTAGATGGATAGGTGGTAGTTGGTGTATGGTCTCCTTCTTGAATTTCCCTGCTTCACCTACTTTGACTTTGATCAACATTTTCACCCCATGCTTCAATATAATTACATAAACATTAAAACATGTCAATGTATTTATATGCTGAAATATATACATGTACACGTATATGTACATACAATTCATTTACATGTACAAATTTAATTAACATTAAAAAAAATTATATAATTTACGAAAACGATGAGGATCATGATGATCCGATTGAGATTCATAACCACCCGGAGATTGTTGAGCACCATCCCAACCAAGTACATCAGTTGATTGAGATTGTTGACCACTGGAAGAATGTTGACCACTCTCACGCAACAACCTAGTGAGAGATGCTTCTAAAAAAATAGAAATTATAATAAATTAATTAAGTTAAATTGACAAAAATCTATTCAATATATGTATGTACATATGATTCTACCTATTTATCATTTAAGTAAATGCACATAAACATATATATATACCATACCACGATGATGTGAACATTGGCCCTCCATTGATTGATATGATACTCTCTTCGACCTAGTAGGAGATGCTCCTAAAAAATATGGAATTTATTATAAATTAGTAAAGCTAATTTGAAAAAAAATCAATTCAATATATATGTACATATGATTCTATGAATATCATTTAAGAACTTGCACATAAACATATCTATACCACAATGATGATGTAACAAACAATGGCCCTCCCTTGATTCATCTAATACTCTCCTCAATCCATGACCAATATCGTCGACATGCATAGAAAGTCACTCTCCAGTTGATGCATAAGACTCAATTGATGCTCTATCCCATTTACGGCTCAAAGAATCAGGTGGTAACTGCTCATGTGATTATCCAAACCCTTGATCCATATATAGTGAAATGATCTTTAAAAAAACCCAATTTACCTCATGCATTTAAAAATATTTAAATTACTATTTGAATAGATCAAGAATTCAGAAAATTAATAAGACAAATAAATGTAACTATCCAAGGGTTTCTTAAAAATTATATGGTGTAAATTATTCATCTCAAATATACTCAAGACTAAAAACACAAATGCTGAAATGCACATTTTGAGAATTAAATACAAAATTTTCTAAAACATGTTAGGTTCACCAAGTTGTGCTTGCATAGTGGGGGCGCACTTAGTATAGTATTGAAAGAAACACATGATCATTAAAAAAACCACATTTATAACTAAAAACACACACATATCAAAGATATATTACAATGTCCATCAATAAATTTTGATGGAGAGATTCTTGACACCAATTCATATTTCACACACAAATATTGAATTGGCATTGCCCCATACAATAGATCACTAGACATCCTATCATTATTTTCACAATGACTTATGCTAAATGATTGAAATTGACCAGTAATATTTTTTGCTTCTTCATGCAATTGTTTTAACTTCTCCTTTTTGACTTGGTACACGCCTTTTGATCGAGTTGCACACAAGTTTAGAATTGGTGAATACTATAATTCCATTGGATCTATACCCCCTAGTTGTTCCTAAGCCTTCTATCAGTGCAATATAATATGCTTCATTATTTGTTGTCCTTCCAGGTACATTCCTTTTCCTTTGGAGGACTTTATTTGTCGCAATATTGTATAGCACATAAGTAATCACGACTTGTCCTGGATTGGGATAACAAGAAACTTCTATGCATAATGTCCATTTTTCAACCATGTTTAATGGGTTTTCTAATCCCTGTAAAAAACAAATTCAATAAAATGAATAATATATTTCTTTTTTGCAAATGCCTTAGATTATGGGAGAATGATGAAAAATAAATATATATTGTGATGGAATGATGGAATATTACACGATCTATTGTGATGAACTACCCCAATGGAATAATAATGGCAGTTTACAAATCAATGCAATTGGGAAAACATCTTAACAAATGTTCTCATGTTGGAATGAACAAGAAGAACATTCAAACACATGCCACACTACATTGATTTCGGGTGATGAGAGAAATATTTTTCATTATAAAAAATTAATGTGATTTTCAACCTGGGCTAGGGCCTCTAATCCTCTAATAGTTACTCCCACGACTCTCCATACCCCTAAGACTAAAATAATTATTAGTACTTCCATGCCTAATGAGATTCCTTCACTATTATTAGTACTTCCATTCCTAATGAGATTCCTTCACTATTCAATGAATCTTATACTTATCATGAGAATACCAATCCTTGAAATTAGATATATATTGTGATGTTTATCAAGTTTGGACTATACTGAAGGTTAACCTATCAATGGATATTTTCCATCATGTTATGTATGATTTTGTTGCAAAAATTGCCACATTTAAAAAGTTTATACCCACATTGAAATCAATAAACAACTAATTTCTAAGGGGTTTCATATCTATATAAGTCATTCAATACTTTTCTATGAGGCAATAAGGGTTGATTGTTGATCATGCCACATCACCTATCTACCTTGGACACCTTAGTTCAATTCAACAAATATTGAGAGAAATTGTTGAAGGCATTTTCCTTAATTCTAGTTGCATATATGGCTATTGAATTTGTGATTTGAGGAAGAATATGCTCCTAATGCACCTAGGATTTCAATGTAAACCCTTTTAAGGGAACTTTTATTATTATATTGTAAAAAAATCCCTTTCATGAGCATTTTGAGGGAGATATTGTCATTATTGTAATATTCTTCATAGTTTGTGTAAGTGGTTTTAAGTACTCATGGTTTTGAGCCCACTTATTGTAACTCATTATAAGCAATGAGGACTCCATTTTATATAATATGGGATTCTCCTCATTTGCAATGATCAAATAATAATAAATATCTTGTTTGAGTTATTTTGAGTGCAATCTTTACTTCTTTGCAGTTACTAATATTATGTAAGGGCTTTATGATTACTAAAATTATGAAAGGGATATAATAGGATTTTTTTAATATGATTATTGATCATTGCATAAAAGAACAAAACCAAATAAAAAATATGAAAGAAAGAAAAAAGAAAGAAAAATTGCTCTCTTCACTACAAGCATGTCTCTTTTTCTTTGATTCATTGTGATTTAGGTTTGAATAGTTTTTCATCATGAATATTTTTATCATCGTGTTACCTTCGGTATCTACGATATTCATGTTTAGTGCTTTTATTTTTCTTTAGATATTTGTTATGGGGTTTCCCACCTTAGGTCCATGACATCTTAAACTAAGAATATGATAGTGGGTGGCTTGTCTAGTAGTTGTCCCTTGGCTCTCTCCTATAGGGCCAACTTTCCCTTCACCAGAGTTTGAGCAACAACAAGATATATAGGTATTAAATATGAGAGAGATCGGGCCTAGAATTGATATTCTAAAAAACATTTTTCAATTTACAATTTATCAAATATATTTCACTCCAATTAGATTTATTAAAACCATCAATTGAACATTAAGATTTCCAACAAACCTATTGTAACTTTTAATTTATGTCATCATTAATAATTCATATGGTTTGAATAATACTTTTATAGTTCCTTCCCCTATGGTTCCTACCATATTAGGGAATGTGGTTTGAGCCAACTAGGATAATAAAACATAATGATACTCTTTGATAAGATGACATAAATTAATTATAAATTAGTGAAACTGCATTAACTTTCTCTTCTATATAGGAAAGATCTATAGTTACATAATTACGACACTCAAGCAAGTAGTAGTTTCATTTGTTCATTTGTGTTATTACCACTAACACCCACCTTCCTATATATATATTCCCGGTTGAGCACCCATATCCATTCTTGATCACAAGAAAGTCGTTATAGGTATGATAGGTAGGTCCAAGCAGTGTAGGCCAGTTTGCTGGAAATGACGACTCGACGGGTGAGAGCGAAGAAAGCCCCTCGGTGGGCATGTAGAAATGATGACCAAGTGAGGAATATAAATAGGATGCCTTCCTCTTGTGGTTCTTCTTAGGAACAAGTGTTAAGATCCATTGATTTTACACAAAAGCTACCTTGATTTATGGAATTGCAGCTTTTCTTAACTTATGGAAACCAACTACAGTAGTTTCCTTAAGTTAAGAAAATCAACTGCAATTACTAAATTTATAATTGGGAGCTACTAAAGTGGTCCATCACTTTGATCTGATCTCTACCTTGATTTGTGGTTTTTCTAACACATAGCTTTTAGAAGCTTGATGGAAGCTTAGCTATATGTTCATCTGTTTGGTCCCCAAGCTCCTATCTCAACCCCCTTCAGTTTTACACCATCTAGCTGAGATAGCAGAGCTTGGAAGTGCCTTCAGAATTCTTGTGTTCTTTTCCTTTTGCTTGGATTGAAGCTGGAGTGCAGAAGAAGTAGCAGGCAAGTGGACTGTGGCCTTCATCAAAACATCACCAATGGCTGGAGGTAACTCGTATCCCTGGGTATTAAGTTTCAGTGATTCTTTTCAGTTCTTTCCGCATGCAGAATCGCTGTTTAAGTTTATTAGTTTTCTAACAGTTGGTATCAGAGCCCTTTTACCTCTGCCTTGCTGTGTGTTGGCCAAATTTATTGGGTCTTTAAGTGCTCACTTTACATTTATTTTATGTGTTTTAAGTTTTAAATTTGGGTCATCGAGCGATTAAACTTGAAAGCCGATCCTCGTCCTCTCCGAATGACACAAAAATTTCTCTTGAATTTATTCCCACAGTTTGCAGTAGAGTCGTTTTGCTGGTGATTGCGGTCTTTTCCGCTGTAAATTTTGGGTTTATATTGACCGTTTCAGCCACAATAATTAAGAATTTTAAGGTTGGATTGCATACTTTTCATTTTTATCTTGAGAATCGCGACTCTTCATTTCTAGGCTAACAGATTTGTGACTGTTATTCCCTTTCTTTTGTGTACATAAAGTTCTGTTTTTGATTTCAGTATAATGTTATTCTTTGTATTGTGTCTTTGCTGCTTTTGATACATATTAAGGGATCCAGCCCAGTCGATTTTATGTATTTTGTGATATGTTTCTGTTAAGTAAAGATGAATCCAAGGCAGAACATCAGTCTATCACGCCGACATATAGATCAGCTGGCTGGTTATGGGATTCTAAGTTCTAGCAGTTACATTGAATTCCCAGTAACAGTGATATAGATAGATATGTTGCATTGAAATCATTTAAATCATTTAATTGCGATGGGCATGCTGGGTTACGTGCTAAGATGATTTAATTGATTTAAAGGATATATTTCACAATTTTTTAAAATGACTGCTTGAGATGTATGCCCTTTGTCAATAGAGCTGCGTGCAGATGCGCGAATGTTTTGACTATTACCGTGTTCATTTCATAGACATTACCGTGTTCTTGTTGCTTTGTTTCACCAAAGAAATTTGGCGTGATTATTTTCCCGTGGTTTTATAAGATAACCATGGATTGTTTCCTTTGAAAATTCGCATTTTTTTTTACTTTGCATAAATGATTCCGATGTCGTAAATTTTATTTCGATTCTATAATGCAAAGTCCATCTGAATCCTTTATTTCAATGGCATTTAGAATATGGGCATTTTTTATTTTTAATTTTGTTGCATAACCTGCATGTTATGGCCATGGTCCATGGTGGGCTCCAGTATTGTAGCAATAATGCTACAACTCCTGGAGCTTCCTATCTCTAATTTTATCAACCCGGTAGTTCATACAAACTTGGAAGCGACGGTGCTGTATGCACAAGTACTAGCTCTTGTCGCAGCTGTCACTTGGTCAGCTGGCACAAGTCCGCTAGGGCTCAAGCCAACTTCTATATGCTCACAGAAGAAGCTTTATGAGTGATGGACGAAAGCTAACTCCAAGGAGGCTAATCTATTTGCAGAAAGAAACTGAAAGCCAACAAAGCATGAAAAACCTAGTAAACCCTAATTTGACTAGCTAGGCCCTTACAATGCAAAACTGTGAATGAAACTTCTACCAATGATGCCATTACTTGCAGTGAGCTGAAATACATGCATCTAAGCTACTTGCATCTAAAAAGATATGTTTTTGTATTTTTTCATTAAGTGGTTGGATTTTATTGTGATGATGCTTTTGATTAGGGTTTGACTGTGCAGGTGCGGTTCGAATGGAAGGAAAGCATGGGCAAGGTCAGGATGGCTAGGAGAGGTCCCAGAGGGTCTCTAGCATCAGTCCACAGAAGTCTACTACGTTCGGATGCTCAGCAACCGAGTTTGCAGGCTTCTACAGGAAGTCTGCAGGGGATCCTACAGGAAACTCAGGGGTTCTACAGGAAGTTTGTGCAATTCTACAGGATGTTCGATCGTGGGAGTTTTGGGAGATGGTGAAGTGATGGAGTGGTGTGGGAGGATAGGTGAGATGGAGATGGAACTGGTGATGGCTCAGGAGCAGAGAAGTCAGATGGAGAAAGAGTGCATGCAGTGGGTTGATGGCTGGAAGGATGGGATCAACGAAAGGTTAAGTAAATGGAGCTATGTGAGTAATGGGAGAGCTGGAAGGTAAACAAGCCGAACAGAGGTCGGTTGAGTGGCTTCAGGTGTGGTTGAAAAGAAGAGGAAGGTAATGGAATGGTGTGGAGCAGTGTAGATGAAACAAATTATCTATGAGTGTCACCAAAAACGAGAACTCTTTAACCTATGTTAACTGTGCTATTTTGAACCAATGAACAGCAGTGCAATTTGTGAAAGAAACTCGTGCATGGAAGTGAAATGGAGAAGTAATGATCAAGACCAAAGTGCATGGATGGATCTACAACTAAAGTAACTATTGCAGCTTGCATGGACGTGAAAAGAACTGCGTTTCTTTTTGGTGGTTGATATGGACTGCACCCCAATCCCTAAGCAGAGATGGCAGTGATCTCTAACAACCTTTTTCTGGAGCTCCAATGAATTATAACTATCCTCCTCTAACCTAAGCATCTGGAAGCAAATTCACCATAAACTAATCCTATTCAATCTCATAAAAACTAAATCAGCAGACTATAAATTCGAATTGCATATCAAAGTAAAGAAACGAAGTGCTGGAACGAAAGGCAACTAACATTACAACACCGAGGAGATCTATTGCTCTCAGGTTGGGCCCTAACCTGAGAGCTATAGCTCCCTTAGAAACTCAGAATGAGATCAAAATCTGCCTGCCTTTATTCATAACCAAAAATCTGATGTCATGCCAAAACTGGCTTACAAAAAGAACCAACACCGAGCTGTAGCTCGTACTTCGAAATTACAAGAGTAATGCAAAAGTTCAAAAAGCTCCTATCAAAGGCTACGGCCTCAGTATTTATGCAAAACGATAATCCAACAGGTTTCCTTGATTTGTGGAGCTCGGTTGTCCAACTGAAGGTTAAACTGCTGATCCTGTAGAACAGTTGTAACTGTTGTTCTTGTAGAATGGTTGGCTGCCTCTAAGCTCGGTGGGGAGATTGGTTGGAGCTCAGAGCTATGGTGGGAATCACGAGGAAGGTCCCCAAGACTGTGGACATCCTCTCCTAAAAACCAGCAGTGCCACCTTACTGTCTCCTTGTCTCCTTTCTCGTGGTCTTTGCTCCCTTTTAATGCCAAAAACCTGAAATCATCATGTATTAGTCACGTAGATAGAATGCCTACCCTTCTTCCTACAAACAACACGAATAAACCAAGAAATGCATGCATAAGCAATAAAAGATGAATGGTTTGAGCAAAGCAAGTAGGCCAAATGAGCCCAAATTGTACCAAAAATTGGGGCTCATCATCACCCCCCAGCTAAACTATTTGCTCATCCTTGAGCAACTTAGTCCAAATCCTCATCCTTCATTGCTTTCACTGCTTCCCTTGCATCCCAAGGCTCTGTGGTAGTGTCCTCTCTGTGGATATGAAACCCTGCTTTCCTGTTCACCTCTTCCCATTGTTGACTGTCATCCTCCTCTGTATTGCCTTCAGTCAATGCTAGCAGTAGTGGTGGGCTGAGTTTAAGGCCAATCCAGCTGGCCTGGAGGCTTTGCATGGATTTCTTGTAAAGGTCAACCCTTGCCAAGGCTTCCCTCATCTGAATGGGGGTATGGTACTCTCGGATTTTCAAGCTGTGTGCCAGGGTATTCCATCTGCGTGCACATGCTTGAGCAGCACTTTCTCCCAACAACCTTTCCATGTCTTCAAAGTGAGCTATGGCTTGGGCCTGTTGGTTCATAAATCTCAAGGAAGCTGTGGGATCCGTAGCCAACTGTTGGTGGGCTGAGATGAGTGCCACCGGATCCTCTAGTTCTGTTCGAATGAACAGTGGCTCACTCACTTCTCGGTTCATGACCGATTTTGCTTCAGCTGCTCTTTGATCGTCATGGTTTAACCATGAGGCGAACGCCATCAATTGCATATCACCCAAGGCAACATTGGGATCCCAGGAGACTTCATTAGGCAAAGCCAAATTGTGGAGGTAAAACTCTGCTAATTTGGCTTTGTCTTCTGACGAACTAGTACTGCACAATTCAGAAAATTGTTGTGGGTTTTGGATATGTGAAATACCTCTTTGTGCCATGGTGTTTATTTGGAACTGCAGCCATTGATCTTTTAAGAAAAATCCATAGGATTTTGCAGGTGGTCTGCACTGAATTGCCTCCATGGCCCAACTGGCCATGCAGGCCAATTGTGCTTCCTTTTGTTGCAGCTGTTCTTTTAGGGCTTGCACTTCAATTTTTGTTTGCTGTTCTGCTTCCTGTAGAAGTGTCATTGGCTCTTCAAGACTGGTGGTCAGCTCCTTTTTGCTTTGTTGTTCTTTTGTGATGTCCTTGGAGGATGTTCCTGTCCCTGCCCTTAGTTCTTGTAGCTGCAATCTCAGCTTCTGATTTTCTTCCTGTAGAAGCACACGTTGGCAATTAGCCACATGTTTAGCCATGGTGAATTCACTCCTGACCTCCTTGAGTTTCTCTTGTAAAGGGCCTATGTCCGCCACACCCTTTGATTTGGCGATCTCCATCCATGTGTGGGAACGGACTCTTTCTTCCTCTAGTGCAAAAAATAGAGGCACAGTAAATTTCTGCGGTATGATTTTGCCCGCCTCTAAAAAGGTGTAGTATGAATTCAGATTAGGCGAAGGGCTAGGTTCTGGTATATGTTCTTTGTCTATCTCTTCAGGCGGTTCTACCTCACCCTCCCTTGGTGGTGATGAGGGTCCTTCTCCTTCCCTCTTTTCCGTTTCCTGTAGCCGGGCCAGAGTATCCTGTAGAACATTTTCAGCTTCCTGTAGCCGAGTTTTTTCAGTCAACAGGTCTAACCTTTCTTGCCACGTATTTTTCTTTGGACTCCCCTTCTCGTAGGTGACTGTGATCCTGGAGGGTGACTTTTCCTTGGGAGAAGCGGGTGTATCTTCGATGACAATCGGGCTGCTGGATTGAGGCTGTGGCTTGCCCGTCTTTATCCTAACACTTCTTCGAGCTTTAAAGTATAGAGGGGTCTCCCTCTTCCTCTTTTCTTTTGGCTTAGGTGGCGTGCTGAGGCCAGCTAATACAGCTGCTGCCTCTCGTGCCAGAATATCCACCTTCTTCTCTTTGGGTTTCACCTTTTCGGGGCTTCCTGTAGAAGCCTGTTTCTGCAATTTCGGGCTTCCTGTAGAAGCCTTTGTCTCTGTTTTCGGGCTTCCTGTAGAAGCCTGTTTCTGCTTTCCTGTAGACACAGGTGTCTCCACCTTTGCTTGCTTACCTGCCTGAGTTTTGCTTTTTTCTTTGGTTGCAGGTGCTGTTGAGGTACTTGGGCTGACGTGGACCACCTCAGCTTTGTCCATTCTGCTCTCCAGCCTCTTTTCTCTTGCTGACAAGATAGGGGTGCCACCTTTTTCTTTGTCCTCCTTTTCCTCATGCTTCTTCCTTTGTTCTTTCTTCTGCACTGTGGTCGGGGTCTTCTGGCCTTTTTCTCTCTGTCCCTCGGCCACTGCTTCTTGTTCCTCACTGCTGGAGGAACCCGTTACTTCGATCAACATTTTAATGTCTCCATCTTTTGTCAAATTCCGGAAGGATTCCCATGAGAGGGGAACCTTATATGAATGCAGCGCATCCTCCACAAGAAGCTTGATCAACCCATGGTGGGCTATCTGATCTGGTATGCCCTCTTTTAGCTTTGTGGCACACTCCATTAGAGACTGCAATAGGAAATAAGGGATGTTCAGTTTTTGTTCTACAGGAAGATCAATCCGGTGCCTCAATTCAGTGAGCAGCCGAAAGTGATATGCATACACGATGCTAAAACGGCCTTCACAAGTGATATATTTCATGATTTGCAAACTGACTTCATTCCATGGTGGCAACAGACTCGTTCTTCGCACCCCATTTTTGTCCTCCGAGAATTCCTCCTCAGGTGGGAAGAATTCTTTCTTTGCCTGCTGGCTCAGCTTTCTTTCTTCCTTATCCCACGGCAAACCCATAGGAAGTTCTGTGATCCGACTGATATGTTGCGGGGTGAGCTTGAGGCTTAGACCTCTGAAGTTCACTGTGGCTAGTGTCTGGGATTTCGGCCTCAGAGCCTGCAAGAATTCTTCGGCCACTTCATCATCGTAACCCTGCAGCTTATCACAAAAAGGCATCCATTGTGCTCGTGTGAAGAGCTCTACCACTTCCTGGTTTTCCCTTAATTTGGTTGAATCAGTGGGTTCCCGTCTTATAAAGCCACCCGGCATGATGATCACGGTTGTTTTAACTAAAGGTGGCAAATGCGAAAGAGATTTGGTCTATTGAGACAGAGCATGCACATAACCCACAAAATTCAACACAGTCTAATTATACTGACATCCTGTAGAACGACAACATAGGCACAACAAACAACAATTTCACCGATATCTTTATGACCAAACTGTGGACGATGATCTTGCCACTCTTACTAACCAGTTGCATGAAGAGTTCAGGGTTACCTCTTTAATTGGCCACCTTTTTACGTGAGGCACCCGCTTCCCTGTAGAAGACTGCGTTCCTGTAGAGACTGCGTTCCTGTAGAAACTGTGTTCCTGTAGGAGCAGTGCGCAAATTTCGGGGAGGACTGTAGTTGGCCTGCACTCGAGGTGTGCTTCACCGGCGTTCTGGTAGCCGAAAGCTCGGCGTATCAAAGTGCAGAGGAGATCAGAATAGCCACTCGAGTTTGAAGTGGTGGTTGATAAATGCATGCGCACAATCTAGCCGATTAGATTTTGAATCAGCGCAATCAGTGGCGCGGGGGGGTGAGTTGTCCCCGCCGGACCGTTGGGCGACGTCATCCATCATTCGCCTGCGTATTCACTTGCTGCCGCATCCATTCCCGCAGATCTGCCGCCGCCTTTTCCTGTTAAATTCATTGCTTCCGACGGGAGTGTTCTCACGTGCGTGCTGCTCATTCTCTTCGTCGTGGCCGCCACCCAAACATCCAACTATACCATAACTAGCCAACGTGGCCAGTCGACTGGCCATACGGCCGCTCAACCATTCACTTTTACACTGTGCAAACAATTCAAAGTAAAATTCATGCGATTTGATGGAAGGAAGGGTCGAGACACTTACCTGCGTGGCTGCACCCGATTTTTCCAGTTTTTGGACGATGGTGAGTGGATCTACCTGCTGTATGCGAACTTACACAGACCCGGAGGCTCATGGTTACAGGCTGCCGACGATGGAGTGGATGCTTTGGTTGCATGCGCCTGCATTTTATTGCAGATGGCGGTGTTGTGAATGGTATCCACTCTAGCAGGTTTAACTGTTACAGGATTCCCGCGGGGTGTCTCGTAACAGTTCTTCCTCCTTGGGTGCATGCTGCACGACGGAGGATCTGGCCTTTCGATCACGCTCCTGGAGCTTCTGATGCCTGTGGTATGAGATCTCAGCACTTGTTTATCTTTGAAAATGGCTTTTCCCGCGAGAACTCATCGATCTTCTTTGTTGGTGCAGGGAACTTGGTTGCATGTCGACAAGGATGGTGGAGCAAGGTAACAGCAATGTGCAAGGGTGCCAACAGAGGCTTGCATGCGTCCAAACTGATCCGTAGTCGCTAGATCTCCTTTTAAAATGAATTCTGGGCCGTCCCAAACTTCTACAGGAAGTTTCCTGTAGAACACAGAGCTTCCTGTAGAAAGTTCGGGCTTCCTGTAGAAAGTCTGCACTTTCCTGTAGAAAATCCGCGTCTTCCTGTAGAAAGACTGCATCTTCCTGTAGAAGATTCAAACCATGATAAAATTGCACATACCTTGAAAAACATGGGTATCCTTGGAGGAGGTGCTGGTGAGGTCTCTTGACAGCATGATAAGGACCCTTGGCTTTGAGTTGAAGGGCTTCCTCTCCTCCATAGAACATCTGCAACCTGCATGCAATTTTACCATATTTTGCTTATTGTTTTTTCTTTTTTTTCTCTTTTTTTTGAAAGATAACAGGGGCACCTCAAAGAGGTTTTCACCCGTGCCATCTGCCCTGAGCGCCTCAGAGAGGTTTTCGCTCAAGGATCTTTTCAAACCTTTTCTTTTTTTTTTCTCTTTTTTTTTGTTTTTTGTTTTTTTCGAAAGACAATAGGGGCGCCTCAATGAGGTTTTCACCCCTACCACCTGCCTTGGGCGCCTCAGAGAGGTTTTCACCCAAGGATCTTTATTATTTTTTCTCTTTATTTTTTTTATTTTTTTATTTTTTTATTTTATTTTTATATCCTTCAGGGTATGCCCAAAGCAGAGGCAGAACCCTTCTCTATGACCAATACAGATTTCTCCATAGTTTTGATGAACTCTTGCCTTGAGAGAGGTCTCCTGTAGATCTTCAATCGATGCCCATTGACAAGCATGGGAATGGCTTCCTCATCAATGGTTCGAATAAGGACAGATCCATTGTCATGGCATTTTTCCACTGCATATGGTCCTAGCCATCTGGTTCTCAGCTTCCCCTTGAAATCTTTGTATCTGGAGTCATACAACAAAGCCCAATCTCCCGGCTGAAATTGCTTGTCATGGAGATGTTGGTCATGCCACACCTTTCTCTGAAGTTGAACCACTTCTGAGTGAAGGAGGGCCTGCATTCGATGCTCATCCAGGCCATTCAGCTGCAATAGCCTTTCTTGTTGTGCATGGCTGAGATCTAGGTCCAGCTGAGCTGCCATCCTCAAAGTGTTGTATTCGAACTCAATGGACAGCAAAGCTTTCTTCCCATAGACCAGCTCATACAGTGTGAAGCCGGTGGTGGTCTTCCAAGTGGTGTTGTAAGCCCATGTGGCTTCAACCAGGCGATCTGCCCAGTCCTTTCTGCTGCTGCTCACTACCTTAGTCAAGATCCCTTCTAATTCTCTATTGGTGACTTCCACCTGCCCATTTGCTTGAGGGTGATAAGGGGTGGAAGTCCTATGCTTGATCTTGTGATGAGCTAGTAGATCTTCAACCAGGTTGGAGGTGAACTGGCTCCCTTGATCGGTGACCAGCTCTCTTGGATAGCCAAACTTATAGAAGATGTTTTCTCTTAGGAACTCGGCCACCTTTTCTTCTGTTGCTGCTTTGATTGCTTTGGTCTCTGCCCACTTTGTCAAATAGTCAGTACACACAATGATGTAAGACCTTTGCCTCGAAGAGGGGTTGATTGGGCCCACAAAGTCCATGCCCCACTTCTCAAATGGCTCAAGAGTCACTTGAGGTTGGAGAGGCATCTCATCCCTTTGGGTCGGTTTCCCCATTCTTTGGCATTGGTCACACTGACTGACATATCTTCTTACATCTTGATGAAGTGTGGGCCAATAGTAGCCTGCCTGCAGGATTTTGAAGGCAGTTCTCTTTGCTGCAAAATGTCCTCCACAAGGCCCATCATGACAAGTGAGGAGGATATCAAAGACTTCCTCCTCCCTTACACAACGCCTTAAGATCTGATCGGGGCCAAGCTTGAACAGATTGCCCTCGATCCAAGTAAATGAGGCACTTTTTCTGATGATTCTGCTCTTCTCTCTGGAAGATAGGTGCGAAGGGAACTGTGCTGAAACAAGATAGTTTGCTATACCAGCAAACCATGGAGAGAGTACTGAAATAGCAAACAGATGTTCATCGGGCATCTGGTCATCCACTGTTCCATCCTCATCTGCAGACAAATCCAATCTAGATAAAAAGTCAGCAACAACATTTTCTCTACCTGGTTTGTCAACAATGGTCAAATCAAACTGCTGCAATAAAAGTAACCATCTAATAATACGAGCATTCACATCTGGTTTATTCATTAAATATCTAATTGCAGCATGGTCAGTATGTACAAAGGTCTGGTAACCAGTAATATAATGTCGGAACTTGTTCAGTGCGTGGACCACAGCCAAGAATTCTTTCTCGGTTACAGTGTAATTCAGCTCAGCTTTGGACAAGTTTTTGCTAACAAAGTAAATGGCATATGGAAGTTTTTGCTCAACTTGTCCTAAAGCTGCACCTATGGCTTTGTTCGAGGCATCAGTGTGGATGTGGAAAGGTAGGGCCCAGTTTGGACCTCTCAGGATTGGGGCTGATACCAACTTGTCCTTCAATTCATTTAAAGCCCTCTGACAATCGTCAGTCCATTTAAACTCCACATCTTTTGCCAACAGACCAAACAATGGCGAGGCTAGCTTGCTGAAATCTTTAATGAATCTCCGGTAGTATCCTGCTAATCCCAAGAAACTCCCAACATCCCTTACCTTTTGAGGAGGTGGAACCCTCTTGATGAGAGCAATTTTGTTAGGATCCACCTGCAACCCTTGGCAAGAAATGGTATGGCCTAGCACGATCCCTTCAGTCATTAGGAATTCACATTTTTAAGGACTAAGGGACAAGTTCATCTCGGTGCATTTGGTTAGGACTTTTCCCAGGTTGGACAATGCTTCCTGGAAGTTGGCCCCATAAGGAGTAAAGTCATCCATATAGATTTCTACTGCATCATGGACCAGCTCCGAGAAGATGCTCAAGACAGCTCTCTGGAAGGTAGCAGGAGCATTGCATAGCCCAAAGGGAAGGACTCGGTAGGCAAAGGTACCCCAAGGAAAAGTGAAGGTGGTCTTATCTTGGTCTTCCGGGCTGATTTGGATTTGGTTGTACCCGCTAAACCCATCCAGGAAAGAGAAGAACTTCTTTCCTGCCAGTCCATCCAACACTTAATCTATGAAAGGTAGAGGGAAATGGTCTTTCTTGGTAGCTTTGTTCAGTTCTCGGTAGTCCACACAGATTCTCCATTTCCCATTTTTCTTGGGAACCAACACTAGAGGGCACACCCATTCACTATCTGAGATGGGGTAGATGAACCCGGCATCCAACAGTTTTTGCAATTCTTCCTTGACAGTGTCCTTAAGGGCTGGATTCATTCTCCTCTGAGGTTGCCTAACCGGTTTACAATCTTCTTTGATGTATATATGATGGGTACAGACCGAAGGATGGACTCCTTTCATTTCCTTATAGCTCCAAGCAAAAGCATCTAGGTGGTTGGCCAACAGACTACACAGCTCCTTTTCCTGGGAAGGAGATGGGGAGGAGCTGATCTTCAATGCTTTCTCAGGGCCGAACTCCACATTCTTGACTCTGGGAGTAACAGGGTTGGTTGTACAAAGATCCACTAAGGTGCTAGCTTGGGCATCCTCCACCAACTTCTCTAAGGGTAGTGCACTGGAAGGTGGATTCTGGATCAAGGTCTCGTTCAAGTCATCCTCGGTTGGGGGGTCTCTTCTAGTGGTATCTAAGGTGCACAGAGGTGCTGAGTACACCTCGTCTTCCTCTCCTTCTTCCAACCAGAGTGGTAAGTCATGCTCTAAGAAAGGTTGGGCAGGAGGGTATAGGACTAGCTGCTTGGACATGGGACCATTTTTGATGGTCATGTTTCCTGCACGACAACTTATGTAAGCATCTGTAGTAGCTAACCAAGGCCTTCCCAAAATGAGAGGATATCCAGTAAGCTTTGCCTTCGGTTGTAGAACCAGGAAGTCTGCAGGGTATTCCCAAGAGTAAATAGAGACCAAGACATCCTCCACAATCCCTTCGGGAGTCACGGTGGAGTGATCTGCTAATTGCAGTACTGTCGAGCTCTTCCTCAAGGAACCCTGAAGATTGAGTTTAAGCATGGTATCCCTGGTCATCACATTAATGGCCGCCCCCAGATCAATCAAGGTGTGAGTTATAATGGTTCCATTGATGTGGACATCTACTACAGGACTTCCAGGATCTAGGTACTTTGGGCAGATGACTTGTCCTAACATAAGGTCAGATAGTTGTCCTATGACATTGATAGTTGAAGCATCTTTCTTCCGTCTGCCTGGGTGTTTGAAACACTTCTCCTTAACCAGTTTGTTGTATATTGGCACATCCTTGATGGCTTGGAGAAGTGGTATTTTTACACACAACGGACTTCCAGGATCTAGGTACTTTGGGCAGATGACTTGTCCTAACATAAGGTCAGACAGTTGTCCTATGACATTGATAGTTGAAGCATCTTTCTTCCGTCTGCCTGGGTGTTTGAAACACTTCTCCTTAACCAGTTTGTTGTATATTGGCACATCCTTGATGGCTTGGAGAAGTGGTATTTTTACACACAACTGCTTGAGCTCACCCAGAAGCTCATCCTCCTCTGGGTTGGGTTGTGTGGTGGCTGTTAGTCTCTCAGGAAAGGGTGGAATAGCCTTTGGTTCACTTTCCTGTTTATCTTCCTCATCCTCTGGGGGAGGAGGTTGGCGATCTGGTAGGGTCTTTCCAGATCGAAGATTGATCTCCTGGATCTCCACAGCATAGGTAGGGCATGAGGTTTCCCCAGTGTATACCTGCTGGGCCTGTCTATTGTTGGGGTTCGGGTTCGGTTGAGCAGGCATTTGAGGTTGCCTTGGTGGAGTAGGAGGTAATGGCTGAGGTTGAATTGGTGGTGGAGGCAAGATGGCAGGAGGAGTGTTGTATTGGGGCCTCCACCCCGACTGAGGTGCATTCCATTGCGGCTGTGGCTGGGCATGTGAGTGATAGGAATGAGAAGTAGGTTGAGTGGGGTACTAAGGTGGATAAGACCATGGAGGAGGCATGGACCATGAAGGATGAGCAGGGGGACCCCAGGAAGGCATAGGAGTCGATTGGTTGGGGTTGTAATAAGCTTGGGATGCCCCTTGCATCCCTTGCTGATAAGGTCTAGATCCTTGTGGCCTCCTTTGGTTGAGGTAATAGAGAGGTTCAGTGGGGGCTTCTGTCCCTTGGTACATGGCTTTAAACCCAGGTAAGGTTGGACACTGATTTGTGGGATGGTCCTCCTCACAAATGAAACACACTTCAACCGAATGCAATGGACATTCGTTCTTAGGGTGTCTCCTTGTGCACCTAGGGCAGAAGACAGCCAAGGCTCTCTCAGCTTCTTCTTTCTTTTGCTGAATCCTGAATGTGTCAAGCTGCATGGCAATGGTCTGTCTCACCTCACTCTTAAGATCTTCTAATTGATTCGCAAGCTCATGTTTGGAGAAAGGGACACTAGTTGAGAGGTGGTTTCCTCTACCTCGTTTCCGAGCTGCCCTGGAGTGGTTTCTAAACACAGTCTTGATGTCCTCATAAGGCAGTTGGTAAATGTCCCCCCCAGCTAACATGTGAAGGGTATCTAAGAGGTCTTCAGGGACTCCTCGGAGCAGGACCAACTTGAGGGATTCAGGGTCAAGTGTGCACCTGGCCCGCTTATAGCTTAGTTGGAACCTCTCCTCATAATCCTCTAAGGACTCATCATTTCCCATGGTCATCCGAAAGATTTCCCCTTTGTTTCCTTGGACCTATAGTAATCCCGGTACTTAGTATTGAAAGCTTGCTGCATCTGAGCCCAAGTGGTGATACTATTCCCAGGTAAGCCCATGAACCAGCGTAATGCTGCATCCTTAAGAGTGGAAGGGAAGAGTTTCAGCTTTTGCTCATCTTCAGTATAGTCATAGGTTCTACAAAGGACAACAAACTCAAACAGGAAGGTATCCGGATCTTCAGTAGTCAGCCCATGGAAGTGAGGTAAGGCGGAGGGGCTAATGTTCTTCATTTTCATCTCTCCATTGGTCTCTCGGATGGGGAATGCACCTTCTATTCTCTCATCTTCTCTTCTATTGTCAGCCATAGCTTCAGATGGAGTGGTCTCTAACTCTTCTTCTACTATAGGATCTTTGTATATCTCAGGATGTTCACCTATAGGTTTTTCTGGGTCACTGTCACCAAAGGAGAGAGAAGGGTGACACAGTGATGTGGTGGGGGTGTTTGGTAGGAATTTGCCTGATCTATCTCGGTTCCTACGAGGCATGAAATGGAAAAGACTTTCTTTTTCTTTTGATTGTTTTTGCTTTTTTTCTTTGGTACCTGCAAAACTGAAACAGATTGATCTACAACTAACTATGAAAGATGCAGAATTAAACTGAAAGCAGGAAAGAACTAATCTACTTTGCTTAAATGAAATTGCAAGAATGGAAATGCTAGTCTACGCTTGCAGAAAGGAAATGCTAATCTATGAAAGCAGGAAATGTCTATGCTACTTTTGCAGAATGGAAATGAAATAGACTACTTAGCAGAAGGCAAGAGTAAGAAAGTAGAAGAAAAGCAACAATTACTAATACTCTGACGCGTCCCCAGCAACGGCGCCAAAAAGATGGTGGGCTCCAGTATTGTAGCAATAATGCTACAACTCCTGGAGCTTCCTATCTCTAATTTTATCAACCCGGTAGTTCGTAGAAACTTGGAAGCGATGGTGCTGTATGCACAAGTACTAGCTCTTGTCGCAGCTGTCACTTGGTCAGCTGACACAAGTCCGCTAGGGCTCAAGCCAACTTCTATATGCTCACAGAAGAAGCTTTATGAGTGATGGACGAAAGCTAACTCCAAGGAGGCTAATCTATTTGCAGAAAGAAACTGAAAGCCAACAAAGCATGAAAACCCTAGTAAACCCTAATTTGACTAGCTAGGCCCTTACAATGCAAAACTGTGAATGAAACTTCTATCAATGATGCCATTACTTGCAGTGAGCTGGAATACATGCATCTAAGCTACTTGCGTCTGAAAAGACATGTTTTTGTATTTTTTCATTAAGTGGTTGGATTTATTGTGATGATGCTTTTGATTAGGGTTTGACTGTGCAGGTGCGGTTCGAATGGAAGGAAAGCATGGCAAGGTTAGGATGGCTAGGAGAGGTCCCAGAGGGTCTCTAGCATCAGTCCACAGAAGTCTACTACGTTCGGATGCTCAGCAACCGAGTTTGCAGGCTTCTACAGGAAGTCTGCAGGGGATCCTACAGGAAACTCAGGGGTTCTACAGGAAGTCTGTGCAATTCTACAGGATGTTCGATCGTGGGAGTTTTGGGAGATGGTGAAGTGATGGAGTGGTGTGGGAGGATAGGTGAGATGGAGATGGAACTGGTGATGGCTCAGAAGCAGAGAAGTCAAATGGAGAAAGAGTGCATGCAGTGGGTTGATGGCTGGAAGGATGGGATCAACGAAAGGTTAAGTAAATGGAGCTATGTGAGTAATGGGAGAGCTGGAAGGTAAACAAGCCGAACAGAGGTCGGTTGAGTGGCTTCAGGTGTGGTTGAAAAGAAGAGGAAGGTAATGGAATGGTGTGGAGCAGTGTAGATGAAACAAATTGTCTATGAGTGTCACCAAAAACGAGAACTCTTTAACCTATGTTAACTGTGCTATTTTGAACCAATGAACAGCAATGCAATTTGTGAAAGAAACTCGTGCATGGAAGTGAAATGGAGAAGTAATGATCAAGACCAAAGTGCATGGATGGATCTACGACTAAAGTAACTGTTGCAGCTTGCATGGACGTGAAAAGAACTGCATTTATTTTTGGTGGTTGATATGGACTGCACCCCAATCCCTAAGCAGAGATGGCAGTGATCTCTAACAACCTTTTTCTGGAGCTCCAATGAATTATAACTATCCTCCTCTAACCTAAGCAACTGGAAGCAAATTCACCATAAACTAATCCTATTCAATCTCATAAAAACTAAATCAGCAGACTGTAAATTCGAATTGCATATCAAAGTAAAGAAACGAAGTGCTGGAACGAAAGGCAAATAACATTACAACACCGAGGAGATCTATTGCTCTCAGGTTGGGCCCTAACCTGAGAGCTATAGCTCCCTTAGAAACTCAGAATGAGATCAAAATCTGCCTGCCTTTATTCATAACCAAAAATCTGATGTCATGCCAAAACTGGCTTACAAAAAGAACCAACACCGAGCTGTAGCTCGTACTTCGAAATTACAAGAGTAATGCAAAAGTTCAAAAAGCTCCTATCAAAGGCTACGGCCTCAGTATTTATGCAAAACGATAATCCAACAGGTTTCCTTGATTTATGGAGCTCGGCTGTCCAACTGAAGGTTAAACTGCTGATCCTGTAGAACAGTTGTAACTGCTGTTCCTGTAGAACGTTTGGCTGCCTCTAAGCTCGGTGGGGAGATTGGTTGGAGCTCGGAGCTATGGTGGGAATCACAAGGAAGGTCCCCAAGACTGTGGACATCCTCTCCTAAAAACCAGCAGTGCCACCTTACTGTCTCCTTGTCTCCTTTCTCGTGGTCTTTGCTCCCTTTTAATGCCAAAAACCTGAAATCATCATGTATTAGTCACGTAGATAGAATGCCTACCCTTCTTCCTACAAACAACACGAATAAACCAAGAAATGCATGCATAAGCAATAAAAGATGAATGGTTTGAGCAAAGCAAGTAGGCCAAATGAGCCCAAATTGTACCAAAAATTGGGGCTCATCAGTCCATTTTCTGGTTTCTTCCGGGCGATTATGTGAATGATTCTGAGTCATTTTTCCCCTTGGAGATTACGGGAGTTAATCGCCGAATCCTTGTATTGTCGATGCCCATCTTCTTTTATCATCTGCTGTTAAATACACTTGTAAATTTTATGGGAGGGTTGAAGTTCAATCACCTTAGTCTTTTTAACAGCATTTAGTATTCATCACGTTGGACTGAGCTCGTGGGCCGAATATATGTTAATCTCGTGGACTGTTGCCAATTTTTTTTTTTTTTTTTTTCAGTCAATTTAAGCTGCCACCAATGGATACTTTTCCCTTCTTTGGTCAATTTGAATTTCTTTCGAGTCTCTGTCTCGAACAACGCATTAAGAATGTCTCTAGACAGGTAGTCAACATCCTTAAACAGCGTATGGGCGGACATAGGTAGTTATCTTTAAAGTAAGTTGGAAGTTGCGGCCTATGTCGTGTGTTGGTTTTCGAAGGGATATTTCATAAACCGATGATATTTGATATATATATATATCGAAACTTCATTGGAGAAGGATAAGGTGAATTTCCAGGCGTGATCTCTGCTATTCTGGAAAGGGAATCCTTGATTGAGTGATTGCATTATATTCGCCTCGATTCCAAAATGCCCATCAAGAAACTCGGAAACTATATAAATTCCCACTGGTTTGTATGAATTGGTTTTCGGTGTTAGTTATAAACCGTTTCCACAATGTAAATCAAGGAAGTGTCGAACTATTTTTCGGTTGTGCATGTTGCACATGTTGGAGTAGTAGCTGCCTCATTTGTGTTTGCTTCTGCTTCGTTTTGTATCATGCAACGTTGGTTTTCTCTTGTATTTTCTTATGTTTGTAGCTTATATGTGTAGATGTATACACATATAATGTGTTAGTTTTATATGCACTCAGCAGCAACGTTGCTCATGGCGATTTCACTGTTGATTGACTTTAAGCGCTTTCTCATTATTTTGTCCAAGACGTGCATCTTCCAATCACTGTTGCACATGTTTGCTAGTGTCTGATGCATCAGTTGATGTTTGACAATGAAGCGTTATATGCTTGATTATATGCAGCCCATATGAATGAATTGAATGATCAGTTGGATTAGATTCTTGAAAATGAAATGGGACATTATCCATTTTAGAATCGGAAAGTTAAACCACATTATATTCATTTTCAAGCAAATTCATTAATTGATCATTGAAAATAATTTATTCATTTATATTATTTTCATTTAAATAATATCACAACAAATCAGTAAATATGTTTCCATTTTATGGATTGAAGGAACATTATTTTGTGTGTTGGGATACATGTGAATAAAGGTTGCTGTTGATATAAATCATGGTTCAGAGATCTTGTGAGCAAAATAGCTTGTTTTCTGGTCTATTTTGTTGTTTTATAAACTTCCTGAAGTCAAGCCAGCTAGCCTTCAAACTGCATTTTCTATGCAAGTGCAAAGTAGATCAACGCTGCTTCAGTCAATCTTCGGGTTAAGTTTATAAATTGAACAATCAATTTGTAGTCATTTTCGGTAATGCTGACTGCTTTAACCTTAATTTTGATTTTGCTGGAAAAATATTACAGTTATATGGAGTTTATTAAGATGTCATTTTGACTTACTCCCTTCCGTAAACATTATTTTTCTCTCTGGTTAAGTTTTGTTTATGCAACAGAACTAATGTCTAAGTGATCCATATAATTTTAATTAATTAGAGAATAGCCACACCATCTTTAATTAAATAAAATTATATATTGATTGGTTAGATCACATGAAGATTATCTAGACATTAAATTGTAATTAATTACACTGAATATAATAAATTTTATCCCACAGGAATTTTTATTATATTTATGTAATTAATTAGGATAAAATTTCATAACCTACCCACAGGAGTTATGAATTAATAAGTTTTATCATAAAGTTTTATTGAATCTGTTTGAATTAAAAATTTAGCCCACAGGCAATTTTTATGTCATTTGATTCAATTCTTTTTAGCATGTTTTACATTGGTAAAACATGAAAGTTCATAAAGTTTTATTGAATCTGTTTGAATTGAAAATTTAGCCCACAGGCAATTTTCATGTCTTTTGATTCAATTCTTTTTAGCATGTTTTACATTGGTAAAACATGAAAGTTTATTAAGCCTCAACATAAGCATGTGATTCTTTATTTTAATGCAGTAGTACAACCTGCAAATTTCTCTGAAATTCGTTCTGACATTCCCGAACTTAAGGAAGTAATCTCGTTTGTTTGTTATGAATCTAATATGGTTAATGTTAATATTAACACATGGTGGATTGATTCTGGATCGACAATTCACATTTCAAATTCCTTGCAAAGGTTTGCAAAACCTAAGGAAGCCAGTGGGAAGTGAGCAAAGCATCTTATCAGGAAACAAGATGGGCTCGCATGTGGAAGCTATAGGAACATGTTATTTAACTTTAAGTAGTGGTTTTGTTTTGGAGTTAGAAAAGACCTTTTATGTTCCAAGTTTTTCTAGAAACTTGATTTCAGTTTCAAGGCTTGTACCTTTTGGATATTCCTTAAACTTTTCAGAAAAATCTTTCAGTCTATTCTATAAATCTGATTATGTTGGGAATGGTATTTTGTCTAATGGTCTTTACTGCATTAATTTACAAAACAAAGTCACATATGATTCAATGCATGTTCACACTGGCACTAAAAGATGTGTTATTAATGAAGATTCCTCTAAATTATGGCACCTGAGACTAGGTCATATCTCCATAGATAGAATTAAAAGATTGGTAAATGAAGGAATACTTAATACTCTAGATTTTACTGATTTTGAGACTTGTGTGGACTGCATAAAGGGAAAGAAGACCAACAAGTCAAAGAAAGGTGCCAATAGGAGTTCAGACATATTAGAAATCATACATACTTACAGATTTTATTGTCCATCTCACAGCACTAGGATTATGGAATCAAGAAATGCAAAGTTTCTTGAAAATGACTTGATCAGTGGGAGCGATCAAATCAGAAACGTAGTTTCTGAGAAAGATCATTCAGAATCTCAACCTCAACCAATTGTTGAAGTTCCACAAGCTGCTGACGATATTCCAGTAGATCAAGGAGTTCAAGAGTTGCCAAAAACTTTTGAACAACAAGTTGAACCACATACTTCTAAGGAAGATGATGGTACAACATTAAGAAGATCTACTAGACCTAAGAGATCAGCAATTCCTAATGATTATGTTGTGTATCTACAAGACCTGACATTGCATTTGTTATGGGAATGTTGGGACGATATTAGAATGATCCAGGTTTAGACCACTGGAGAGCTGCAAAGAAAGTAATGAGGTACCTTCAAGGGACCAAAGACTACATGCTTATGTATATCCTGTTTGAGGCTGCTTTACATGGTGTATGGCTTAAGAATTTCATTTCTGGGCTTAGAATTATGGATTCTATATCTAAGCCATTGAGAATATATTGTGATAATTCAGCTGCTGGTTTTATGGCTAAAAAAGTGGGAGTCGAAATAAACACATCGACATTAAGTATTTAGCTATAAGGGAACGTGTTAAAGAAAATAAAGTGGTCATTAAGCACGTCAGCACTGAGTTAATGATCGCTGATCCTTTGACTAAGGGCATGCCACCGTTTAAATTCAAGGATCATGTATTGAATATGGGACTTGGTTCCATTATGAAGTTTTTCATTGTATGGACAATGATATTTTAATGAAATTCTTAATTATTGTGATGTTTTTTCTCATATTTATGTGCACTTTAAGTTGATTTGAGAAAATTCATTTAAGAAGGACCAAGAATAAACATAAGGTTTATTCATTAAGATATTGTTGCCACATAAATTATAATAAGAATAAATGCATAGTAATACATGGAAGATAATACTCGTCATTAGAGGACTTATCGCCATGATTCATGTATCTATTACTTAATACAGATTATCAATGGTTTTTAAGTTGAGACATTAAGTTTGGAAGTATGGACCAAGTGGGAGAATGTTAAGCTCCATTGATTTTACACAAAATCTACCTTGATTTATGGAATTGCAACTTTTCTTAACTTATGGAAACCAACTGCAGTAGTTTCCTTAAGTTAAGAAAATCAACTGCAATTACTAAATTTATAATTGGGAGCTACTAAAGTGGTCCATCACTTTGATCTGATCTCTACCTTGATTTGTGGTTTTTCTAACACATAGCTTTTAGAAGCTTGATGGAAGCTTAGCTATATGTTCATCTGTTTGGCCCCCAAGCTCCTATCTCAACCCCCTTCAGTTTTACGCCATCTAGCTGAGATAGCAGAGCTTGGAAGTGCCTTCAGAATTCTTGTGTTCTTTTCCTTTTGCTTGGATTGAAGCTAGAGTGCAGAAGAAGTCGCAGGCAAGAGGACTGTGGCCTTCATCAAAACATCACCAATGGCTGGAGGTAACTCGTATCCCTGGGTATTAAGTTTCAGTGATTCTTTTCAGTTCTTTCTGCATGCAGAATCACTGTTTAAGTTTATTAGTTTTCTAACAACAAGCTGAAGTATGCCCTCACATATCGTGAAGTCATAGCCATTGTAATGCAAAGACTTATTTATGTTGATATAAAAGTGAGGACAAACAAATGCTATCTTGTAGGGTTTGTGGATTTCCTATCAATTGCAAAAATAAATGAAAAATTTAGGCTTCTTTACGAAAGGGTATTTTGGTTGTACAAGTGTCCCACAAATTTCACAAACATAAGATAATATCTGAAGGGGCTCGCAACCAATCCTAAATTACAAAGAGTAGCATAATACTTGAGGCCAAATAACTCTGAGATGACAGCATACATTACAGGCCATTGAGATCCCAGACACAGTCCAATTATAATGGATGCTACGTACAGTGAACCCGGAAGAGCGAAGGCTATGAAAATATAAGCAATGCAAGAAATAAACATAGAAATGGTAAACATCAGGGGCCTGGGAAATCTATATTTCTGAAGGAGGATTTCTGATAAAAAGCCAGCAACAACACGACCTAGAAAATTCCATATGCTAATAAGAGCAACAAAGGTGCTTATATTCGTGTCGTTATATCCAAGAGCTTTCCCAATCTGTCCCATATTATCAATGGCAGTTAAAGTTGATCCAAGTGCACAAGTACATGCTAAAAACAAAATCAGCATATCGATGCTCACTAGAGCTTGAGGAATTGTGAAGTGATCTCCTCTTTCGGGGCTTTTGAAGAATTTCAAAATACGGGATACAACAAAAGCTCTGGCTCTCACTTCAGTTTCTAAGGTTGAGATTGAGATCTCAATGGAAATGTCTGGGTAATATTTTGGGATCCTTATTCTCTTCATTTATGATACAAAGGGTCAAGGCCAATGATATAATCAAGATTGACCTAGAGACAGATAAGATCAAGGAGTTAATCAAATTTTATGTTGGTAATGTTGTAATGGTTACCATAGTTCATAACACAGGTCATGTTAGAATCATTAATCATACAGAAAAACGATTGATCACATGAGTAATCACATGAAAAAGGTCGTTCTAGAATTATTAAGTATACAGAAACGCGACTAATCACATGAATAATCACTCCATAGTCAAATGTATTTGATATTTGATACTTTTTTCATCTAGATAATGGTTTAAAAAGCGAAAAACAATATGGTAAACTAACTTCTCTTTTAAGAGATGGTTTTTTTTGTTTGACAAAAAAAAGCTAGACTTATGTCACCCGTCACAGAGTCAATTGAAAGCAATTTAAATTAGAGGATGAGTCATAGATAAGTAACCTTGTTTTTTGCTATTGTGCGGTCGGACGAGAGAGTGACAAAACTCCTTCGATGCACATAAACTATACGACCTCTTCCGGTGGCCAATAGCCCTGCAAAAACCAAACACAAAAATCAAAAGACATCATGACAGAAAATATCAACATAAACTAAGAAAACAAAAACATTGCTCGCGCAATACCTTCAAAAATTCCTCCAATGTAATAATTGCCACAACAGCTACGAATGAATCGACGAACAACTACCAAAACAACTGTAAACGTAATTCTGAACAACTTCTGAAAAAGTATAAAAAGGACTTATGATCGACATATATATATATATATATACAAATTTTCGGCCTAACAAGTTGTTCGGCTAAAAATCTAGTTGCCAAATTCCCCCCCCCCCCCCCCCCCCCCACCGACTTCGGTCAAAAACTTTTTCGGTTGAACAAGTTGTTTGGCCGAAAAAACAAGTTCAACCAAACAATATTAAATAGTTTGACCAAAAAATAATTAATTTGGTTGGAAAAGTACAATTATGAATTTTTTGCGAGAAATTCTTACAAAAGTGTAACCCCACTTCACATTTTCACCCAAGGGTTAGACATCTCCCTCCCTATTCTAGTAGTTAGTTCATTTAGTGCGAAGAGTGACTTTGGATTTTTAGACAATTACTTGTGTTTTCATTTGTTCTCACTTCAGACTCTGTAATGTGCTAGTGAGGGTTCTATTTGTTTGGATTTGCATTCCTTCTCAATCCTTTGTCTTGAGCTAATTTCATGGCGGTTTCCAATTCCAAAGGTGGTTTGTGTTGTTGGGGCTAGTTCGTCTATCACTTATTGTGGGTTTCTTGGTAGGTTTTAGAAGTCGATGGGCCATTCTGGTTCTCAGGTTCTCTATTTTCCAAATTTATACTCATGGAATTAACTGCATTAGGAAATATCGTTTATTTTGAGACTTGAAAATTGCATTAGGAAATTTGGAAAGTGGGATTTCAAATATTTTATAAATATCTTGGGTTTCTTGTTAATTAGGTACTTAGTTTTTCTTAAACATGCGTGGGTAGAATTATGCGTTTAATGGTGCTGGGTTGTGAGGGGTCTGTTGAAGGTGGTGAGTCTCCATCTGCCCCTTCTGTAAATTTGGTAGGCTCTAAATTAATTGTCAGGAGATTTGGGGATGATTCAGTGGTTTTAGGTTTAGGGAGTCAACCTGGAGTGTCTACTAGTGTGTCTTGTCTTGCCTATTATTCCTTTTCAGGTTGTGGTTATCGAGCATATCCCCTCTATACAACAATGATGCCTCATAGACAACTCATGTGCGATAGAAGGGGAGGAGGTAGCCATGTTTCTTCGAGACAAAGAAGGGTCAAACCCTTCACTTATGATTCTGTAGCTACATATTTTAATGTTATTCCTCCATATTTGAGAAAGGAAATTAGTGGGTTGGAATCTCAAGACAGAATGGAACGAGAAGTTCATTCTAACTTAAAGTTGCTTGAAGATGCTTGCAAAAATATTCTTGGCCCTAGTTATTACAGGTGCAAGAAGAAACAAGTTTTGAACTCATTAGCTTTGCATCAACAAATGCTCACCTTGCTGAGATTAGTCCTCAAAGATAAGCAGGCAGAAAACTATAATATTTTCTCCTCCCTAGAGGACGTTAAAAGAATGATTCATAATCAACGATTCTACTTGGACAACTTGGATTCTTGTTTGGCACGTGTTGAGGGTTACATTGTGAGTGATTCTAAGAAAGAAGACCTTTCAGATCCCCTAGGTTCAAGTGCTCAAGTGCCAGGAACAATTTCTTCTTCTGAGAATGATTAGTGTTGCTAAGATTTGGCAGTGTTGGTGGGCATTTTTGTTCCTGTCCTCAATCATGTTGTCACTGAAAAGTTGGTATGATTTACAAGTATGGCATCTTGGTTACTATTGTTTTGTAGTGATTCTAGTGGACCTTCCTTCTCTAGGTCTTGGTGCAACTTTCTGTAATTGTATGTTGTGATATTTTTTTGGTATCTCATAACAAAGTTACCAACTTAATGGGTCATACCAACTTAATGGGTCATACCAAGTTCTCACTTTTTTAGAGTTTGCAAAAAATCATTTTATTTTGAAAAGTGTTGATTCAAAATACACCTTTTTTTTGGAGCATATTTTTGACACTTCAAATTTTCTTATTTATCAAGTTTGAACAATTTTTTTTTAAACGCTAGTGATTTTCATGTTGATTTTAAAAAGTGTTGATGTAGCATCAACCCCTTTTGTTTGGATTTTTTTCATTAATATAAAAGCCTCAATATATTGTTACTTTTATATTTTTTCTTATTATTATGGTCTTTTTTAAACTTTTACCATCATAAATATAATGTTGTATAACACATTTCCTTTTGCAATTAAGAGATTAGTTAGGAATTAATGTTATTTTTTATTATTCTTCTATTTATTTATTTTTTCTTTAATAAAAGGGAAAATTCAATCATTTTTCATGAAAATTATTCCCCAAATCCAATAGCAATTTTGTTGAAAGTTACAGTTTCGCCTAATTAATGAAAATTTTAACCACCTAAATTTATCCTTGGATCTTTAAGTTAGAAAACAAAAAGAGTGGATTAAGTTCAAACTTTTCCTTGCCAAAAAAATATAGACTAACTAGAAAAGTTGAGTCTGTCTCCCTTTTTACTCACTATGTTAATTTATACATCTCATCCATATTGGATTGTAGTAGAACACATCTAGTTTTTTTATGCAAAAAGGGAGAAGTTGTGGATAATAATTAGTGTATATGAGTGTTGTGTATGTAATTCTGTATAAAAATGGGGTGTGTATATCTATGATCAATAACAAGAAAGGGTCTCTCTATGTGTGTGTGGACTTGTGTGTGTTTGTGTGTATGTGTGTGAATAATAACAAGATATAATAACAATGGATTGTGTATCCTCGAATAATTAAAACAAAAAAGTTATGTGTAAATGATAATAAGATATAATAACAATCATTATAATAAATAATAACGATCAATGGAAACTTATATAAGTGTGAATGAAATAATAACAATCAATGTGTCATGTGTGTGTGAATAACAATATTGAAATAATAATGTTTCATAAGTCATGCATATCGAGATAGTGCATGCTAGATTCATCAATCTGTGTGTGTGTGTGTGTGTGTGTGTGTGAGAGAGAGAGAGAGAGAGAGAGAGTAATAACAAGAGACAATAACATTCAATCAATTGTATGTGTCAGATCAATACATGACACATTCAAGAATAAATGATTTTTGTGTGTGTGAATAAGTGAATAATAACAAAAATAATATTAATGGGTCGTGTGTCCCATATTAAAGAATGTTGCATTCAATAAATAATAGAAATGAGTGATTTGTGTATGTAACACAAATAATAATAACATTGGGACATTCAAAAATTTATCAAGAGATAATAACAATCAATGGTCTATGTGTTTGTGTGTGTGAATAATAACATTTAAAAATATGTCAATAGATAATAATACTCATTATGTTATGTGTGAGACACAATAATATTACATTGTATGTGTGGATATACCTACTTGTATATGTCACATTTAAGAGTTAATAACAATTAGTCATTTGTATTGTTAGATACACTTACTTGTATATGCCACATTCAAGAGATAATAACAATTTGTCGGTTGTATTAGTGGATACACCTACTTATATATGCCACATGCGAGTAATAATAACAATAAATGAGTTGTATGTTTGGATATGTGTAATTGCATACACCACATAATAACAATCAATGGGTTGTGTGTGGATGTACCTACTTGTCTACGCTATATTCAAGAGATAATGATAATTTGTGGGTTGTGCAAGAGAGAATAGTAATGTTTAAAAATGTGTTGTGTCAAAAATGCCTACTTATATCCCTTTTGATGTAATAATAAATCTATGGTTAAGATGTATCTATGCTACTTATAGAAACATTGACAACAAACAAGGATGTTTCCCAATTGAAACAATGATTTCTAATTTAGATGAAAGTGTTATGTATGTAACTTGATGGCGTGATGGTTGCATTTTAGGGATATACAAAGTATTTTGATGCTTTTGGTATGAACTTCTATGGAATTTGGTGAATGCATTTCAATTTCTCCCATGTCAAACATTATCTACATAAAGGAGTATTGCACTATAAATATCAAGATCAACATATTCTTGATCTTGAGGGAGGAAGACTGAGAGATAGTGCACATATTTAAGTTTTGTAGTCAACGACGCTTCCACTTCTCCCTATAAGTATCTCTATGTACATTGTGATTTAAGACATAAGATAGAATTGAGCTTTACCATAACATCCCTAGTTTATTAGCCCTGATCATAGTTTTAAAAATTGGAACCGAGAATCAAACCAATTGCTTATCTAACAATGATTCTAACCAGAACTGGATCAAATCGGATTCAATAAACTAGAATTTAAAAAATCATAAAATATTTAATTTTTAATGAAAAAACTTATTTTTAAGATTACAAACCATGATTCCAAACCATTAGAGACAAAATATGGATTTTCTTCTCATTTATATACCATGTAAGGGTGCATATATCAAAATGGCATCAGATGAAATACATATAATGATATCATAATTAATATATATATATATATATATATATATATATATATATATATATATATATATATATATATATATATATATATATATATATATATATATATATATATATATTATGAGTCTCTAAATGACCTCTAGAATCCAAAAACAATGCTAAAACTCAAGCTATTAGGCTGCTAGCCTACCACAAATGATTGATCAACATGATCACTCATCAAACTCATCACTAGTACTGGATAAGGGATCATCGGCAGGAGCTACATAAACATCATCTGACACAGATTCTGAGGACTCCTCACACTCCTCTCCAACCTCAGTAATAATACTAGTCCTAACAGAACTAGAAGCACGAGTTGGTCAAGCTGCATGAATAATCCTCCCCTCTCCAATACCATGTGCCATGCTTTGTCCTAGTGGTTTTCTTCCTCCAACTACTGGTTCAACTATCAAATCTGCATTGGGATCAACACCCTCCAACTCCATGGAATCAATATCAAAATCAACATCAAACTTAGTTGGATGAGTCTCCTCTACCCATTCCAAAGTTGGATTAATATCGTCCAACACAATGGGATTTGTATCAGGTCTTGTGTTCAACAACTAGTTATGCCTTAGTTAAAGGTTTCACTGCATGAAGACAAGATCATTTAATCATTTTTGTTCCAAATGGTTTCTCTTATTCTTGTGAATCCATTCAAAAATAGACCAATCGCACTCACACCTAGAAGCATTGCAAGTTTGATTGAGAACTCTAATTACAAACTTTTACAGTTGAGGACATTGGCTTCCAAATGACTCCCACCAATGTGCTATAAAGACAAAGACTAGAGTTAGTTCAATATTCAACAATTTAGATGGTAAGTTTGAACAATTTACAAAATAAAAATTACAACTTTAATTTTAAACAATTGAAATTTACAAAAGAAAACAAATAAATTGGAATTTCTTACTTGGTTGATCCACATCTCTTGCAATATTTGCCAGATTTTTTCCAAATGTGCCCTGGTCCTAGAGAAAGTAGTGAGTTGTTGATGTATTTCTAATTGTTTCTACTCATCAAGTACCATGCGCTCCAAGCACTCGTACAACCCATCTTTGACCTCCCTAGTATGATCTTCTCCTAGCTTAGCTTTATAATGATACTTTGGGTTCAAGAAATACCAGCTGCATGTATAGGATGATGGAGTTGATTATTCCATTTGTTATCAATGATCTCCCAAATAGGCCCATATTTGCCTACTTTTTCCTTGTAGGTTTCCCGTATCTGCTCCTTTACCTGATCCATAGCCTCATATATGTAGCCCATGGCCAATTTTCCCCATCCACCAACCGTAACACCTTGACAAGGGGCTCACTAATTTTCACAACCTCTACTGCTTTTTTCCAAAAAGTGTTGTCAAAAACTTCCATTTTGGTGTCTTTTCCATATGCTCTGTGAGTCCACTGAGATGAATTCCAATCATCATTGGAAAAAACATTATGCAAGTTTTGTTTTTAGGAAGTGAGAGATAACAATGTGAGGGAGTTAGTTGCAAATCTCATGATGGCAGGCCTAACAAGCTCCTTTCGCCCAATGTTTTTTCTCATTAGGCTCAATACCCATGAGTTGTAGAAGAATGTTCTTTACCCACTCCACTTTTCTTATGTCCTCAAGCATGAGGTCTATGCAATGTGCAACACATGGGGTCCAAAATATGGTACTATATTTGGCCTCTAGCATCTTGCCAGCAAGAAAATCTAGTTGAGGCATTATCAGTGATGACCTGCACCATATAATATTCCCCCATTGTTGTAACAATCTCATCCAAAATATTAAATAATAGGTTGGAATCCTTCACCCTTTCAGATTCATCAATTTATCTCATGTTACTTAAGGAAAAGAGACAAGGGCATTTATGATAGTGTGGTTTTTCTATGAGTCCATCCATTTGACATGATGGAACAACCTGTTTTGGTCCATTACTCCGTAAATTCATTCAAATATTCTCCAATGGATGAAAACTCACTTTGCAAAAGAGTTCCTCTCAAGTCATGCATAATAGGGCCTTTGAATCCCTTTCCTCCAATGATAACAACATCCCACATAACTTGGTAATAAGGTGAGTGAGAAACATTAAAGGGGATATTTGCATCATACCACCATCTGGAAATGTATTCAAAAGTAACATATATGCATTTATTTTTCCAATGAGCATCCAAGGTGGGTTTACTTAGACTTGGTTGGGAGGTATTGTAACTGGAATTAGCTGAGGAAAAGGTGGAGGAAGGTGTGAAATAACTCTTAATGTTCACCCCTTTTTTACCTTCGGATTGGCCTTGAGGTTGAGAGTGAGACCCAAGAGGGGGAGGAACATAATGGAAGGTATCATGGAGATTGGTGGAAGGGATGGGGGAGGAGTCTTCAAGGTCAAAATAATCATACCCACTAGCTTCTCTCCTAGGCCAAGCTTCTGCAAGTTCCCTCTTCCTTGTAATTTCATCTTGTATAACCTTTTCCCTAGCCTTTATCTCATGATACTTCTCAAACTTTTCAAGGTATTCTTTTCTAACAGGACCTATTACTTTATCTGGTGCATCACAAGGGGTTATTTGGCCTCTTATACCATCCAAGTGTTGTTACAACCTATAAATATGCCCTCCTCCCATTGGGTGCTTGCAATATTTGCATAATGGTTTTTCCATCAACGACATCATGGTGAACCCATGCAAAAACTTTGGCTTCTGGGGCCATAATGGATAGTAAAATTTCATATTTGGAAGGAAAGAGATCTACAAATAAAATAGGAAAATGAAAAACCTATGATCAACTACTATCCTTCATCCTGGATGTTTTTTAACTTGAAAGTTGAAACTTGAAAGAGGGGGAAAAATTTAAAAACAAAGACAATTATGAAATATGGAATTTTTTTAGGGAAAATGAAAACTAGTTGATGAAGCCTCCTCCCAAAGATGCCAACTCCATTATAAATCTCCTCCAAGATGAAAAAGAACCTCCAAACTTGTTGTTGTTTCTTCAAAACACAAGGCTGTTGCAGCACTGTCCAAGCTCTCAAAATTTCACAAACAATAGAAATCAAATGTGTGAGGAAAATGGGAGCTTGGACTTGTTTTTATAAGTTTAGGGGGGCGGATTTGGGGGGAATTATGCCCATGGTTTTCTCAAAACCACTCCAAAAAACCACCTGTGGGCCCCATCTATCCGTCCGTTAGCGCGACAACCAAGTCGATTGATTTGTGACAGAATTGGTCTCCCAGGATCGGTTAGGTGCCAAATCGGTTAGTTTGGCACCTAACCAGTCCTTATGGGCATATGCATAGGATTTATTAGACCAGTTTGGTCTCAAGCTTAGCTAACTACCTGGTTTGGCCAATTTTTGGTTTGAACTGGTTGGTTTTTAAAACTATGGCCTTGATGAGTGGCCTGGTTGATTGAAGTCCCCCCTACCAAGTCATTGGCCCTTTGTCATGAGGTGCAGGTTCAATCCTCCTTGGGTCCATTAGGGTTAGGCTCCCAGTGGTAGATTCGACTAGGAGGGAGTTCACCCCATCTAGGGGTGATAGGAGGGAAAGAAAAAAAAACATGCCAAGTTCATTTTTTGAATATTCAATGTTTTTAAAAATAAAATGCTTCATATAAGCTCTGCTAATAAATTATATGTACATAATATTATAATAAAGAATTAGGTCTCATACAATAGCCAACCTAAACAAAAAACCTAACATCTAACATTTTCCACAAAGGCTACATGAAAACTTCTAACCACCCAAAAGATTTAGTTTTTTAACCTCGCATGTTTCCTAGAGTAAATAAGAAGAAGAGCACATAAAACAAACCACTGCTTAAATACATTTTTAGGGAAATTGAGCTAGTCTACAATTAAACATGGTTAACCAAGGTTTCCACAACATAGAAGGGATATAGTAGGGCTTGTCATTATAGTAGGAGCTTTGACTTTGGGATCTCATTCAACATCTCTTTCAGTTTGACATTTTTTTATCAAGGTGTGGACATAACAAAATCTCAACCATTTAGCTTGTTTCCTATGTATCTCAATGACTCTATACTTAATTAGTTTCAATGTTTGAGTGCACATTTTGATACTTCAAGGAAATAAATGAGAGAAATTATGAAATGAAGCAAAATGAAGATGTAACAACCAAACTGTTTCTAGAAATGTTGATGTATTTAAAAAAATTATATTGATATTGTGTATAAATATAGTGAAAATTATTTTCTTATGCGCCTTGAAAGAAAACGCAAGATTTTGATTAGACTTCAAGGCACAAGGAAAGACACAACAATTTTATCTTGTTGATCTGAAGATTTTAACTCTATCGAACAACAAAGGGATAGAGTAATCCATATAATAGGATATCTCCTATAATGAAAACCAACTACAATGTAGATGCTTCTTAGGAAGAGATGATGGTGAAATGGATAATCAAATGGCCACTCTAGCCTTTGAATTTAAACAACTCAAAGTCAACAAACCTAGCAGAGACCTTGGTGCACTCCTTGTAAAGTGTTGCACAAGTATGGTAATGCGTGACTACAAGGAAATTGAAGTTGAAATTATTGCATTTCTTCAACAACATCAAGTTGGTACTTTGAGATGATTTTGTGATTTTTGTAATTCACATTTGAACTTGGGAAAGACAAAGATCATGACAAGCTCAAATAATCAAATTTTCCTATGAGGCAATTTCATTGAAGTGACATCCTCTTAGACACACCTTTTTAAGTGTTGTGAAGAGGCACACCTCTCCACGAGGCTCCTCCTACAAAGAAGAGAGTTTGCAAGGAGTGTATTATTCTTAATACATTTAAGATGCAAATTGGGAGTTTGCAAGGAGTGTATGTTTTGTAGGTGCTTTACACAACAATTTTGAATAGTTTTAAAGTTTGGAGAAAAAAATTTGGAGTGCTAATTAAGTACATTAACCTTTCTAATTGTTTGAGGTTACTCTCGCAAAATTTTGTATTTATTCTTACTAACCTTTACCTAACATTAAATTACCATATAACACAAACAAATATATAAAGTATGGAAAACTGAACTATAATAGGAAGATTATTTTATCTTCAAATATATTTTATATTATAAAATAAAATCTATATTATTAAAAGTTACACAATTCATTATCATCTTTCACACATTACAAAAATTAAAAAAAAATGTATAACTATTTTCATTATATAAATGAGTGCAATAGAATTTCAATTTTTTTCTCTATTCAAATTTTACAAAATACATTTTAAATTTAATTCATTATTTTATTTTTTATTTACTAAAATAACCTATACAATTATTCTTAAAATTTACACTCTAACAACCATAAATCATATTTTATATATATATATATATATATTAATTAACTTCAAACAATGTAATCAATATATGAAAACTCAACCTTTCAGAATCTCCATAACCATCCCACTCATGTTTCGACTTTATACAAATTCATATTCCAAGTCCAACTAATCACACCAACCAAATTCAAAGAGATTGAGAACTCAACCATTTGGGAATCTCTATGGCCATCTCACTTGTACAAATACATGCTGCCAAGCCCAACTAATAACATTCTCTTCGAGAGCTCAACCATTTGGGAATCTCTCTGGCCATCTCACTTGTACAAATACATGCTGCCAAGCCCAACTAATAACATTAACATTCTCTTTGAGAGCTCAACCATTTGGGAATCCCTATGGCCATATCACTTGTACAAATACATGCTGCCAAGCCCAACTAATAACACTAACCAAACACAGAGATACTTAGCCATGGCATGTTCTAGTGTCTTTATATAGTGTGAAGGAATCCACCATCTCTGCATGCTTGTCTTTTGTAAGAAGCATTCATTATATGTCACCTAACTTTCCAAAAACAAGGGAAAAATAAATACCCAATACATCCTTCACTCTTTAAAAAAAAATTAAAATACCCCATACTTCCTTTAAAGTTGTTAGAGTTCCATTATTATAAAACAGGGTAGATCAAAGTTACACTTGTCGCCCAAAGTTTTATATCATTAATAGAATAATGTTACGGGTTTAATGGAGAATAACATTTTTGTCATGCCAATAAAGCACTGCATATATCCATGACCCAAACGAATATCTTAATTACACAATTGCGATTATTAAATACACTACGTAGTAGTTTATAAACAAAAATTTAAAATCATTATATTCACACATGTTGGGCAAATACATAGGTAAAATAAGAGATAAAAGCTATTTTAATACCTTAAAAAATAAATCTCATTTCATATTTTTTTTTCCCTATACATTTCATTTTCTATCGTGCTTTTCGGTTAAAGTTTTTTAGTTATTTTAGTTTTTTCCGTATGCATTTTATTTTCTATCATGCTTTTGATTTAGATAAAAAAGAGCTTATTTGATTTAGAGAGTTTTTCCTTTGCATTTAATTTTCTATCATGTTTTATTTAGCTAAAAAAATAGACTATTTGATTTAGAGATATCAGAGTGTAGGGTAGTATTTCGATTTTTATCGAGTTATTTATTTAGTCATAATATATGCTAGTATTGAGATTTGTAAACAGATATATTGTGATTAATTGTTCTATATTTTTAATCATAATTTCTTTTTATACGAAGGACTGTTTTATTCATTTTCTTCAAAAGGGACAAGTTACAATCAATGTTGGGAGCGGGATCCTCCAAGGGCAGTTCTGGGGTTAAAAGCCCATGTTTGAGTTAAATTTTGTAATAAAATGGTAAGGTCTCCGCATTTTGTGGTCGTAGAGTGCGAAAGTGTTATGTATTATAAAGGGTAGTTTGCCCTTAGTTTTGTAAAGTAAAGTCGGTTGTAAGAGTTCTACCCATGGTCTGCGGACCATGGGATTGTATAAAACGAGCTAAGCTCTAAGTAGTTTTAGAGACATAGAATGATGGGTAATGTAAGAGAGTCGTAGCTCTGAAGTAAGAAGTCTAAGTCTTGAGTCATAGCGTAGATAGAGGCTTTGCAACTGAGTGCATAGAGGCCTAGGGTAGAAGTCCGCAGCTGAGTGCGCAGACCCCTGTAGCTGTGTGCGTAGGGCGGACATAGTTTGTAAACACTTGAAAGATATCAATAAAGAGAAATATTCGGCAATTCCTGTGTCTTTGTTATGTTATTTCATCTTGATATGTTATGTATGAATTTCCTTTATTATGCTTATGTGATGCGTGAATGAATGCAATTACGTTGAATAATTGAACACAATTACGATTATCTGTTTACGCGGTGTTAACTATAATTATTTGATAAGATAAGCAAGTCACTTAGAGTAATTGGGGAATCTGCATGGCACGCTGCCATAGCAGCGTGAAAGTACCTAAGTAGCAGGCTAGGGCTGCGCGAAGGTTGATCGTACCCTTTCGTGGAGGTATTGAAGGCTGGAATAGAGGGCTAGTCTTGCAAGCCCTAGAGCGAAGCAACCTACGCGAAGGCAGGGATAGAGGGAATCAAACGACATCACAACCATCTCAGGGTGTGGAAACTTGGTTCCAGCATCCCCCCATACTGCTTCGGGTGAGATTTCGGCCTGCGCTCCGCGAGCTGATGCTGAAAGGGTCAGTAGTGTAAGGATTTGTTTGGCTAATTAACGTTGAACTTGGGTCAGGCCCCCTCAAGCCAACAAATGGTTTCATTGATGGGACCGAAATCTGCATAAGAGATGTGTGATGTCGTATCACTGGAATCCAGCTAAGAAGGAGATCAGAGACTGGTTGGATAGAAAAATCAACGAATTTGTGGCACAAGAGAATAGAAACCCGCGACTGATAAATGAACAGTTGTTGGACAAATACCTGTACACAAAGATACACGAGATCTTTTTCTGTTCCTTCCCAATTGAGTTATACGAGTGGATCTTGAAGCTAGTAGACAGGCAAGGAAGGTGGAAACTTGACAGTCTTATTGTTTGGACCCCGGAGCTAATACAGAAATTAGAAGCATCCGAGGACAAGATCGCCCACGCTCTCGATCATTGGCTCGATTGCGTCATAGGAGAATTTGTGACAGAATTCGCGGTCGATACCTTAGTTAGCTACAGCGAGGCAGAGTGGCAATTTTGCAAAAGACCAAGAGGTAAGTACATGAAATCTTTGAATACATGGATTGAAATGCTATTGTGCGAAAAACGGGTTATGCAACTACCTTGATGTTCGAAACTACTCGAAGCGAAAAAACTTACAGAAACGAAGGATAAAAGGGTCCGAAGTATAGTCCATTGATTTCACCCCCACGAGGTGACGAGGAAGAGATAGCAAAGGTTTCTCCACGAAGTGCTATTCAGTTAATAAGGCAAGGATTCCCGCGAATACCACCTCCACCCACACCACCTCCGACTTCACCACCATCACCTCCAACTTCACCCGTACCACCTCCACCTCCACCACAGTTCAGTATGGCAAACGTAGTGAAGTTGCCTTTGTTCAGAGGCTTGGGAAATGAGGACCCGGACCAATTCTGGTTCATTTTGAGGGCGAAATGGGAAGCTCAAGGTGTTACAAATGATCATATAAAGAAGGCGACACTGGTTAGTACTCTACAAGATCGCACGCTAACCTAGTATATTAAGTACTCTAATGATAACCCGAATGCTGGAGTGGCAGACATCTAGACAAAACTGAATAGAGAATTCAGTAGGCCTAAGTCTGAGGCACATTCGATTGTGGGATTCAAAGAGATCGTGATGCAACCAGGTGAGACGTCTTGGGAACTAGATCAGAGGTTGAAGTGTACAATCTGTGAAGCCAACATGAATTTGACAGATGGACAACATCATGAGTGGTTTGTGGCTTCACTACCTCCACAGTTAAGGGCTATGTTGTCACAACAAAAGATAACAACTCAGGCGGAGGCCTTGGAGATTGCCATGAGACTACATGAAACCCCGATGCAAGATCCAAACCTAGGGGTTTAGTGGATCCATGCACAGCTAAAGAACCTATGCCTTGAGATGCAATGTCTGAAGCAGGATAGGACGGTTCGACCAAAGGTGCGCGAGAAGTTATGGTGCTTGAAATGAAAGAGTCAGGGTTATGACAAAGACCATTGCCTAATCTTTGCGAACTATATTGATGCCACCCTAAGCCGACTATACCCACAATATGAATATAAAATGCATAATCTCATTTGTCCTAGGAATTTCAACTACCCTACCTAGTCAAACCTTCATAAATTAAGGTTTAAGGCCCTTTAATTAAATCTCATGCAGAAATGTTTTAATTGATTGTCCATAGTCTTAACCTTAATTAATCCTTTTGAGCGGAACTTTATTCCACCCTTCTTAACCTTTGGTTAATTCTTAATATCCGTTCGTCTTAACCATACCATGGTTAGACTTTGGTAAAACCCGGCTTAAACCATAATACCTTTGACTCTGCTATTTCTATTATAACTCTAGTATAATAGAAATATTACATAAACTGCTTTAAACCTTACCTTTCCTCCATTCCACGACCTTGAATATTTTCCGACACTGACCTTTATCGCATTCAGTCTTCATCGTTGATTTCACTCCATCAGATCAACGACTATCGCGTCGTATTGCCACTTAAACCCATTCATTCGCTGGAACTCAAATCATTTAACTCGCGTTGATAAACTTCTCGTGTCCGCTCAGGCCCAAGCCTTATCAGCTTAAATCTCCACCGTTGATCTTACCATTCAACCCGACGGTTGTTGGTTCACCCAATCAACAAACCTAATCGCGATCCTCCACCGTTTTATCAAAGCACACTTGATCCAATGGTCAATAGAGATATTAGACGGGAATCTTGCGCGACGTTTACCCGCACTTACGGAGCCGATAAGGAATATAAATCCTTGATCTATAGAATTTCGGGTCCGATTTTGAAATTAAAATTTGATCACTTTATGACCCGATATTTGTTGGATATAAGAGGCCATCAAATTGATGGTTTGTAGGACTTCAACTAGCACACAGTTTAAAATGGGCTTAACCCCCCGCAGTTGACTGTGATATAAGAGATTGAATATGAGATCGATGGCTAGGAGTGAGTGTGGGACTTCAACCACGATCAATAAAATTCGTACTCTCCTACCCCCACAGTTGCTGATCACCGTCAATCTAATAGATCTGTCGATCTGACGATCCAGATCTATTCCTCTGCCATTCTTCTTCCGCCATTAATATCCATCGATCTAAATGATCCGACGGCTCCTGTGCATGTTTACTTCCTTCCTTCGTGCCTTTAATTTCTTCACCTTTACGTGGTTTCTCAAAGTTCTCTGTGGTTTTGGGTTCCTCTAGGGTTTCTGGTCTTTGATTGTTTTACAACACAACTCCCTCTTGATTTAACTCCACGTACTCTTAAACACTGTCACTCCTGAACTTCACATTGATCCTTCAATCGGATTCAATGATCCGACACGATCCTTCATCCTCACTTCTTCTCTGTGTTCTGCCAAACTCCACCTGCATACATATACTATGCAGAACCTCTAATTCACACACAATTTATCATTCAATTACTCAAACCACACACTTACACAATTTAGGAATTGAATCTCTGTATCTATATATATATATATATATATATATATATATATATAAACAAATGATTACATAATGAGACTCTCTATCTCTCTGGCCTGATTTTCTAATCAGTGGCCTCTGTTTTCCTACCTGCTGTAGGCTTACAATCAAACCTATCTAACTCTTGACCTGACTGACTAACCAGCTAACCCCTGACTATGCCTTTTAGGCTTACATTTATACAAAAGGATTCTACAACCAATTCCTGGTTTAGATCCATAACCTTCTCAACAAAATCCTAAAATCTCTTCCTTATCTCTAAGGATCCTCTCTAATCCACAAAATCATGAACTAACTCTTAATCTAAGTTTTACAATTAATTCTCAAATCTCTCAATCTCTCAACTATCCTGATTCTCTCATGTTCTCCTACATTCGAGAACATTTACAAATATGCCTCACTATACTTAATTAAATCCCTATTCTAGCTTCTCTCATTAAAATCACTCAAAACCTTAATAATTACATTAATTCAAAACATAGGAAACCAACTTCCTTGAAAACACAAGACCCCCTATGTCTACTAAAATACAATGATATTGTTGAGCTGAATGCTCCTGCATCAGACTCTCAAGGTTGAAAATAATCATGATCTCCTGATCATGTGCTTCTGATCTGTGTCCTCCTAGATCCCATACTTTGTTCTATAGTCTATCCTTGGTTGTTGCTGTTGTTTGTTGTTGTTCTCCATGTCTCCACACTTTATGCTACATTGCCCCATTAGCTATGCTCTCACAGTCTGCCGCTGTCTTTTTCTTGTTGTTGCTTTTCTTTCTTTCCATTGTCTTCTCCCTTTGAGACACTTTTCTCATCAAATCCATCATCAATTCAATTTCTATGTCCAACTCATTTCTTTGTTGGACTCTTTCCTCTTCCTCTCTTGCATATCATTTGCAATCTTCATCAGGTTCTTTCTTCCCTACTGGTGCTTTCAGCCATTTCTCCAATAGCTCCAATTCTTTTTCCCATTCATTGATCCTTTGATGAGAGTTTAGTCCTTCTTCTTTATTGACTACCTCAACAGCTTCCCTAGTTATCTCCACTATGCCTATCATCATGGTGGAATGATGATCCTTTACTATGTTTTCAGCTAACATAGTCTCTTCTTTAAATTTTCCTTTAGTCTTCTGCTGGTTTCTTTCACTTTGAAGTTGCTGGTTCCTTACTGCCATGCTTACATCCTTACCCTCTTGTTGCTTTTGAACTTCCATTTCATCTGCAAATAACCTCTGTTCAGTTTCTTCAATCACAACATCACACTCAATCATTCTATCCACTGTTCCTGCAAACAAACTATTGGTTTGTGAATCAAAACATTCTTCTGTCTCCATGTCTTTTAAAGACCCTCTGCTACTGTTAAGCACTGCTGTAACCACTTTTTTTTTTTGCCATTTCCTCCTAGAAACTTCTCCAGCAATTCAATTTCCTCTTTACATTTAGCAAGTGTTATTGGCTTAGTGGGGCCTGACACAGGTTCGAAAGTGATTTAGCCAAAAAAGTCGCGATACTACTGGCCCTTTCAGCAACAGTCCGTGGAGCGCAGACTGAGGTCTCACCTGAAGTAGTATGGGAGGGTGTTAGAACCAAGTTTCCACACCCTGGGGATGTCTAAAATGAGGTGATTGGTACATGGTCCAACCTTCTCACTTACTGCGCTACACACACCTACAGGTACCCCGTGCCTTGTGATACTGTCTTCGTGTAGTTCCAGCCGCAGCGTGACCCATGTTATTTACCCAAGTCTTCCTTAATTAGTCTCCGTTCACCGATTACTTAGATTAAATTCACATATAAGCATTCATACGAGTATTGATTAAGTGCACGCAAGAAATAAACCGAATAAAAGTAATGCATAACATCAAGATACAAATTCAAGAATAGATGCACAAAGTAAACTTCTCTTTATTAACTTTCAATCCCAAGTACAAACCTGACTCTGCCCTGCACACTCAGCTGTAGGGGTCCACGCACTCAGCTATGGACTCTACTAGGCTTCTGCACAATCAGTTGCAGAGCCTCTTCCTACTACTACGATCAAGTACGCTTCAGATTCCACTCTATGCTCTAACCATGCCTTCACATCTCTATCTCTTTATGCTCTACTAAAACTATCTTTACACTTAGAGCCTCTCTCTATTTATACAATTCCATGGTCTACGGACCATGGGTAGGCCGACACATCTTTACATTAAATTACAATTCTTAGGGCAGACAACCCTATGACTTGATTATACATTTCACACTCCGCGCCCATACTTCGCAGAGTTCTACACCATCTTTGACCAAAACTTGGGCTTTAAGCCCCAAAACCTATTGCGGGGGATCACATGCCCAACAAGCCCCTAACACAATCATCATGACTCATCCCGAGTCACTCCGTTGGTGCGGCGATCTTTGCGCGGAGTCTATCCAATAGGTCTCGTGTAGCTTGGGTGTCCGCGACACACTGTTTCGTTGTCTGCTGCACTTGCTACATGCGTATCTCTAAACCTTCATGAGCAGGGTCACATTCATGTCTAACCGCATAAAGTACCTGCATTTGTGCCAACTTTCCTTCAATGTTAACTGTAATTGTGAAAGCTTCATCGATCCGTGGCTGGATGTGCGCTTTAAGCAAGGCCTGTTTTTGTCGCGTGGCTTCTAACTGGTCCTTCAGTGCCCTTGCCTACTGCAATTTGGTGAGTCGTTGAGTAAGGATGACCGTCTGCACGGTTCCACGGACACTATCATACTCCTACTACAAACCGCGCGCCTCTGTCTCTAAGCGCTGTAGGTTTGGATCTTCCTGCATGTATGTAAGCATAATTAGTGCTTGATCCAACATCTAGGTGCAATCCTATACTGCATGGCCAATTTTCTCCAACCCCATTTGGATAGTATGGGCATGTTTCTCTCTGACTTCTGGGGGCATGGAGGGTTGTGCCTTCAAGCGTAGCTTAGCGATCTGCAGGTTCAACTCCAACTAAAACTTCGCCGTTTCCTCCATGGCCTCGTGGACTCCGGCCGCCAATCGGTGGACCTGCTTTGCTGCTGGTAGCTCTGCCGGCACGACCAACTCTAGGACGCTCCTACATGCATCCTCTACCACCTGCTCCAGTCCACAAGCCTGCACAACCAACTCATCATGCTGGAGGGTGAGCTGATCCATGTTGAATTTCTGTTCGTTCAAGTCCTGGATCATGCGACCTTCCCTAGCGTGGAGCTCTGCGATGACCCCATCCTGTAACTGGTACAGGGTTTCACACGGCAGGGCTGCCAAGTTTAAACCAATGCCTTTCATGCTACTCATCACAGCCCAGTCAACCTCGCTTGTTGCTGCTAGGGTGCCTTCAGGCAACATGAAAGGGTTGTCCCTACGGGCGTGCAGCGTCTGTTCAACCTCTGTGGTTCCTGCTGCAACATACAGAGCCATTGTACCTGTTTTCGGGGCTGTACCTGTAAGCTTTGCAGCTGTGCATTGAGCATCCCCAACATAGTGTTATACTCCATCCTCATTTCCTGGAGCGCGTCCTTTGTGACATCGCGAACCGTTTTGCTGATGTCAAACAGATCTCCTTTTGTGAGCGTGATTGGGTCAACAGACGTCTTTGTCGCCTTCACCTTCTTCCTGGGAGCTTTTTTCTCAGGGATGTGTGGTCGCTTGAGTTGGGTTGATGCTGAACCGGGATCCACGCACTCTTCTGTCCTATCCACTTCCCTATTTTGCTACCCTGTGCACATCTCCTGGCCCTCCTCGGGCTCTTCTATTGGCGTTGTAGTTTTTTCTGTTGTCTACACTGCTACCTTCTCAACCTTTTTCTACCTTGCTGCTTCTAATGCTGTTTCACGTGGAGCCCTAACCTCCGCAGCTGCCTTCTCATTGTGCTGCTTCTCGGCTAGCTTTGTGATAGAACGCTTGGCTACTTCCTTTTGCTTCTGTGTGGCTGTTTCTTCTACCTCAGCCAAGTTTGGTGCGCGCTACTCCGAAGGCCAAGAATCCATCGCTGCAAAGATTGCATCATCTGTTGTGATGAACGGAAGCTTCACCCATTTCTGCACTGGATCCTTGCGTGCCTGGATATACAGGTTATGCATATCCGCCTTGAACTCTGCTGAGTTCCGAAAGCTGGTATAAACTGTGGGACACATGTGTGGCCTTTGGTTGATCCACATTCGGATGCTCGCCTCCATGAACACCCAGAACACCTTCATCTTGAAAATCCTCTTCGCGTCTTTTGTAGCCTAGAGCGAGGTGTACCTCGCGGCTTTGGGCAGATCATGCTCAATACTGGGAAACTGGATGTCCTCCGGTAGTTCCCTTGCAACCAACAAGATGGATAAGAGAAACCACGCATAGTGGAAGGTCTTACCCTGCTCCTAGGACTCCTTGCAGTTCATCAGAAACTCCTCGTAGAGGAACTGCACCCAGTTGAACTATACCCCCTCCGTGCACTGCTCTGTCAGTGCAATCACAGACGTTGGTACTTCGTCGGCACGACATTTCCTCATCAGCTTTCCGGCCAGCAGCTGGGTGGCTATGCACACCCCTTTGTCCTTAATGCTTGCGATTGCGTACCCCCACTTTTTATTCTCTAGTTTATACTTGGCCTTCATAGCTTCTGCGAGGGCCAAGTCATTGCTTTTTCCTGCTATGGCCGTAGGGTCGTGTCCTTTAAATCAAAGTCATGAAATAATGTGAATTAGGTCGGCCGTGATGTGAATAGGCTCCTCCAGCCAGAGATATTCATCATGCACCAGGCACAACATCTGCCTGATGACAAAAATGGTGATGGGCGCACGGTAGTAGTGGGGTATCCATCACAGATGGAGTAACCCAACCTTCTCCACACTGCACAACCATTTTTGCGGCTCCAAAACTGTAACGGGCCCCTCTGAATTCTTCTTCATTAAACTCTCCATGACCAGGTGTGGGAACTTCTCGCTGTCCGCGAGGTCCCAATCCTCAAACTTCATGGTAGGTACTCGTCCCAAAGGCAGACCTTCAAACATTATACCGTTGGGGAGGAGCAGGGTCTGGAGCGCACTCTTCATGGCCTCTAGGTCTTTCGGTATCTTGGATTTCCCTTTCCACGAGGGGATGTACGTGGGTAACTTTGTTGCGGAAGGCATTGGTGAGACATCCTCCTCCACATCGTCTTGCACCTCAATTTGAGCGATTAGAGCTTGCAAGTCTTCCTCCTCTTCTTTTGATTCAACGATGACGGCTTTGCCTTTTTCTTCCATTGGCAATTTGCTGAATCGTGGGTTTCTTGGGGATACACGTACTGGGCCCATAGTTTGCTTATCTTTCTTCGATCGCAGCGTCCGTGGTGATTTTGGAACTTCTGGCACAATTTCCGCCTCTTCGGGCTCCTCATGGGTCATATGGGGATCCATGGTATCTTCGGCGAATCACACTCTTGGTCTGGTAGCAGTCATTGTGTCTACAGTCAAAGGTGGTAAGAGCACGTGACACTCACTGCTTTGTAATTGCTTAATTCTCAAACAACCAAGTGTTGCCTTGTGGCTAGGCTTGGGCTTTTATAGCATCTTTTGAATTTGAATTTGACCATTCCCCCCACTTCTGAGTCATTAATGCCTTCTTGGTGGCAGATCGTCCCAAATCTAGCTCTTAATTTGTGTCTTAATTGCTCACCACCTGCTCCTCTTTTCCTTAAATTGGACATCTTGTTGTGAACAGTGACACCAACGGTAACCTCCCAGCCTACCCGCATGACAGCGTAGCCCCCTATGCGTGGGTGCGACCCCTGTGACATAATGATCCTACGCGTAACCTCCTTATCATGTAGTTCCCACACAGACTCTTTTATAGTCTCGCACTCTCTTTCAACTGGTCGGAGCGCTAAGACTGTGCTTTCGACGGCTAGTTAGGTGGTCGCACCACCTATGCGAGACTTCAATTCACCTTCCAGCCTAGTCCGTGGGCACTCCTCAATTATCCTTGTGACAATCAGTGCTGCACGTTCTTCCTTATGCGGTGCACTCCCTGGTTACTTTGTCTGGTAAGGTGCGGTTGTAGCCATGGTAGCAGAGTCACAGTTGCTCGACGACAATCTTCTAATGCAGTAGTATGGCTGCCCATATCTTGACCTGTTATTCTTAGTTTATCAACATGACATGCTTGCACGATTTCATTTTCCAGTTTTTTGATCTCTGCGTCCATTAACATGCTTTTCTTCCTCAGTCGTACCCGATCTTCTTCGAGTTTGTGAAATTTAAGGTTCCCTCGCCGAACGACTTCCTGAATCTGCATATGTTTGTCCTCTTGTAGTTTCATAATTCCTTCGTCCTGGTCCTCATGTATTGTCCCAATTGTGGGAGCTATTGTGTGAGGATTCCTTTCCTTCAAAACTATGGTCTCGACTCTGATCCTCATCTTCGGAATCGTCTCTGCGCTCAAGTTTTTGCACATGGACCTATAGGCCCATCGAATCGCTAGCACGTGCAGGTCCCAATCCGTTTGTCTCACCAGGTGAACCCTGTTCAGGACTTCGCATACCTTATTGAATGCTTCTATGTGGAAAGTTTGTGGTGCGCATTGCCCTTCCTGTTGCTGCGTCTTGTTCCAATTTTCGATCCTTAGTTTGGGGTGTGCTTGAGTGGGATGCACAACACATGTCTATACCCATCGAGATAGGTGGGCGCGCAAGTTGGTCCGTCCTCTCTGACTGACTTTTGGTCGAAGCTGGGGGCTTCCAAATCATAGGCGCATCATCCTTCTACATTTGCACCAGTCCTCAAAATTTCCTTGATGTGTTCCCCACCATCGTGCAGGTGTTGCACGCAGTGCCCACTTTAACGCATCAAACCACTGCTGTTCCGGTACTACGCTTTCAAAGTTACTCAGGAATTCATCCACCACTGTCAATCCATCATATGTTGGCAGCTCTCTTGCCTCCATTGTCATGCAATGCAGTGATCTAACCATTATGTTGCAATTTAGCATTGTTACTTCGTGCAATTGATTATGTCATCGCTCTACTTCTTCATCTGAATCCAAAGTGCAGGAGCTTTCGCGCTCCCACGAGATCCTCCCATCTGTAGTCGGATCCACCCAATCCTAGTCTTGCACAGTTATCTTGTAAATAAAATCAAGATCATCATCGCTATCGTCGTCGTGCACTGGTTCAGTGTAGCGCGCTCCTTCAGCTGGGTCAAGTGGGACTACTACATGTAGTGACTTTTCTCGAAGATCATTTTGCACTTCTTCAGGTTGATGACTCCGTTCATATTAGTGGCCCAGTCTATTCCTAACAACGTGGGATAGGGATTGCTGTCATCGACAATCTCTATCACTTCAAAATCCACCTACGTGCTCACACCTTCAATATCAACTGTTACCCCTTGCAACCTTCCCATGGGAAAAATATTCTGTTGGTTCACCATTCGTAATTGAATAGGGGACCATTGTAATGGGGGCCTGAGCATGCGTTCCCATGTTTGCTTCGGTAATACATTCACGTCTGAACCTAGATCTAGGATCACCTGATCCATTTCATATTCCCCAATCTGTGCAGTCAACCTCATTTCCCTTCCAATGCACAATGCATGCTTCCCTAGTTTCCCGACTATGCGTGGTTCTCCTGATCCCGCACACCTGGTGATCAATTCCTGTAGTCCTTTAACCGCCTTGTTGTCGCGCAAAAGTTTCATGCATTTTTCCAGAAAGATAGTGAGAATTGAAGGATCCATTCCTGGCTCCGGTTGATCCTTACTACCTGAAGTGGAGGCCTTTGAAAAGCTCTTCTTAGCTTCCATGAATGTCTCCTTTGCGCATTCTAGGTAAAATTCGGGTTCCTCTGCAGGAGCCTTGCGAACCCATGTATTTTCCTCTGGCTTCTTCCCCATATCCTCTCTTGTGGTCATGCCGCTTTTGAGCATCATGTTTACATTCGGGTGCTCTTCGCATGGCTTAGACCACATCATTTGTATATTCTGAGTCAGGGGAGGCTAGAATACCCCTTTTTCTCGCATCTTTGTGATCAACGTAGGACAGTATATTGTTTCATGATCAAACTGAGCACAATACGAACAAGATATCCTCATCAGGTTGGTAAAGTCACAGGCATAGTGCCCTGGTCCTCCGCATTTGTAACAAATTAACTGTCTGCAGCCCCTTCTCGATCCCATTCCACCTCGTCCTCGACCTCGCCCCTGAAATCCAATGTGCGACATCCCCGCATCTGGGTCAAGGGCTCGCGTTTCAGTCTGTATCCTATAGGCTGGGGTCCAATCCATCAGTAGCTCGTAACCGCGACAAGTGCGCTTATCGTGGACTATCGACCTGCAGAAATTACAAAACAATTGCTGGGGTGTCTGTGTATATTTCTGCAGAAAATGATAATTGTCTGTCATGTGTTTCCCTCCTATCTGACAGATCGTGCACCATAAAGAGGGTGCCGCACTCAACCCTGCCTGTGCCTCCAGTCTCAACGGCATTGGCCCTCCTTCTGCCGAGTAGTTCGCAAACGCTAGACATTGATCCTTGTCATGACCCTAGCCTTTGCATTTTATGCACCATGCTTCCTCGCGTGCCTCTGGCCGTGGTGCCCTATCCTGCTTCAAGCTTTGAATTTCCAAACACAGATTATGTAGTTGCGCGTGGATTTTTTGAAGTCCCAACCCAGGGTCTTGTATCGAGGTCTCATGTAATCTCGTCGCCATTTCCAACGCTTTGGCCTGAGTGGAAAGTTTTTGTTGTGACAGCGTCATCCTCAAGTGTGGTGCCAGAGATGATATAAACCATGCGTGATGCTGTCCATCTGTCAACGTCATATTGGCTTTGCGGATCGTAATCTTCAGTCGTTGATCCAGATCCTAGAGAGTCTTGCCCGGGAGCATCGCGATCTCTTTAAACCCGATGATTGATTGTGTTTTTGACTTTGGCCTGCTAAATTCCCTGTTCAATGCGTTTTGGATCTCTGCTATCCCTACATTTCGGTGGTTGTTAGAGTGCTTGATACACCATGTTAATGCACGATCCTGCAACGCGCTCACCAATGTAGCCTTCTTAATATTGTTGTTTGTGACACCCTGTGCTTCCCATACTACTCTAACCACAAACTAGAATTGGTCCAGATCCTCATTCCCTAGTCCTTTGAACACTGGTAGTTTGATCGTGCTCGCCATACTGAATTGTGGAGGTGGTGGAGGTGGAGTGGGTGGAGATGGAGGTGAGGGATGTGAAGCGAGTGGCTGTGTGGGGGGAGGTGGTAACCGTGGGATCTACTGCCTTATCAAACTGACCGCGCTTCTCAAAGAAACCTTCGCAAGCTCTTCCTCGCTCTCCCACGAGGGTGAAATTAAGGGACTGTTTTCTAATTCTTTTCTACTTCCGCTTCTGTAGATCTTTCCGTTCTGCGTAGTCCCAAATATTAATTTATTTGCATAACCCACTTTTCACATAACAACATCTTAATCCAGGTGTTTAAATATTTAATATACTTACCTCGCGGTCCCTTAAGAAAACTTCGCTCTGCCTCACTGTAACTGACGATCGTGTCCACCACGAACTTAGTGATAAATCCTCCTATTATTCAGTCAAGCCAGTGGTCCACAGCTCACGCTATCTTATCCTCTGAGGCTTCTAGTTTGCGCACTAGCTCCAAGGTCCACACTATCGATTGGTCGAGCCTACACCTTTCCCTCGCTATTGGCTAACCTCGTGATCCACTCATACAACTCAGACGGAAAGGATGCAAAGAAAATCTTGTGGATTTCTGTATACACGTAGCGATCCAACCACTTTTCCTTAGATACTTGCGAAGTTCTGTTTTCCTATGTCACAAACTCATGAATCTTCTTGTTCAACCACTCTTCAATTTCCTTCTTTGTTGGGTTCCAGTGGCATGACATCAGACATCCCTTATGTAGATCCCGGTCCCGGCAACAGAACCATTTGTTGGCTCAGTGGGGCCTAACCCAGGTTCGAAAGTGATTTAGCTAAGCAAATCCCGGTACTACTAGCCCTTTTGGCAACAGTCCGCGGAGCGCGGACTGAGATCTCACCCAAAGTAGTATGGGAGGGTGCTAGAACCAGGTTTCCGCACCCTGGGGATGTTTGATATGAGGTTATTAGTACATGGTCCAACCTTTGCACTTACTGCGCTACGCGCACCTGCAGGTAGCCCGCGCCCTGTGATACTGTCTTTGCGCAGTTCCAGCCACAGCACGACCCGTGTTATTTACCGAAGTCTTCCTTAATTAATCTCCATTAGCTGATTACTTAGATTAAATTCACATATAAAAATTCATACGAGTATTCATCAAGTGCACGCAGTAAATAAACTGAATAAAAGTAATGCATAACATCAAGATATAGATTCAAGAATAGATGCACAAAGTAAAATTCTCTTTATTAACTTTCAATCCCAAGTACAAACCTGACTCCGCCCTGTGTACTCAGCTGCAGGGGTCCACGCACTTAGCTGTGGACTTTACTAGGCTTCTGTGCACTCAGTTGCAGAGCCTCTTCCTACTACTACAACCCAGTACGCTTCAGATTCCACTCTATGCTCTAACCATGCCTTCACATCTTTATCTCTTTATGCTCTACTAAAACTATCTTTACAGTTATAGCCTCACTCTATTTATACAATCCCATGGTCTGCAGACCATGGGTAGGCCGACACATCTTTATATTAAATTACAATTCTTAGGGTGGACAACCCTATGACTCGATTATACATTTCGTGCTCTGCGCCCGTACTTCGCGCAGTTATACACCATCTTTGACCAAAACTTGGGCTTTAAGCCCCAAAACCTGCTGCGGGGGACCCCATGCCCAACAAGTGTTTTATCACCATGCTCTTCATTTCCAGCTTCATCCTTTACATGGTCACTATCGCTCATTGATTCAATCGAATTGTCTTCCATAGACAATTTTGTCTCATTCATCTCCACAGAAATAAGTTCCTATTCAACACTTATAATCCTTGTATTCACACAACAATTGTCAGTTTGAAAACTATGAGTCTCAACAGCCTCAACTAATGTTTCACATATCAGCTTTTCAGGCTGATCTTCATCTCCTTCCTCCACAAGGAATTGTCCTTGTTTTGTAACAGTTCCAAATATCAATTCATCAATAATTTCTATCTGCTGCAACATTCAATATTTTTCTCATTCAAGAGGCATTCTCCATCATACTCTGCTCTAGAATACTTATCCTCTAAAAGGTACTCTTCATCCTCTGTTAGTACATCAGTATGCTGATCCAAGTTCTCCTCTGAACTCTAGTAATTTTTATCAAGTTTTATGATAGCTTCATAAGGTTGCCAATCCTTTGCAAAACTTGCACCCACAAAACAATTATTATAATTAAAAACATAAGGCCTCAGTGTCTCTTCTTTCTTTGGCAAAATTTTAGTATGCTACGCTAAACTATCCCAATAGTTCACTAATATCCATTCTTCATCTTCACCTAGAACTTCACCCTATTTTGGTTCACAAATAGAAACTTCCATTTCCAACTCAGCTTCTATGAGTTTTTCCATCAACCACTTTACTTGCTTCTATTGTAGCCTTCTCTGTAACTTATGCCACGTTACTTCCTTTTTCCTCAAGACCTAACCTTGTCTCTGGCTTTCCTCCAGTATCCTCCTTAATGCATCGAGTTGTTCTTTTAACTCTGCAATTTCCTTGTCAAGCTCCTCTTGAATCATTCTCTTGCCATTTTCCTTGGCATCCTCCACTTTTCTTCTACTATGGTCTTCCTCAGAACCTCTGCTATGACTATTAGTAGTCATCTTCTTCTCCATCTCTATGAGTTCTTCAGTCACTCACTATGACCTGTAGTAAAGTCTCTGCAACAACAAGTCCTCCCTACTACCACTTACATCACCAAGCTTTCCTTTGTACTTGGTATTTTGGCAAGCACTTGGTTCTCTATCTTTGGAACCTCTTTTGAGCACTTCTCTCTGCTCCTTCTAGGCTTCAACTATCTGCATCTTCTAAGAACACAATTGTCCTCTTGTATTTCAATCACTAATGAAATACTCGGTTCTGACCACCTCTTCTATCACTTGGAAACTCTTACCAGGTTCCTTCATCCCTTAGAAATTCTACCCACATTCTCTGTGGAATTGCCTTTGTGAGCTGCAACAAAACCCCTGCAGTAACAAGTCTTCTTCTTGCTACATATGGCTCACTAAGCTTCTCTCCTCTGAACTCGGCTTGTTAGTATTTCTCTGGTTCTTTCCTATGGAACCAATTGGGCATTCCTTGCTCTAGGTTGTTGCAATCTTATCACCTTCTTATGATGCTACCTGTGCATCAATATAAAGACCACAAACTCTCCAATCTTCAAATCAAATTAAAACAAAACATATCATCTCACCTTCAAGACCTCTGCATGATCTTGTTCTACCATTCACTTGCACTTTGAATGGATTGTCCTTTGTTTCCTTGCATCTGCAAATTCTGCTACACATTATCTCTGTGTGCCTACTGGTTTTCAGATTAGAATCTGATATCCTCTTGTCTGCATACACATCTTAAAACATAACTTTGTTCTAAATTTATCAAAGACCTTTTACACAAAATTTCCTTATTCTATTCTGATATCAATTATTTCAACCACAATTATGCTCTGATACCAAAATGATGTCAGCCTAAGCCAACTTTATCCATAGTATGCATATAAAATGCATAATCTCATTTGTCCCAGGAATTTTAATTACCTTGCCTAGTCAAACCTTCATAAATTAAGTTTTAAGGCCCCTTAATTAAATCTCATGTGGAAATGTTTTAATTGACTGTCCATAGTCTTAAGATTAATTAATCATTTGCCTTAACCTTAATTAATCATTTTGAGTGGAACTTTATTCCACCCTTCTTAACCTTTGGTTAATTCTTAATATCCGCTCATCTTAACCATACCATGGTTGGAATTTGGTCAAACCCGGCTTAAACCATAAAACCTTTGACTTCGCTATTTCTATTATAACTCTAGTATAATAGATATGTTACATAAACTGCTTTAAACCTTACCTTTCCACCATTCCATGACCTTGCACATTTTCCAATGCTCACCTTTATCGCATTTAGCCTCCACCGTTGATTTCATTCCATCAGATCAACGACTATCACATCATATCACCACTTAAACCCATTCATCTGCCAGAACTCAAATCATTTAACTAACGTTGATAAAATTCTCGGGTCCACTCAGGCCCAAGCCTTATCAGCTTCAATCTCCGCTGTTGATCTTACCATTCAATCCAACAGTTGTTGGTTCACTTGATCAACAAACCTAATCGCAATCCTCCACCATTTGATCAAAGCACACTTGATCCAATGGTCAGCAGCAATATTGGATGGGAATCTTGCACGACGTTTACCCGCCCTTATAGAGACAATAAGGAATATAATTCCTTGATCTATAGAATTTCGGGTCCAATTTTGAAATTAAAATTTGATCACTTTATGACCCGATATCCATTGGATATAAGAGGCCATCAAATTGATGGTTTGCAGGACTTCAACTAGCACACAGTTTAAAACGGGCTTAACCCCCACAGTTGACTGTGATCTAATAGGTTGAATATGAGATCGATGGCTAGGAGTGAGTGTGGGACTTCAGCCATGATCAAGAAAATATGTACTCTCCTACCCCCACAGTTGTTGATCACCATCGATCTAATAGATTTGTCGATCTGACGATCCAGATCTATTCCTCCGCCATTCTTCTTCTGCCATTAATATCCATTGATCTAAATGATCTGATGGCTCCTGTGCACATTTACTTCCTTCCTTCATGCCTTTAATTTCTTCGCCTTTACGTGGTTTCGGGTTCCTCTAGGGTTTCTGGTCTTTGATTGTTCTGCAACACAAATACCTCTTGATTTAACTCTGCGTACTCTTAAACACTATACTCTTGAACTTCACATTGATCCTTCAATTAGATTAAACGATTTGACACGCTCCTTCACCCTCACTTCTTCTCTATGTTCTGTCGAACTCCTCCTGCATACATTGTTAGGCCCCTATACTACTAGTGTAACCCCTTATTGTTATTACTACAACCCCCTTATTATATTGTTGTACCCATGTAGTCCCCATATTGTTATTATTATGCCCCATAGAAGCCCACTATTGTTATTATTGTGCCCTTACATTATTATTGTTATGTCGACTTTGATTACATTATGACCCCTTAGACTCCTGTATATAGAAAGGAGGTCTTGTCATTTGTATCATCTAAGAATTGTTCATTTGTGTAATGTAAAGGAGTTTTCCCCCTCGAAGAGGCTTATTTCTAAGGCGTTCATCTATCTTTTCTATCTTTTTGCGAGCTGGTTTCATAACATACATATAGTATGCAGAACCTCTAATTCACACACAATTTATCATTCAATTACTCAAACCACACACTTACACAATTTAGGAATTGAATATTTGTATATATATATATATATAAACAAATGATTACATAATGAGACTCTCTGTCTCTCTGGCCTGATTTTCTAATCAGTGGCCTCTGTTTTCCTACCTGTCGTAGGCTTACAATCAAACCTATCTAACTCTCAACCTGACTGACTAACCAACTAACCCCTGACTATGCCTTTTAGGCTTACATTTATACAAAAGGATTCTATAACCAATTCCTGGTTTAGATCCATAACCTTCTCAACAAAATCCTAAAATTTCTTCCTTATCTCTAAGGATCCTCTCTAATCCACAAAATCATGAACTAACTCCTAATCTAAGTTTTACAATTAATTCTCAAATCTCTCAATCTCTCAACTATCTTGATTCTCTCATGTTCTACTACATTCAAGAACATTTACAAATATGCCTACTTATTTAAATCCCTATTCTAGATTCTCTCATTAAAATCACTCAAAACCTTAATAATTACATTAATTCAAAACATAGGAAACCAACTTCCTTGAAAACACAAGACCCCCTATGTCTACTAAAATACAATGATATTGTTGAGCTAAATGCTCTTGCATCATATATTGCAGGAGGAGGACCGATGCCTTTAAGGCCAGATGTTCAAGCTGGACTGAGCGCGAGGCCTGCATTATGGTGCACTATTTGTCAGGTAGCAGGAAAACATGCCACATATAACTGTCATTTGCTGCAGAAGTTTGTACAGGCGCTGCAACAACAATTATGCAATTTTTGCAGGTCTGTAGGACATGATGAGCGTAATTGCAGGAGCAATGAATTGATGATGGATAGAACTCTCGCCTATAGGGTTCAGACCAAAATTCGGCCCCTTGACTAGAGTGTAGGGATGGCAAAGACAATATTTCAGTGGTGCAGAAGAGGCGGAGGCAGAGGAGGGCCTAGTAGAGGTCGGGGGCAGTTGATTTGATACAATTGCGGTGAACCATGACATTATGCCCAAGATTGCACTAACCCCACACATCCGTCATGAAAGTATTGCACACTATTTAATCATGAAATGAAACGCTGTCCTACATTGATAGTTAGGATACGTGACAAAGGGGCGCTACCACCTCCACCACTCAGAACATGCAGATGATGAGTTCTGAGCCACACGAAGAGGATCCAAATGTAAATATAGTGCTCATAAGTGGAATTGCGACAGGAGATGACAAGGAGGAACAACCAGATGACAGTACATGGGTTTGCAAAGCTCCAACAAAGGAAACTGAGTTTGATTTGGAGCACGCATGTGAAACCTTCATGGAAGAAAAGAAGAACTTCGCTGAGGCCTCCACCTCAGGAAGTAAGGATAAGCCTGATTAGGAGTTGGACCCCTCTATGCTTACAACTTTCCTAGAAACTTGTATGAAGTTACTATGCCGATAGTAAGGCTATGAAAAGGTTACAAGAGCTCATCAATAGATGCACTGGAACCATGCGTAGTATGAAAAATTGGCAAGCATAAAACAAGGACGGGACAAGAGATGAGATTGATCGCGCAGATAGGAGAGTATGAAATGGATCAGGTTATTTTGGACCTGGGGTTAGATGCGAATGTCCTACCAAAACAAACTTGGGAACGGATGGGGAGACCCGCACTACAATGGTCTCTGATTCAGTTAAGGATGGAAAATCAACAAAAGATCATCCCCACGGGGCGGCTGCAGGGGTTGATTGTGGATATTGAAGGTGCAAGCACGCTGGATGATTTTGAAGTAATAGAGATAGTGGATCATCAATCCCTATCTATTGACTAGGCTACTCATATGAATGGGGTAATCAATCTGAAGAAGCGAAAGATGATCTTTGAGAAGAAATCTTTGCGCGTAATAGTACCCCTCGATCCTGCTGAAGGATCACGCTATACTGAGCTAGTCTATGATTATGAGTGTGAAGATGATCTGAACTGTATCTATAAGATAACATTGCGAGACTAAGATTGGGTGAATCTAATTATGGATGGAAGAATTACATGGGATCACGAGAGTTCATGCACCTCGGACTCTGATGAAGAACTAGAGCACTGGCAGAATCGGTTACATGAAGTAAATACGCTTAGTTGTAACATGATGACCTAGTCACTGTGCTGTGTGTTGTCAGAAGTAACAAATATGCCTACTTATGATGGCCCGAATGAGGTAGATATCTTTTTGGATGCATTTGAAAGGGAGGTACCAGAAAAGTAGTGCTTCCAGGCGTTGGACTGGGCACTGCGTGCTACGCCCGCAAGGTGGTGGGGTATGCATAAGGTAAGCTTTGATGATTGGCGCGAATTTAGGAGAATGATGAGAACTCGCTCCAGGAAGCCGAAGATGCGAATGATAGACAAATATGATGGGCAAGATGATCTGCGCGTGCATTTGGCCAAATGGGCCCAGGCTTATGGAGAAAAGCCTCAACCTGAGTGGGTGCACTTGTTCTGTCATAACCTGTATGTGGTCCTGATGAATTGGTACGTAGAAACAGAGCTCCACCATGGGACAGGTGAATGGGATATCCTGTGCGAAGGTTTCATGATGACATTCAATTTTGAGGACGAGTTTCATAGTATTGATGAATCGTTACAAGAGGTGAAAGCATCAATCTTTAGGATACCACAAGATCCATTAGACCTGATTCAGCCTGAATGGGCTACTCAGCTAAGTCGCGCACTAGAATGTTATAATGTAATTACTGAAGAAGAGGACGAGGATCCGCGGAAGATTAACATTCCAGAAATAGAAGGTCACCGTGAGGTTAAAGGACCACAGATTGAGAACCATGATATAACCGCACCGTTGAAAATGAAAAAAATAAACATTGGTATTGAGGTAGAGCCCAAATTCGTGAAGATTGGAGATTACTGGGATGACGCGATGATGGATAAGGTCACTGATTTGCTCCGTGAACATCACGATTTATTACCTACCAAGTTTACAGATCTGAAGGGGATAATCGAGACCTAGGTATGATGAAGATTATATTAAAACCCAACACGAAGCCAGTTAAGCAAAGACCTTACCATCTCAATCCGAAATATAAGGAGAAGGTCCGCTTAGAGCTAGACAAGATGCTCGTGGCAGGTATCATTGAGCCTATGGAAGAATCTAACTGGGTAAGCCCAATGGTGGTACAGGAGAAAAAGCAGAAGGATGAAATAAGGATATGTGTGGATCTCAGAAAGTTGAATGATGCTTGTGTACATGATCCTTTCCTGACTCCGTTCACTGATGAAGTGTTGGACAATGTAGCTGGCCATGAAGCATATTCCTTCATTGATGGGTTCTCAAGATACCACTAGATCAAAATTGCGCCGGAGGATAGGAGCAAGACAACCTTCGTGACTGAGTGGGGTTGTTTTCAGTACACTGTAATGTCATTTGGATTAAAGAATGCGCCTACGATCTTCTCACGTGTAGTTGTTGTTGCGTTCAAGGAATTTATTCATAAGTTCCTGGAGGTATATTTTGATGACTAGACTGTATTTGGGCTGGTTAAACACCATGTAGGGAGCTTGCACCTGATGTTGGATACCTGTTAAAGGTACCAGATCACGCTCGATCTCAAGAAGTGTTTGTTTTGTGTTCCTTTTGGGAACCTGCTAGGGCATGTGGCTTACAGATAGGGACTGATGGTAGACCCCATGAAGATTGTGGTGATACTGAACTTGGAAGTGCCGAGGAGTGTGAAGAATCTACGCACTACCCTGGGACATATGGGATATTACAGAAGGTTTATCAAAGGCTATGCCCGATCACTGCGCCTATGGAGAAACTCTTGAAGAAGGATGTCACATTCTGTTGGAACGATGACTATAAGAAGAGCTTGGATATATTGAAAGAAAAGATGGTCATTGCGCCGATTCTAGTCTTCCCAGATTGGAAGAAGGAGTTTTATGTACATGTCGATGCGTCATGTATAACGCTGGGAGTAGTACTGACACAGGTTGGCGGAGAAGGCTTGGACCATCCTATCGCATTCACAAGCCGAAGATTATCCAAAGTGGAGAAGAACTATTCCACCACTGAGCGCAAAGGGCTAGCTATGGTGTATGCGCTCTAGAAGTATAGGCACTACTTGTTGGGAGGCCATTTTAAGATGTATACAGATCACTCTGCACTGAAGTACCTGGTCAATAAGCTTGTGTTGGGGGGGGGGGAGAATCTATAGGTGGCTCTTATTGTTCAAGGAATATGATTTTGAGGTTATTGTGAAGCCCGAACGACTGAACGCGGAACCAGACCATCTGTCGCGCATCGAAACAGGGGAAGAGCCCACCAATTTGGAGGAGGGATTGCCTGATGCATAACTATTTTCAGTTTATGTCATGGATGGTTATTTAGAGGATATAACACACTTCCTAATGACAGGAACTGCACTGGAAGGATACACTATCCAACAAAAGAAGGAATTAGTGGTGCGTGTGGCAGATTTCTCTGTCATTGCTGGAAATTTGTATAAGATGGGGTCTGATGAGATATTGCGACGGTATGTACCTGAGTTCAAAAGAAGCAGCATCCTCATGGACACTCATGGGGGCACCGTGGGAGGACATGATGCAGGAAGAGAAACCACATAGAAGATTCTACGTGCAAGGTTGTGGTGGCCAACCCTTCATTAGGATTCAAAAGCATATTGCAAGGCATGTGATGTATGTCAAAGAACTGGCATGCCATCACGGAGGGATGAGATGCCTTTGAATCCTCAGATGACGTTTCAACCCTTTGAGAAATGGGTGATAGATTTTGTGGGACCCATTCAGCCTCAAGGAAATACGAGAGCAAGGTGCATTATCACTGCGATGAAGTATTTGACTCGTTGGGCGGAGGCACAACCTGTGAGGGATTACACAGGTGCAATTGCTGCAAAATTCCTCTTTAAGCATGTACTGATGCGATTTGACTATCCAAATATCTTGATGAGTGATCATGGTACACACTTCCTAAATGAGATGATTAGTGCGCTAACAGAGGAGTTTCAGGCATATCACTAGAAGAGCATGCCTTATCACCCACAGGCTAATGGGATGATGGAAGTGTTCAACAAAGTGCTAGAAACTGTGCTGACCAAGGTTTGTAATGCTCAGTGAAGTGATTGGGGCCTATGCATACTTGCAGTTCTGTGGGCTTATCGAACGACATGCAAGAAGTTGACTAGACAAACCCCTTTTAGGCTTGTCTATGGTGTTGAAGTGGTGATGTACATGGAATATATTGTGCCTAGCCTGCACATAGCAGCGCTCATAGGTATGACGGATCGCGGAGCCCTAGAGGAGAGGCTCGCACAGCTGGATGAATTGGAGGAAAAAAGATTTTTAACTGGATTTCACCAATAGGTCAAAAAGTAGTGTGAAAAGGCATGGCATGATCAACATATTAAGCTGCACAAATTTAAGGTAAATGACCTGGTTTTGTTATATGATAGTAAGTTTGATAAATTTCCAAGGAAGTTCAAGATGCACTGGTTAGGGCCTTATGTCATTAAGGAAATTACTGATGGAGGAGCGGTACCATTGGTTAAGTTAAATGGAGAACCCTTCCTAGGAAAGGTGAATGGTAGTCGCTTGAAGCCATACATCGGCCGATCGTCCATGTGACTAACTGAAGGTAGCACAGTTTTAACACTCCAGGCAGCTGAAAGGAGGCACGAGACTATAAACTAAAATGCTCGGGATGGAGAGCTGCTTGGTTGGAAGACGGTGTGAAGTAAGGAAGTGTCACAAGGTTTGCAGAAGCACAGAGGGAGATGCACTACTTAGGGAGAAATCACATAGGTTGACCAGAAAGTGACCGTTATAGTCACTGTTCATGAAAAGACAACAGAAGTGAGGCCAAATGGAGCGGGCGACCGACATTTAAGACGAAATTTATGGTTTAGATCCTTGAAAATCTACTGCCAATCCAGCATTAATGAACCGATTTTTGGGGGAATGGTCGGATTTGAATTCAAAATGCCCTATAAATTACAAGTGGTTGTCTAGGAAGAAACACTTGGCATTTTGAGAATTAAGTTGTTGAGCTCCCAAGTGCCTATGAATTGCGAGCAATACGAGCTTCTGATAGCTTCTGGGGTATTTGAGACATTGTCGACAGACACATAGGAATTCTTGCAGAAGATCATGTCAGCACCCCCAAAAATTATAAATGCCGGACAAGTAGTAGAGGAGCCAACATAGGAAATGGACATAGAGGCAGAAGTAGCTACTCCAGAAGTGGTTGCAGTTTTGGCAGAGGTCCATAAATCGCCGAGACCAAAGCCAACCCCAACTAAGGAGACCATGAAGTACAAGAAGGGCAAGCAGCCTGCCATACCGGTGCCCGCATCACCAAGAAGAAACCCACAAAAGCCCACTGCACAGGAGAAGGGAAAGGCCATAAACCTAGAGCCAGAGGAGGAGGACATTGAAGACATCCCGATGGACAATGAGGATGTGGGAGCCGAAGTAGAGGAGGTTGAAGCCTAGGGTGCAGACCCTATTATGCAGTTGCCAGAGTATGTCCCTCCATGCAAGCATAAGTCTAAGGTCCCAAAGGACAATGATGAGAGTAAGACTCCCCTGCAAACCCCTTTACTGCCAGACGAAATTGTTTTTGATGGTCTGCGTTTGGCACGGGTGCTGATACTGAAGCTTGAAGATTGGGACTTGGCGGACCATGAAAAGTTCCCACACTTGGCGATCGAGCAGCTGATACGCCGCATCATAGACACAAATACAAGGATGACCGCATTGGAGCCACGAAAGTGGCTCAGGGGAGTAAAAAATGCAGGGTTTCTCAACCTGCTTTGGGTGCCACACTATAACTGCACCTCGGTGACAGTTTTGGTCATCAAGAAGCTATTGTGCTTGGTGCATGATGGGTGTTTGTGACTAGAGGAGTCGATACCCATCACAGATAGGTTGATTCACCGAATAACACACCTACCATATACAAGTGAGAATCCAGTGATGATTTTTGGCGGCAAGGGTGGCAAACACACGCTCTCAGAGTCAATGAAGGAGAAATTTAAGTTGGTGAAGAAGTCACGCGGGTACACTATCTCCAGCATTTGCGACCCCGCTGTGAAAGTAGCAATGCAGATCCTTGCAAGGAAGGTGGTGAAGAAGTGTCGCACCGATGAGGTGACAACGCCTGTCGTCACTCTCGCAGAATAGTGTGCAGAAGGAGTCCAGTTTAACTCATCGAAATACTTTCACGGAGAGTTCCTGGCGAACTGCCACGAAGTGCAAGATCTTAGCAAGACATTCCACTATGTGTGGCTCTTACTGTCGATTGTGTTAGTAGCATGGGAGCTACCAGAGGACAGCCAGTTCCCTTCAGTTGCACCAGACCTCCCTGAAGCAGTGAAGTACGCTTCGTTGTGGGTGACCAAGGATGCACAACGAGTTTTGGACAACAAGATCTTCTGGATCTTGATGGAAATGAATATTAGGATGGCCATTAATCAGAAGCCACGATTTTCGCCCACGTTATACACTAACCTGCAAGGCTATGCCAAGTTCAATGCTGATTTCCATCGAGTCTCCATCAAGGCATGGAAGGACCCTGTGCAAAAGTGGTACGACTTGCTGTATCTGGGCATAGATGATTCCATTGATGCGGTGCTTGATCAATGGCCAGTGGAGTGACACACTACCACGAACTTGGCGGTGGGTGGAAGCAAATTCGCTGCATAGAAGGAGGGGGGGGCCAACTTGAAGATGGCACAGCTGGTCGAGAAGAGGAAAAAGGAGGTTGGTACGGTGTCTACCAGCTTGGCTATCGGTATTTCAGAGGCTACCGATATGCTGCGCATGAAGACTTCCAGTGCGATAGTGTTGCTGGACGGAGCACTGACCATAGAAAATGAGGCTGACAAGCCCATCGTTAGCACCTTGAAGGGAGTTGGGTTGAACCTGGCAGCGCTTCCACGCGAAGCACTCCACCTCTTACAGGATGGAGTAATTGCAGAACTAAGGGCCTGAGAGCACCGCGCCCTCTAGGTGATCAACGAACAACAGATCAACAATGAATAGATGGGCCTACAGAGAAATGTTGCCATCGCTGCTGAGACCGAGGCGACCAACCAGAGCAAGAAGATTATGCAGGTCATTGAGGAGGCATTCAAAATGGTCCTAGAGTTGGCCATTCCTGAGGAAGAGCTAGTCGAGGTCTGCATCCGCAAATTGGCCACAGGGGTGTGTGAAACTTGGACTGAGATGACGCAGGTTCAACTGCAGTTGAACTTGCAGATTACAGAGCTACAGTTGAGGGCCCAGGCTTCAACACTGCTAAAGGTAAAGAAACAACGGGCGACCGCTATCACAGAGGCAGTAGCAGTGGTGGAAAGTGCAGTAGCAGACTCCACGTATTTGTTTGAGTAATCATTTGAGGTCGTGAAAAGCTTGCGTGAGGAACCAAATATACAGAGGCTAGAGACTGAAGCGCGTGAGCTACAACAACGCTACGATGAAGTTAAGGGCACAACGTGAACTGTTGCACTGACATAGAGGCTAGCCAAGCTGTAGGAGGCCAAGCAATTGAAGGAGCAGGTGGATGCAACATTGCACAAGGAAGTAGTGCTGAAGGCACGACTAAAGCCCTGGCTAGAGGAAGCTTACGTAGTCACAGGAAATATTGAAGGAAAGCTTGTGACTCTATAAGTGATGCAACAAAAGCTTCAGGCTGACAGTGCAGGAGCAGTGATCGAGAAGATAGTGGAAGATGTGAAGCAGGTGGTAGCTCAGTGCATGGCCGAGGTAGCGGTATTACAGGTCGAGCTGGATGGGCTTCGTGCAAATATCTCCATGCCTATCGAGTGACTTGAGCGTGAGTCTCGATGTTTGTGTTGGGGACCTGTTGGGAGCGGGATCCCCCAAGGGCAGTTTTGGGGCTAAAAAGCCCATGCTTGAGTTAGATTTTGTAATAAAATGGTAAAGTCTCTGCATTTTGTGGTCATGGAGCACGAAGGTTTTATGTGTCATAAAGGGTAGTCCGCCCTTAGTTTTGTAAACTAAAGTTGGATGTAAGAGTTATACCCATGGTCTGCGGACCATGGGATTGTATAAAAAGAGCTAAGCTCTAAGTAGTTTTAGATACATAGAATGATGGGTAATGTAAGAGAGTTATAGCTCTGAAGTAAGGAGTTTAAGTCTTGGATCGTAGCATAGGTAGAGGCTCTGCAACTGAGTGCGCAGAGGCCTAGGGTAGAAGTCCGCAGCTGAGTGCACGGACCCTTGCAGCTGTGTGCGCAGGGCAGACAAAGTTTTTAAACACTTGAAAGATATCAACAAAGAGAAATATTCGAAAATTCCTGTGTCTTTGTTCTATTATTGCATCTTGATATGTTATGTATGAATTTACTTTATTATGCTTATGTGATGCGCGAATGAATGCAATTATGTTGAATAATTGAATGCAATTACGATTATCTGTTTACGAGGTGTTAACTATAATTATTTGGTAAGATAAGCAAATGAATTAGAGTGATTTGGGAATATGCATGACATGCTGCCATAGCAGCACGAAAGTACCTGAGCAGCAGGCTAGGGTTGTGCGAAGGTTGATCATACCCTTCTGCGGAGGTATTGAAGGTTGGAATAGAGGGCTAGTCTTGCAACCCCTAGAGTGAAGCAACCTGCACGAAGGCAGGGATAGAGGGAATCAAATGACATCACAACCATCTAAGGGTGTGGAAACTTGGTTCCATGATCCCCCCATACTTCTTTGAGTGAGACATCGGTCCGTGCTCCACGGGCTGATGCTGAAAGGGCCAACAGTGTAGGGATTTGTTTGGCTAATTAATGTTGAACCTGGGTTAGGCCCCCTCAAGCCAACAATTAGAAAGCAAGTGGTTAGGTGGCTTAAACTTGTCAAGAGGGAACCAAATATGTTGACCACGTAACTGCATTATATGCCATCCAAAACCATAATAGTTTAAGCTTGACAAGCAATGCTATATAGGCCTGAGTATCCTTAAACTTTCTATACTCTAAATAACTAAAAACTAAAAGCAGAGTCTGTAACTTTTTCTTATAACAAAAATAAGAACCAAAATTATTCCAAACATGCTGCCAGTTGTGAGAAGAATCCATTGGAACTGGATCCTTTGCACTTGAACCAGGAATTTCAGTCTGCAGTAGGCATGGGATGTGTTTTTCAATGCAGATGAGAGGTCCATTTTGCTGTTGAAGCTGAAACTGAATCTATTGAAATTCCTTATGGATTTCTGAGAGTCCATTAGCAGTCTTGGAGGAATCCACAGGAGGATTAACCAAAACTTTGGCTACTATGATTTTCATTAACCGGTAAAGATAAATTGAGTGCTTGTACTAAGAGGACTCGCCTCTAGAATGACCATGGTCAGACACCAAACCCTTCAAGTAACCAAAATCGATGTTTCTGTCTGCTTCCTCTTCATTCATTTCAACTTCCCAACCCGAAATGAGATGACAAACCTAAGGTAGGTTACCATCATGAAATGCTTGAGAAATATCTCTAATAAGACTTGATGTTGTTTGACTGCTTCTCACTGGAAAAGGGTGGGTTTGGCTACATTAGTAGTTTGACCCAGGTTTCCTGCTGCATCCGCGACCACCTCCAACCCGAGGAAAAACGAGCCATGTGACTATTGAAGTTAAAACCCTTGATGATACAGACCGTATACCAAGGTGACAAAACCTTGGTCACACGACAAGAAACAAGCTTAAAGTTCCAGAACCCTCACAGAACAGAAAATCCTTTCAAATTATCAGGTCATGAATGCATAATACAATAAGTATACTGACAACCTACCCAACAATATGCATCGATAATGTTTTGGATCTAGCCCCAAAGCCTAGGAATACTCAACTGAGCCTTCTCAAGGAGACATGGAATGTGGTTAAGAGACAGACAACTACAAACCAATACCTTGAGAACCTAGTACATATGGACCAATACATCTAGCGAAGAGTTAAAATAATTTCCATAGGTAGTCATGCATGAGAGATAAATAAATTACCTTACTAGACCCCCCTAGTACATTGCCCTACAAGAAAGAAGTATTCCAAAATATACAGAGACAATAGTGTAGAATTCAGACAAACCATCATAAAAACTGGTAGTTTCCTTTCGAAAACTAGGGTATAACTTCCATCGAATGCCATACATTAATAAATAACTGCTCCTCTAGAAAAAAAGTAGAGAGACTGAGCAAGCAAGGGAGGTGGGGCCAAAGAATCCTAGAAAAGAAACATACCCACTGAGAAGGAATGCAATAGGGCAGAGGCCAACTACGACCAAGTGGTGGACCACTTGGAGCACCGTCTCGAGCCCGCAATGATCAATTAGAAAATCTATACCCAAATCCTTCCTCAAAGAAATTTTTTTTCTTACCACCACTGTGGAATCGCTATCATAAAAACTCGGCTTAACTGTGTTTTTTCCACCTTCTCCTATACCATTAATGTGTTTCATATGTGAAGCCACCTCTCCATATGACTTGAGTGTGCGAGGGGTGGTGTAATGTTATCCTATTAATGTGCACATCATATTAAACCTTTTTACAATCCTAATGTATCCTAATCATGCCCCGATCAAGGTTGTTGGTCCATAGCTTGGTGGTCCATAGCTTGTTGGTCCAAAAATGATCCATGGTTCATTTTTTTTAATAGTCTCAATCACCAAGTTTGAGTCTCCTTCTACCACTAATTTTCTGTACCCTGCTCTTTTAACAATAAGAAGATCATGCTTAACAACATTGAATTTTACCTCATTGTTGCTAGCGAAGCCACAGTCAGCTGCATATTTGAATATAGTATGATGTTGTGAATCGTGAAAGGGACCACCAAAACTAGCAGTCCCAAGGTTTCCCCTAGAAACCCCATCAAAGTTCAGCTTTAAGAAACTGATCGGGGGTTTGAGAAATTATTGGGGGGAGGATGCAGGGGAGGCCATTAGTTTCCAAGAGGATGGGGCAATCTTGTTCTCAGAGATATTCATAAGGGTGAGGATCCTAGCTTCCTAAGGAGAAACCTTTCAGTCATCAGGATGCCAATGATCTGCTAAGATTGTTTCTCCAATATTTTGGATGATCTCATTCCATACTCCTTCCTGAGTGTGTCGTTGATCTTTGAAAATATGTTTGTCCCTTTCTTTCCATAAAGCCTAAAGAAGGAAACTGAGATTTGTTCCCTACGCGTGATTTAGAATAGGGCTTGAGAAGATGCCTTTTCTCCAGAGTATTATGGTTTCCTTGATACTATGGTGATCCCGGTCTATGAAACCAAAAAGGTTGCCTAGCTATTGCCATAGATGATCTTCAAAGGGGCAAGAATTCAGGAGGTGTTCCAAATCTTCATTGTGGAGGCTGCATAAGAAACATAATTATGGTTCTTGAATTCTTCTTTTATGAATCTGATCACGGGTGAGGATTCTTCCTTGATAGACCAACCATAGGATATAAGAAACCTTCGACCAAAAGTGGCCTGCCTATATATTTTTCCATAGAGGGCTGTAGTGATCTTGATTTTCTTCTGTTATTAGTCGGTACGCCTCCTTGATATTAAACAATCCTTTCATGTAATAGCCCCATATAATGATGTCTGGACTGTCCCGTTTTGTGATTTTTCTAGATTGGAGCTCTTTATCCATATTTTTCCATTGATTAGAGACTGGAGGTGTTATCTAATCCTGGTGCTCCTTCCACTGTCTCCACCCAAAGTTTGACTGAGAAGGCCGCCAAAATTGGTTCACTGTGGAGGATTTTTGGTTGAATGTGAAAAGGAATTTATCCCCTATATCATGTCTGCTTATCAATTTCTCTCTCTTCTTCCATGAATCTTGCCAAAAGAATGCACTTATCCCATCTCTGACTTCCCAAAAAAGTGTTGGTTGATGAGTTCTTTGTTGAATGATGCAAAATTCCAAATTGAGGATCCCTTTGGAGTATCCCGGTGTCTTATTTTAGCCTCTGGAGACACCGACATATGATATTTTCTAGTCCAAATGTTTTTCCACAAGTATGGGCCTCCCTTTAACCATCTCCACCAAATTTTAGCCCCCATGACTTAATTCAGAATAAACGGATCTTTGAGACCCGATCCCCCTGCCATCTTTGGTTTGATAATATTAGTCCATGATACCAATGCCCATTTCTTAATATTCTATGCTCCTCCCATAAGAGCTTTTGAATATATTTATCATAGCAGAGCATGATGATTTAGGCACAGCCATACTTGAGAGCTAGTAAATTGGTATGGATTGTAAGACCACCTTCAAAAGGACCACCCTACCTACCAGGTTGAGAGCCTTGAAGGCCCATCCATTGAGCCTCGATTGAAGTTTTTGGAGGAGATCTTTCCATCATGATGTTCTTAAGGAATTTACCACTGGAGTCATGCCCAAATATTTGATAGGCAAGGAGCCTATACCAAAGCCAAGCGACCGAGAAGGAAAGGTTTGGGTAGAAACAAGAGTGTTGAAGAAGAAGATATTTTATTTATCATTGTTAATCAAGGTTCTAGAAGCAAGCATAAAATAATGAATAATATCTTTTCTCTTTCTAACTTCCTGGAGGGATACTTGGCAGAAGAGTATAATGTCATCCATAAATTGATGGTGGGTAATGGGTATACCATTACCCCAGAGATGAAGGCCTTTGATATGGGAAGAAATAGAAGTCGATCCCCAATCATTCAGTTGCCAGAATGAAGAGGAAGGGAGATAAGGGATTTACTTTCCTAATACCATGGGAGGGATTAAAAGTTCTGGAGGGGGAACCATTTAGCAAGATTGAAGAGACTAGAGAAGAGATGAGGGAGGAGACCCAACTAATCCAATTATGGTAAAAAATAGAGGCCTTCTGAATCCCAAGAAGGTAGGACCAACTAAGTCAATCATAGGCTTTAGATAAGTCCAATTAATTAACATGTCGGGGATTTTGAGTTGCTTGAGAGAATATACAACTTCCTGTGAGGTGATAATTCCATCAAGGATTTTCTAATCTTCAACAAATCTCGTTTGTTCAGGGAATATAAGATTGGGCAGGAGAGGTTTTATCATTTTGACCATTATAATAGAGACAATTTTATAAATAACATTACATATAGTAATGTCTAAAACCCTATGACTCTTCAGAGTGGGCCGTTTTGGGAATTAGCGCAATAAACGTAAAGTTAAGACCAAGGCTTACCTTTTGGGTTTTACTAGACTCCTCCACAACATCCAGGATATCTTTCCCTATAAATTTCCACTCTGCTTGGAATAATTCTACCGTGAATCCATCTGTTGCCACTGCTTTATTTTTAGCCGTCCCCTTGACAACATCCTCTATCTCCTGTAGAGTTATAGCTCTCATCAGTGCTAGATTCTGGTCCATACCGATTAAAGGAGGAATATGTCTTGTGATTCTTTGAATAACTTTCGACCTGTCTGGGGAGGGATCAGAAACGAGGGAATGGAAATGATCCACCACCAAATTGTTGAAGAAAGTGTAACTGGGTTCGATATTTACATAAGTAATTTTGATCTTTATACTTGTCAAGAAAAAGAAATATTATTTTTGTAAATTATAAGAATGATTTTCTTGCTCATTTCATAGTTCTAAGAAAATAAAAGAGTCAAAGACATGTATAAGGAGCTCTTCTTGAGCCTATGTGTAAATGTATACTAGTCTAAAAGTCTCTCCAAGACTAGCACAATCCTCCTGAAGACATCGGCTAGTAAAACAATGAAGAGAACAACCATGTCGGCTCAGAATAAAGACACAAAAGTCCACTTGCACACATCGGCTTATTATGGAGACATCACCACTATATATATGTGGCTAAGAGTCCCCACAAAAAAGAAAGAAACTCGGATTACTTTGTATATCTCAATGGACACAACGAAGAATAGGAACTCAGATTCCTTTGTATATCTCGATGAGCACAACGAAGAATAGGAACTTGGATTCTCTAAATTAATATGGAAGGAGACAGGGGTCTTAAATATGCATGACAGGAGAACACAATATCAGGTACCTATGAGTAATTACAATCTCAGTATAATGATGATCTCGGTGTAATAATAGGAACTCAGTCATGATGATCACAATTCCGGTCTCCTTACAATTTCAACTTCCTAACTATCTCGACATTCTAATACTAAGATCACTAAAGCAAGCTCCTATGTATCGGCATGCTTGTGGACACACTCTCAACATACTAATAGTCTCAACCTATTTATGTTAATAATGATATCGATGCAAGGAAGGAACACACTCACTATCTCGGTACATTTATGATTTCTATCTTGTTACAATTGTGATCCCACAGTAACGCATTCGCAGCATACTCTGTCTCGACATATTGGTAATGAACAAGTCATACCACTTGAATGAAATCATGATCTCGGTCTCAGTAATGGTCATGAAAATATCTTGGTGCAATTGTCATATATATATATAATTATGATTTCAGTAAAAGCGCAAAGATGATCTTAGTAAAATAACAATGAAGATCTTAATGAAGATGTGAAAATGAAGCAACAATAATGATCCTGTTGTTATAATGAATATCTCAGTGAAGGTGCAATAATGATAACTTCGATGAAGTGATAGTAATGATGATGATCTCAACAATAATGAAGAAGAGGATCGATGCCTTGGTCTTGGAGTGGCCTAGCAGGTCAAGGGTCATGGCCTTGGTATTGATCAATCGGAATCTCTATAAGAAGAATTTCGTGCAGGTTTTCCTCTCCAAGAGGGAGAGGTATTGGCCTTAGTAGGATGCCAACACCTTGTGTTCTTTTCTCTTTGTTTTGGTATCTATTTGTTGAACTAAAGAAGACACACTCTAATAATAATAAGTGAAGAATGGAACAAGAAGAAAAATTGAAAAAACCTCACAAATAGTTATCATGCAAGAAGAAGCTAATTAACTCTAACTACCCTAGATTCTTCAACATAGACTTTCCATCTCCTCATGTTGTGTAAGACGATTTCTAGAGGCATTCTTTAGAGAAAATATTCTAATGTGTTGTCAGTGTTGGATCATGGATTTGCAAAAGAATCAAGTATTCTTCTCACCTTCCTTAAGCCGTTGAATTCATGATTTTTTCTTCCATAGGATCTCCTCCTATTTCCTCCATTCCTCAATCTGCTTCACAAGTTGGCCTTCTTCCTCCACCAAATTCTTGGATCTCCCTTCATTGATTATTTTTTATCGTATCTCTTGCATCCGATCTTGAAGATGTCTTTGTTCCTTCATAATGTTACCAAATTCCACCTGGTTCCAACATTTGATCTGGTGTTTGAGATCTTTTAATTTAATATGGAAGGTATGCAAATATTTTCAACCTTGCATTGTTCTCCCTTTCCATAAGTGATCAGGTGCTCAGTATTTAGCTCAAAAATAAAAGTTCTCATATTGACTCGAAAACTGTATGGCTACATCCATCTCGTCAAGACGATCACAACGCAATTCATTTCACCAAAACCGGAGTCCGAATGAAGGAGAAAAGGCCAGTTGTTCATTTTCCTAAACAACTAAAAAAATTGCAGAATGGGATAGAATGATGACATTATAGTCCAGTTCACAGTCCAGTCAGCAAGGGGAATCTTCTTCAGTTTTCGCCCAATGGGGCTATGACAAGTTTCACATTCGGATTCGCCAGTTTGGTTGTGTGAAGGTGAAATTGCCTAGTTGGCTCCAAGGTGGAATTTGAATTTGTTTTTAATTTAATATTCTATATATATAATAATAATATATATGAGCCATTTAAGACTTATATATGTATGCAAATTTTGGTGTATATTTTAGATTTAATGCGGACTTTCAACTTTGGAATATGCAGTTGATAACCGCATATTCCAAAGTTGAAAGTCCGCATTAAACCTAAAATATACACCAAAATTGGCATACATATATAAGTCTTAAATGGCGCATATATTATGGTAAAAATATATGGGTTGGGCAGAGGCGGGTTTGAACCCGTGACCTCCCTCACTTGAATTCCATGCCAAACCAGTGGACCACCAGCGGAGTTTGTTTAGAAATGCCACAAACCTATATGTATTGCATACAGTGTTGCCGACAGCGGGGGAGGAGGGAGACAACCCTGCGGGCCAGACCCCTCCCCATGCGACCACAAGCACATGACCAAAGGTTGATAGATGGATAAGCACTTATGGCTAATCACGCTTAGCATTCCATTTAACCTTACTTAAACCCGCTTAAATTCCAGATTAAATTGGTGTCGGATTTGGCAACGCGCCAAATTCGGAGGAGCTGCCAGTTTTGGCAGACTTAACTGGATTCTCTCCAGATTTAGCAGGGTTTCCTAGGGAAAAATTGAATGCATCATAACTTGAGCAATTTCCAACCAAATTGAGATCAGAAGAAGTGTTCTTGACTAATTTGGACATTCTGAACATATTGGTGCAAGTATTAGGAGCCATAGAGCTTTGTAAACAACATTTTTTCCACATTGAGCTAATACAGAGACCTAAGCCATGGAAGTTGGACCAAGGAGATGTAGCCCAAGAGGGGTGAACTCCGTCACCAAAATACTGTGTTGATGTGTCTCTTTGATGGTTTGCTGCAATGTACATGTTTTTTTATCATTATTCATTTTTGAAGCTATTTTGCTCATCAATGTCTTGTTAAACTTAAGGAAATTTAATTGTTTGTAAGCATCAACAACTAAGGAAACCTCAACACAAAAATAATGAAGCAAGCACATGTTTATAAATATGTAATTTTTATTAGCACAACAAAACTAATCATACAAAAATAGATCAAGTAGGTATCAGAGCTCAAGGTTTAATTGCTTGATTGACTGAGTTTGTGCAATTAGGGTTTTAATGGTTGCAAAATTGTGATTCTTACAAGGTTAAAGTTGTAGAAAGGATAAGGGAGGCTATTGGTTGAAACTCCTGAGGTAATGCCCAAAAGAAGGAGGTCCACAAGGCCACAATCTCCACCACCCAAAGTTACAATTCCAGCTGCACTTGAAGCTCCTCAAGTTTTTCCTTCAACTGAGATTGAAGAGGTACAATCAGTACAAATTTCTGAGCCTGAATCCATAGCCATTATGTCTGGAGAAAGAGAGCATGAAGGCCCCTCTTTAAAAGAGGAAGAATTCAAGAAATATTTCTATACTTTGACTGAGATGGTTAAAGTCCTCTATGAAGAGAGGAACACTAAAATGGTTGGAGAGAGTTCTAAACCTCCACATGGAGAAGGAAGCTCAGAGGACAAAAAAGATGAGAAGAAGGATTCCAAAGGGAATGGTGGAAAGCCACCTCCATCTCCACCATCCTCATCATCTTCCTCATCATCTCCATCATCTCACACAACATCATCTTCCACTACCACCACTGAAACTGCCCATACTCATTCCAAAACCCCAAAAGGAAAAACTCGAACTTCCCATGTACAATGGAGAGGTGAATGTAGAAAAGTTGGACAATTGGATTTGACAATTGGAGGTATACTGCAGAATTCAGAACCTTCAAGAAGATGACATAAAGATCTAGTTGGATTCACTGATGCTAGAAGGAGCTGCACTGGTTTGGTGGGAAGCAAAGACTCAAGAGGAAATGAGAATCCATGGTAAGATATCTATCACTTGGGTTGAATTTGTTTCCGAAATTAAAAGACAATTTTATCCTTTAGCCTATATGCAAAAAGTGATTATGAGATGGCAGAATTTTAGGCAGCTTAAAGGCCAAACAATCCAAGATTATACACAGGATTTTAGAAAAAGGGCTTTGTTATTAGGAGTGAATTTGAATTCCCAAGACACATTGTTGAAATATATTGGGGGTTTACATTCCTATATTGAACACACTATTCTTATGTTCAATCCAACTAATTTAGATGAGGTATGTGTGCAAGCCACACATTTTGAATTTGGAGGAAATAACACTTATGAAGAGAGTAGTAATAAAAAGCCACCTAAGGGTAAGGAGAAAGAGAAAGGAGGAAAATGGAAGGAAAGAAAAATGCAAGTGTGAAGAAAGAAGGGGAGAAAATCACATGTAAATAATGTTCAGAGGAGGGGCATGATGAAGTCCACTACTAGAAATTGTATCCAGAAATGAGACCAAATAAGTTCAACAATAAAGGGAAACAAAAAACCATTGCTATCACTCAAGAAGATTTAGGTTCTGAATCAGGTGATGAAAACAAAATCATTGTCATGGGAATCAAAGGAAAACAAGATATTGCAAGCACTAGTTCACAAAACTGTAACACTACTATTACTCCATATGAAAAGAGACGAATTGAGTTATTTCATGTTAGGGTCATATCTAAACACACCAATATTGACACACTCTTCGATAGTGGGTCACAAGAAAATCTAATCTCTAAAGACTTAGTCAACAGATTGAATCTTGAAACTGTACCTCACCATAAACCATACCATTTGGGATGTATAACAAGAGACACTAATTCACAGGTTACAAGAAAATGTTTGTTTAAGTTTCCAATCACTGCAAACTTTGTTGACGAGGTAGAGGTAGATGTGGTACCGCTTGATATTTCAGGTGTGGGGTTGGGTAGTCCATATTTATATGACCAGAAAGTAGTCTTTTACTGCAATGAAAACAAGTATCACTTGTTCAAGGATGGTGTGGAGTACATAGTGAGAGCCCATCGCAAAAGGCTGAACATTTCTTTGGTTAATGCAGGGTAGGCAAAAAGATTGGTGAATTCAAGTAAAAGTTTAGTACTTCTCATGTTCAAGCCAAATGATGATATTGTTTATGAAAATGTTGTTGCATGTAATGCAAGTTTCAATTCTGATTTGGTTGGTTCAGTTCATCAGAGTGATGAAGTATTTTAGGTTGTGAAAGAATCTTCCTTCAAGGAGAAAGAAAATTCACATGAAATATTTTTGCAACAAGAGGTTTCTCTTTGTGATGTTAGCATGCAAGAGTTGACAAAATTGCAAATTTTAGAGACAACAATGCAATGAAAAAGTTTGTTTAACAATGGGCTCATTCAATCATCCCTTACGCCATGTTGTGCACCGATGGTTATGGTGCCAAAGAGGAATGGTAAGTATTTCAAGAAAGAGGACAAAAGGAGTAGTTTTTGCCAAAGCAAAGTTGTAAAAAGAGGTCAGTGCAAGAATATACATAACACCAAACAAGAATGGTTTGTATGGATTTTAATGTTCTATGTTCTTTGTAGTACTTCTATTACATACATGTATTTGAATTATGGCAAAAAAGAGTCCTTTCTTGAAAAACTTGTCCACTTGGGTAACATAAACATGTTTAGAAATTTTTCTGATGCATGTCATCTATGAAGGAAAATTGTTTGATGTTTTGAAGATATCAAAGTACAAGTTGGGTTTCACTTCTTTGATGCATTTGGGCCATGATATTGGAGGAGGTAAGTTGAAGGAAAGCCTCTCCAAGTTGGATGCCATTGTTGATTGGTCAACACCCAAGATCGTCATTTTGATAAGAGGTTTATTGGGAGCTGCCCAATGTTGGAAGAGAGTTGTTGTTGACATTTCTTCTTTCAAAACTCCTTGGTAGGCATTGTCATGTGTGTGAAAATTCTTCTAGTGGGGAGGCAAACAAAAAGAGGCATGTGTTGCTTCAAATCAAAAGATCAGTTCAATTCTTTTTTATGCTCTTCCAAAATTGAAAGGTTCATTTGAGTTTCAGGTTTATTCAAACAACTTCACCATCTTGTTTTATTCAGAATATTTCCATGGTGTAAAGATGAAGTTGCAGAGATCCATGCACTTTCATTGGATGGATACTTGTCAAAAATTTCACTTGGTTCGAAGGTACAAAAGAGGTATAAGCAGCAAGTTCATTGTTATGCCTTTTAGGCCTATTGGTTATGTAACTGTTGTATTCAAGCATCATTATGTTTTACATGAAAGTTATATTCATAAAATTTCATACTTTCAAGATGTACAATTGGGCTTGAGTCATGTAAACCAAGTAGTGAAATTTGTCATCCATTTGCATTATATTTTGTTATGTCATCTTGATAATAAGGATGTTTCTTTTGATGGCAACATAGACAAAACCATGAGTTTCTATGAACGACTAAAAATGGTGCAAAAAACAGTGCAAGATCAGCTTGAAAAGGGAAAAGAAAAGTAAAGGTATAGAACGGGGTCCTCAAAGCAAGTGAATGCTGATTTCCTTAGAGAGGAGCTCAAGGAAACAAATTCGTCAAAAGCCAATTGGATTGAGCTTGGTAAGGTGAGGGGCTATACCCTCATCTACTTGTCAGATAATAGTATCTTTTGGGGTCTAAAAGGCTTCTAGTGGGGAGGAATGACCAGGGGTTCAATATTTAGCTCAAAAATAAAAGTTTTCATATAGGCTCAAAACTATACTACTGCATCCGTCTCGTTAATGCGATCAAAACGCAATTCGTTTCACCGAAAATGGAGTGCGGATGAAGGAGAAAAGACATACTGTTCATTTTCCTAACTAGTTAAAAAATTGTAGAATGGGACAGAATGATGACATGCAGTCCAGTCAACAAGGGGAATTTTCTTAAGTTTTTTCCCAATGGGGCTGTGACAAGCGTCATCTCTGGATTCGCCAGTTTGGTTGTGTGAAGGTGTAATTGCCTAGTTGGCTCCAAGGTGGAATTTGAATTTGTTTTTATTTTAATATTATTATATATTTATTATTTATATTATATAGTTTTTTTTAATATATATATATATATATATATATATATATATATATATAAACATTACCAACCACATATTCCAAAGTTTAAAGTCCTCATTAAATCTAAATTATACACCAAAATTCGCATACATATATAAGTCCAAGTCTGAATTTTGAATGGTGCATATATTATGGTAAAAATATATGGGTTGGGTGGAGGCAAGTTTGAACCCGTGACCTCCCCCACCCAAATTCCATGCCAAACCAACAAACCACTGACAAAGTTTTGTTTAGCAATGCTGCGAACTTATATGTATTGTGTACAATGTTGCTGATGACGAGGGAGGAGGGAGCCAACCCTGCGGGTTAGTCCCCTCGCCAGGTGACCACGATCGCATGACCAAGAGCCGACGAATGGATAAGTGATTAACGCTAATCACGCTTAGAATGCCATTTAGCCTTAATTAAACCTGATTTAATTCCGGATCAAGTTGGCGGCGTGCAAAATTCGGCAGAACTGCCAGTTTTTGTGGATTTAACTGGAGTCTCTCCAGATTTAGCAGGGTTTCCTAGGGAAAAATTGAATGTAGCATAACTTGAAAAATTTTCGACCAAATTGAGCTCAGAAATAAGTGTTCTTGGCTAATTTAGACATTCTGAACACATTGGTGTAGGTATCAGGAGCCATAGAGCTTTGTAAACAACATTTTTTCCACATTGAGCTAATACAGAGGCCCAAGCCATGGAAGCTGGACCAAGGAGATGTAGCCCAAGAGGGGTGAACTCCTTCATCAAAATAATGTGTTGATGTGTATCATTGATGGTTTGTTGCACTGTACATGTTTTTTGTTCATTATTCATTTTGAAGCTATTTTTCTCATGAATGTCTTGTTAAACTTAAGGAAATTTACCTGTTTGTAAGCACCAACAACTGAGGAAACCTCAGCACAAAAAGCAAGAAGCAAGCACATGTTTATAAATATGTAATTGTTATTAGCACAACAAAACTAATAATACAAAAACAGATCAACTAGTGTTCCACTTTCTTCAAGAAAGAGGGATCCCTAAGCTACAAGGATTCAAACCAGAAGGGCTAGTTCCTATGTGCCACTTTAAGCTCCATTTCTAGCCTGATTGACTAGTGGTTAGACCCCGAGAAATGGATAATTGAGGATTCAAGAAAAATATCCCTACTTATCAAGTGTTCGGAAACTAGGAATCTATCAAGGTGCGATGCAACCTAATGAGAACCTCCTCAATGATTATTCCAAGTATACACCCCATTGATGGTTTACAAATCAACTAGCTGTGTCTTTGTGATTTTGTATCTGAATGCCTCCATTTATGCATCCATGTGACATATCCCTCCTTTTTTTCTGCGATCAAGGATATCAGGTTAAAATCCCCGCCAATGATCCAAAGCTCTTCTAAATATATTCTTCTAAGATTTCCTATATTCTAGAGGAAAACCTTTTTTTCTCCTAGAACGTGAGGACCGTAAACCATTGTCAATAGAACCCAATCTCGAGTACCCATGTATCTGAATTTCCCCAAGAGGATATGAGGTAAGATAACCCAGTTATTGAAGATTATCTCAACAGGTTTCCAAAGGATAACAAGCCCTCCCACGCTTCCTTTGGCATCTTGGGCTATCACCTCGTACTGGGGTTTTATACCTATGATAATTTCCTTTAATCGCTCCTACGAGATTTTAGTTTCTTGTAGTATCATAATGCTCGACTTTTATTTTTAATTATATCTTTCAGATAACTTTTCTTTCCCCTACTGTTGAGGCCTCTCACATTCTAGGAAATAATAATCATTAAGAAGGTTTATTTATTTGGTGGAATACCACCGACAGCTGTACCACCCTTCCCAAATTTACCAATAGGTCCCCAACCATTTGAATCGATTCCTGTAGGTTCTTCTGACCCCTTGTATTACCCCCTTTTCCTGGTACATTTGGATCTGACCCATGACCTTGTTGGGATCCCAGGTCTTCTGGCTGATCCAAAGAGATATGACCTTGCTTAGCTTGATATTGTTGAAAGGTATCTCGATAGAGATGATTTTTCTCTTCTGGAATGAAGCTTTGATCTAGATAACGCCATTCGTTTAGAAGTTTCTTGAGGATTTGTTCTTTTGTACTTAGTTCCTCTTTTGACCCATCGATCTCCATATTTTCCTGGTCCTTGATTAATTCAATTTTTTTTTTTTTCCTGTGGCTCATCCCGAACTTTCATTTTAGGCTTGTTGGCTCCCTTAGGTGGAACCCTAGAATTTTCTTTGATGTCCTGATTTCTTGGCTCACTTGGGTTTTCACCTTCATCCATTAGGACTTCATATCGAATAGTATTGACTAGAGGTTTTCTCTGCGGCGGTTGAGCATTGGTGGTGGTGTTTTTGTTTTTTGGACCTCTTGGAAACCCTTGGTTTCCTCCCATGGCTTGGAAGGTTCCTTAGGATTCTTCGGCTCCACTGTTTATGCTTGATTCAAGGGGAATTCACGATACAAATATGTCATATTCGTGGCACCTTCTACAACGGAATGGAATGTGCTCGTAATCTAGGGGTGGTTGCCATACTTCATCGTGATACTCTAGTTCAATGAATTCGGGAAGAGGTCCAGTTATATTCATATAAACATTGATTCAAGCATATGAAGTGTATCGTCCTCGACGAGTCAAATCTTCTACCTTAACATATTTGCCAATAGAATTGCCAATTCCTTCCAAAATGTTTGGGTCCCAGAAATTCACAAGGAGGGAAAATAATCTTACCCATATTGGAGCTGCCATAATTTTTTCCTGATCGAGATTATAGAATTCTTCCCAGTAGCACATAAATAGACCAACATTATACAAAAAATATGACCCATTTTCAAAAACCCTCTCCTTTTTCTTTAGACTAGTGAAAATTACTGTAAAAAGGCCCTGAGCCCCAAGCTTCAAATCAATATGCCCCTTTCGCTGCCATTTTAGTTGGATCCATTTGACCAAATCTTGCTCAAAAGGCCAAATGTCTATAAACTTACAGATCAAGGTGTGATCCTTCATAAACTTGCGATAATTTTCCAATTTGTTGTTGGGAATCACAAATTAGGGTTTTTTCATCGCTCTCGGCATACATTGGCCCCATATTCTGGCTTGCCAATGTGTCCCCAGAATTGAGTTCCCTTTGGCTCCGCCATCATTGTTGTTTGACGCCACAACCCCTCCTTGACTACTCGATTCACCAGCTGCAACATTGTGATAGGAGGGGATATCTCCCCTCCCAGTGTGATCACTCATTCAGGCTGTCAGAATCTCGACAAAAGAGATGAAACAACTAGGGTTTGAGGAATATACACTTGCAAAAATTATTCCAGAATAAAAAATCGAAACCCTAGCAGAGTTATTTAATTTTATTTTTTAATTAAAATGATAATATATAATAAAATTATAAATACATAGACATAGATATGTGTATATTTAATTAATTTTTATAAAAGATGTTAGGTGGTGTAAATTGCATGAATAAACTTACATATACCACCAAGGTATGTTATTTTTTATATAAAAATTAGTTTTTTAATTGAATGGGTAATTTACCCGGAATTTAAACTAGTGATCTATTGCGAGTGCCACTTATTTATCATTAATTCAAAGCCTCATAAGTAATATAACAACTTAGTTAAGAATAATTACAAATAACTAATAAACACTCTAATTACTTAGCTAACTAATAAATAAGTTCAAAGCCTCATAAGTAATATAACAACTTAGTTAAGAATCATTACAAATAACTAATAAACACTATAATTACTTAGCTAACTAATAAATCATTTGAAATTATATAAATTTGAATATATATCCACACAATTGTAATATGCATTGTGGCTATTGAGTAGTTACTATTTAGTATTTGCATCTTATGCAAAAAATAGTTGATACCTAAATTAAAGTAAAACCAATAAAAAACTAAAATTGCATATAAACAAATGCTTTCAACAATTTAAAATATAAATATTAAAAATGACATTGCTTTATTTAGTATCTGCATCTTATGCAAAAAGTAATTGATAGCTAAATTAAAGTAAAAACAATAAAGAACTAAAATTGCATATAAACAAATTCTTTCAACAATGAGAAATATAAATATTAAAAATCACTATTGCTTTATTTACATGATAACCATTTTTATTTATTATTAATATTTTTTTATTGATTTCATATTAATATTAAACAAAATTATATATATTTTTTATTCATTTCATGTTAATATTAAACAAAATTATATAATTAAGGCTGCACATTTACATTTTTTACTCCTACTTATTAAAGTGTTGAAGAAAACATAAATGGTGGGCGTTGGGTATTTATTTACATCTTGTTCCTATCTATTTTTTATGCAAATGCTTGCTTAAATTATGGTGGGTAATAATTGATGGTAAATATGTTATTTAAGTGAGTATGAACTATTTTCAAAGAATTTAATTTTTGGTGGTTTCATATGAAGCTTAATAATGAAAAATTTAAAAGTATGTAGAAATCATGACATAAATATTCAGCTCGATCAAAAAATTATGGATACAAATCACATAAATATTCAACTGCATCAAAAAATTATATAACGTTGTAAATAAAAACAAATGGGGAATACTTTATTTTTTTTAGATTTTTTTTTTAATATAATTCAATTTAAAATCTTATAAAAATAGTCATCGACCAATTACAAAAAAAACAATCTACATTTTAAAAAATTAAAATTTATTTTTAAATTTTCTATATATATATATATATATATATATATATATATATATATTTTTTTTTTCCCTGTGGAAAAAGTCGTAATTTTATTCATAAGATAAAATTACATTTTGTAGATGCAGAAGCATATGCAAAGATATTGATCCAGTTTTCACAGAAACCAAAAGAATAAAAAAATGAAGTGAAAACTATTCTTTTCTCCCTTTCTTTTTCTCCACCTTTCGCCATCCCCTAGAGTTGGGGGTAGTGGTTACTATGGAGAGCTGATTTTTTGTTATAGTTGTGGGAGAATCCTTGTCCGACTTGGATCCTTCAGATCCATGAGTTCTCTTGTTGCCGGATATTTCCTTTCCTGTTGTCTGGAGGTCTTGTTTTTGCAGAGGGTTGCTGGGAGCTTCCTCTTGCTTTTGCGTGTTGGGCTGGATTTTTTGTTCCTCCTTTTCTGTTTTGAATTCTGTGGTGTCTACTTCGTCTTCTTCTTCATCCAATGGCACTGTGTTTTTCCATCCTTTAGGCTTTCTCTGTTGCTGCTTGTTCTGATTGGGAGTGTTTCTTGCCTGTGGACAAGCACTAAGAAGGTGGCCTGTTTGTAAACATCCTCGACATCGGAATGCTGTATTTTCATAATCCAAGGATTGCGTCCACTAAGTGTTGTTAAAATTCAATATTATACTTTCTGGTAGTCCCTAGCTGAGATCTACTTTGACACATATTCTGGCAAAGGTAAATATTCCCTTTGTCAGTCTGTCGTCATCAATCTTTAGAAATTTCCCAAGGTGTTCCCTATAGCTATTAAAACCTTGTGATGCCAGAAGTGTAATGGGAGGTTATGCAACTTGACCCAAACTGGTATCTTTGATACCACCATTGTATTGGCATCGAAATCTGGAAACCATGGAGTGATGTAGAGCCCTGCGCTGCCCCAGAACCATGGCCCCTTATTAAGGATGAATTCCTTTTCCTGTTCTGTGTTGAATCTTACTATAAAGAAGCCCTTAGGGCATAAGTAGATTTCACAATTTGGTGTCCAGGTGGTATGGATCCAGTGGTGCAGATCACCTGATTTGGGCTAATAACCATTGAATCTATAGATAACAGAGTGAGAAAATAGATCTGAGTATAAGTCATTTACCTCAGGAATTGCAATGGTGAGAGCAGGATTCTCAGTTTTTTGTTCAACTATGTAGGGCCCAGGAAGAACAGGGGTTGTTGCTGGATTGGCTTGAGCTTTCCCTTTACCCTTCACAACATCCTTGAAGGAGCCTGTGTTCTTGGAGCTTGTATTCTTTGAGCTGGTTCCAGAACATCCACCTCGCAGACAGAGGTTGATGATGATGGTCGAGTCTATGGTTATGCTGTATTCCTGAAGGGTGTAGTTGTCCTGTAAGCTGTGCCCCATGTAGATCAGATTTTGCCTATGTTCTGGGATGCCAAGAAGGTTCTGTATTTTATTCCGTAGTTCCTGGATACTGCTGTCCCTCTGTAACCTCAAGCAGTAACTCCTGCCTTCCGGTGCTTTTATGAGGAGCTGTGTGAGGTCCGCCTCTCTGGGGTTTGAGCCCAACTGAGGTTGCCCCCGATCTATTGCCTGAATCGTCACATTTCCAAACCCCAGATCATCGCCATTCAGACGACGTTCCTCTGCGATTTTGGCCCAGGTGTCAGGGCGTAGGGGTATCTTGTTTTTCCCCCAGATCTGGATTTTGTGTAGGCTTCTTATTCGTCTGAGGGCCTGATCTGGTGGTTCAATAGCAGATCTGGGTAGCTGACTATCTTCCGTGGTCAGGATTCTCGATCCAGATCTATGGTTTGGCCTTGAAAAAACGCCATGGGCAAGTTCGCGTATATAGGGATGATTTGTAAAAAATAAACTGGCCCTTACCGCAAAAATGATGTCTTGTAGTCTGCTTGAGCCGGTCCCGTGAGCGCTCAGGTGTCCCTTCTGCGTCCTGGCCGCCTCGGAGATCTGAAGACTCAGATATGGGTTGTATTCCTCGGCTGGCTCCTCGAACGCTACCGTCCGGTGCTTGTTGGTGTACTCGTGGAAGGTCAAGACAGCTTGGCGGAGATCAATGGTGAGGCCGACAGCATAATGGATCTCGCCTTTCCAAGCGCCGAAACAGGCATATTTTCCGTCTGATGAGAGATCCATGCTTTGAGCATTTTGTGTGCAAATAGTCAGACGACGGCAAGGGTTTCCTTGTTTCCTCGGTTCCTTGGTTGGATCGCTCAGGAGGATTGGCGTGCTGGTTGCTGAGATCGTACCCAGGAGGTCAGTCATGAGGGCGATGACATATTCTGTAGTAGTGAAACCCTTTCTTGTGCCGCATCGAGACTGTGTATCTGCCATGGCTCCCATCTCCTTTCCAAATCCATTTTCATAATATTCACTTTAATATATATATATGTATTTCAAAATATTCAATTCAATTTTTTTTTTTTTTTTAATTTTAATAAATTTCAAAAAAGCCAAAAATTTTTGAAAAAAAAAAATATAACATATTTTGGACCGTCTTGATTTGTTTTACCATTAATATCATATTTTTTGAAAATTTAATTACTTCAAAAATATTATTATATTATATATATATATATAAAAGCAAATGAAATGAAAATTCTTTTCATTCACCACATGAATATAATATATAAATAAATTGAATTTAAAATAACAAATTTCAATTCCTTGTAAAATGAGAATATTATGTTACTTTCAACATCAAATTTTGTGAATTTCAAAACCATTTAATTTATATTTAATTTTGCAACCGATAATTCTAAATCCATCTCTAATGTTTTTCCATATCCAAAATATTAACTTAGACTTTTGGCTTCTTAATTGTGTACCCGCTTCATCACATTCATTGAATGCCTAATTGTCCTTTATAATGGATGTTGAAATAAAGTATAGAACTACTATTCATTTTCTAAAATAACATATCCTTTTTAATTCATTGAAATATAATTAGAAAAAAAGACCACAACATTTTTGTAGTTGTACTCATTAAGTAGCCAAAAACATACTCTTCTGCATTGGATTTATTACTCCCCTCTTAATTTAAAATATCCCATCATTGAAATGTAATGAAATTTATAGATAGAGAAACTAGACTTCCTAGTGATAACAATCCTAACTCCTTTTGGCTGTAGTAAAACTTTTTAGCCATTTCGACTAAACATGGCAGTTCCAACAATTTCTCTCCTACTTACAATGAACTATTTTGTTGTGTGCAGACTCAACTTACCTTTACCTTAAAAACTATTGTTTGGTGCATACAATCTCAAGTAATGTAAACATAGGACCTACCCATCTTTATTTTTTTAATGTAAACATGGATACAAGAGTGTGTATAATAGATTTCATATAAAAGGAGGCAACGCAATAATTGTGCCAAATAAAACAATACATCTTTCCAAAGATCACCCCTCATGATATTCTATCAATGCTAATATCAATTTCAATTAATTTTCCATATATCAATTAATGAACACTAAGGGCTATGCCTAATATTTCCTTATTGTACCAAGTATTAGATGCTAAAATCAATTTCAATTAATTTTCCATATATAAATTAACGAACACTCCAGAGCTCTGTTTAATATTTCCTTATTGTACCAAGTATATATTTCTAGGCAAAACATTGTAAATATTTGTTTTTTGAACCATACATGTATTGAAAAATGATAGCAAGTGTATTTTTTATGAACATTGTGAGTCTTGTGAAGTTCATTGGGACCCTTAAATGCCATTACATGACTAATGCACTGTTGGAATGAAGGGCTACCATATTGTGTCTCGCTTTTAAATTGATTATTTCATAATTAACTTTGTGCATATATTCTCATTCTAAATTAGTTATTTCTAGATCAAATTTGCATGTATGTTCTAGCTAATAAACTCAATTATCAAAAGATGAAAATGGATTTTGGTTATGTTACAATGTACTTATCTTAACATAGAGGCAATATCTTTACTAGAAGCAACAATATGCCTCACTTGTTGCTATGGTGATAACATGTGGGGTAAATACAATCCCTGCAAAACTAGAGAATTGATTGACTTGTCGAATTTTGGTTTGCAACCTTGAATTTTCACCTTTCATTTAGCTTGCCAATTATTAAAAAGTCCACCAATTGACCACTCTACTAATCCAAAATGGGTGTTCTTCCGTAGGGCCCCCCAAGTTGCAATGAGGTTGTATGAAATGTACAATACTAGCAATTGAGAAGAGAGTGCAACTAACAAGCTTACAAGGAAACCCCAGTCCAAACACATTCTCTAATAGACCAAATTCACCAACAATTTGCCTGTAGAAAAGTTTGCATTAACACAACCACATAGTATTGGTGAGAAAAGATGTTTGAGTTGTCTAGCACAAGCCTTCATTTATAAGCTTCATGGTTAAAGCCACTTGTCCATGTGTCACTCATTTTCACAAGTGCACAATCAACTCCTCTTCTAAAAATATAAAATAATGATAATTCATCACCCAACTACTATTCTTCTTAGATTTACTCCTAGATGTTCCCTTGATCTCATTCTTTTTCCATAATTGAGTGGGTGCACACGTAGTCACTACTTTATTAATTAAATTATCTCATTACCATTTCACACTCCATATATCTTTTCCTATTATTTATTGAAATTTGAATTATTTTTTCCTCTTTCTTCTCCTTGTTTTATGTTTTATGGGAGTGATAGTAATTAATTTTGAACTAATTAAAGCAATTTTCTTTTATTTCGTACTCATTTCTAAATGCATTTTTTATAATAACTTTAAACAAGGGTAATAGCAAGGAAACATAGTTTTTTCCTTTACCGCATTTTAATTGATTTTTTTTGCATAGTGTTTTCTCGGTAATGACGTATTCGTTTTCCAATAATAAAATAAAATAAATAGCTTCGTACAATGAGTTAAGTTCTGCACAATAGGCTATAAGCTCTGCACAATGAGCTAAGTTATGCACAATAGGCTATAAGCTTTGCACAATGAGCTAAGTTCTACACAATAGGCTAAGTTTCTCGCTTCCGCACAATAGGCTAAGTTTCTCGCACAAAAGTTATTAGTTGTTTTTTCAGTAATGATGTATTTGTTTTCCAATAATAAAGGTAATCACGTATTCATTTTCCAATAATAAAATAAAATGAATAACTCCACACAATGCTATAAGTTCTACACAGTAGGCTATAATCTCTTAACAATGAACTAAGTTCTGCACAATAGGCTATAATCTCTTGACAATGAACTAAGTTTTGCACAATAGGCTATAAGCTCTTGACAATGAACTAAGTTTTCCTTAATAGGCTATAAGCTCCGCACAGTGAGCTAAGTTCTGCGCAATAGGCTATAAGCTCATCACAACGAGCTAAGTTCCACACAATAGGCTATAAGCTCCGCATAATGAGCTAAGTTCCACACAATAATGAACTCAGTTCCGCACAATAGGCTATAAACTCCGCACAATGAGCTAAGTTCCACACAATAATGAACTAAGTTCCGCACAATAATGAACTAAGTTCTGCATAATAGGCCATAAGATTCACACAATGAGCTAAGTTCCACATAATAGGCTATAAGCTCCGCACAATGAGCTAAGTTCCGCACAATAGGCTATAAGCTCCACACAATGAGCTAAGTTCTGCACAATAGGCTATAAGCTCTACACAATGAGCTAAGTTCCACACAATGGGCTAAGTTTTTCACTTCCACACAATAGGCTAAGTTTCTCACACAAAAGTTATTAGTTGTTTTCTCGGTAATGATGTATTCATTTTCCAATAATAAAGATAATAATGTATTCATTTTTCAATAATAAAATAAAATAAATAGCTCTTCACAATGAGCTAAATTTCGCACAATAGACAAAGTTTCTCGCTTCCGCACAATAGGCTGAGTTTCTCACACAAAATTTATTAGTTGTTTTCTCAATAATGATGTATTCATTTTACAATAATAAAATAAAATAAAAACAATTGATTTTTTTGCATAATGTTTTCTCGGTAATGACATATTCATTTTCCAATAATAAAATAATATAAATAGCTCCGCAAAACTATTGATAATATTTCAATTGTAAATAATTAGGCATATGTGCGGAAGTGTGGATGAGCTGTATTGTGCAGAGGAAGCTTTCAATGTGTTTCTGGATAGCTTTCTCCACACAACTAGTCGTTTTCTCATATATACGTTAATAAATCCTTATTCGAAAGCGTTTTTTGCACTTTCATTTTATCGTTATTGTCGCCTCCGCACAACTTTTTTCGCAGAATCAATAACCATTTTTTCTTTTGTTCGTAATTAAATCAAAACATTAGAACAATACCCTATGAACCATCGTGCACAATGGAAACTAACAATATTAATCATTTCACAAAGATACATAGATTTAAAATCAAAAGCCCTATCCATGCTCTTCTGTACAAACTTCGTAATGTGCACAATAAAAGCTCTGCACAACGAAACATGATAATATTCCCCATTTTCCTGCACATATCTAGTTCTTTGTAAACATTCATATAATATATGATTTGGAAATTTGTAAAAGTATCTATGCGCAACAACTTGTGTACCCTTCCGTCGGCCCACCCTCCGTTAGCTTATTTATAATATTTTAATTTGTGTGGAGGCACGAAGAAAGTTCATTGTGCGAAAGAAGCTTTCAATGTACGATAAATAATGCGTGTCCGTTTGTCTCTATAACTAATTAAGCGGGGTCCACATTACGTCCACATTTTTTCCTCAGCGCATGGGTATAATATACGAGAGCAAGTAGTTATTTTAGTAAACCATTGAGGTATATGAAGTTATTGCGAATATTTTAATTGTAAATATTTCAAATATTTATTTCTTCAAGATTTTGTGCGGGTGGATATATGCACTTTGCATTAACTCGTAATATTATTTCTCATATTTTAGTTATAACTACTGCTATTTAGGTGATTATGTACAAAATCCACATTAATGTTGAATGTGGATGTGGTTGTGAGTGCATATTTTGCCCACATTTTGTGTCAAACTATGTTTGTTCAGCTCCACATGCTTCACATAATGATGTTTGCAAAGCTTCATCTGAACACAATCTATCTTTATGCTTATGTTCCTATCTTCGAATATGTTTCTAACAAGTCTATTATGTGTAGGAAGCTTTCAATGTGTGGAACGCCACACTTCGCACTAAATTTTTTTATGGCTAATATAATTTTAGTATTAAAAAATGCATATTTGTTTCTCGTAGTATGACTGAGGCAACTGCTAGACTTATACGATATTGTTTCTAATATTTTAGCGATAAATAATGCATATTCCCTTATCTCCGTATCTAATTAATTCAGGTCCGCATTTCATCACACTTCACACTATTAGAACAACAATGACAACCACACTTGATAACACTCTTTGATAATAAATATATTGAGGAGATATGATGCAACGTAGTCCCTACCTCTACATCTTATTAATTGATTATCCTTGTTCTCCATTCATACTTCCTCCGCATAACCACTTCTACACAACAGAGGCTAGCTTTGGAATCTTGCATGTAAAATAAACCTAGAAAATAATGCCAATAAGGAGAAGAATCTAGCTGGCATGTGGTAGTTTGTTTGATCTGGAAATGAAACTTTGATCATTCTCTGACACTTTGCAAGCTTGATAAACTTGGGTCTTTAAATGTAAAATCAGTTTTGTAACCTCTTCAAAAATGAGTGGTTAAGTTTTCACATGGACTTAAAAGTGAAACAAATTCATATGCAATTCAAGATGACAATCATGCAGAGAAGAAAAAAGCAAGTGATAATAGAGTTCACCCCTCCTGGGCTATGTCTCTGGGCCTTGCTCCAATGGCTAGGCCGCTTTATTGATCTTAGCAGAAAATGAGCATATTACAAATTGTCGACTCTTGAGTGGCATTGTTTCTCCTACAAAGAAATGTTCTTATACAAATAACTCTCACTAAAAAAGATGACTCCCTACAACAAGTCATGATTATGTCAACTGAAAAGGAATCTCTCACAATAGGTCCGTGTACTTCCCTGAAATAAAAAAAGGCATAAGCATACAACTACTTCCCAATGAAGTGCTGAAAAGGGATTTTCCCATAAGCACACTGAGAAAAGATTGAAAATAGTTGCTCTACTAAAGTAACAATTATTGCAGATGTAAATGGAAGGCTGGAAAACCACTATCTATGCTTAAATATGCTTCCATCTGACCTCAAAACTCTCTCTGTCTCTAGAAGAAATGGACTTGAATCTCTAAGAAGTCCATCATATAATGCCCAAAAAAAACATATAATGCTTCCATTGAGTTCAAAACACTCAAAAAAGCCTGTCTAGGCTCTTCTTGAGCTCAAAAGGGTTAAAAACTGAGAAAGATATGCTTCTTGGAACTAAGCTCTACTATCTGTCCTACAAAATGAAAAAATTGTCTATCCAGGCAATGAATAATGCCTTTCTGCCAACTGTTGATCAATAATTTCTCCTAAATTCGGTGGGATTCCTGTTGAAAAAGGCACAAATTTTCACCTAGTTAAAAGCACCAATAATCCTTAGTGTCGAAATCAGGTCACATTAAAGGCCATATGGCCAGAGGTCAGGGCTAACTACTCACCCCCATTGGCTTAGCTCTTGCATGGGGTCATAACTGTTGTCTAGAACTGGGGGCTAGGGCTTATCCGACCACACCCTCTGATTTGGCTCCTCCACTTGGTCACATGGGATGCGATAAGACCAGAGCCAGGTGTTAACCTCCACACCTTCATGTTGAGCCTTTGTCGGTGGTCACACCCATTTCATATTACTCGAGGCTAGGGCCATGTGCCCCTCGCCTTCCCCCAATGAATCGACCACTAAAATTCAAATATCATAGGGTCCATATACATATTAAGACTCATTGTGTGGCTTGGAAAAGATGCAGAGTTGTGTTGTGGGAGGTCTAGGGGTCGAACCCTGCCGAGGCCCTTTAGCCCTTTAATAAAATTTTTTGCCAATAATTGAGGGCCAATAGGCACCCTCTCATTGGGCCACATGGCACCTCGTGGTTGGACCACTTCAAACCAAACCAACCAATAAAATCATATGCAACTCAAGATGATAATCATGCAGAGAAGAAACAAGCAAGTGATAATAGAGTTCACCCCTCTTGGGCTATGTCTCTAGGACCTGCTCCAATGGCTAAGCCGCTTTATTGATCTCAACAACAAATGATCTCACTCAAAAAGATGACTCCCTACAACAAGTCATGATTATGTCAACATAAAAAGGACTCTCTCACAATAGGTCCTTGTACTTCACCTGAAATAAAAAAGGCATAAATGTATAACTACTTCCCAATGAAGTGTTGAAAAGGGATATTCCCATAAGCACAATGAGAAAAGACTGAAAATAGTTGCTCTATTGAAGTAACAATTGCTGCAGATGTAAATGGAAGGCTGGAAAACCTCTATCTAGGCTTTTTCTATGCTTAAATATGCCTCCATCTAACCTCAAAACTTTCTCTGTCTCTAGAAGAATTGGACTTGAATATCTAAGAATTCCATCATACAATACCCAAATAAGAAATATAATGCTTCAGTTGAGTTCAAAAGACTCAAAAAACCCTGTTTAGGCTCTTCTTGAGCTCAAAAAGGCTAAAAACTGAGAAAGATATGCTTCTTGGAACCAAGCTCTGCTACCTATCCTACAAAATGAAAAAGTTGGCTATCTAAGAAATGAATTAAGCCTTTCTACCAATCGTCGATCGATAATTTCACCTAGCATTTGTGTGATTCCTGTCGAAAAAGGTACAAATTTTCGCCCGCACCCTTTGATGTGGCTCCTCCACTTGGTCATGGGGGATGTGATAAGACCAAAGCCGGGTGTTAACCTTCACACCTTTGTGTTGAGCCTTCGTCGGTGGTCACACCCATTTCATATGACTCGGGGCTAAGGCCATGTGCCCTGCCCCTTCCCCCAATGGACGACCACTAAAATTCAAATATCATATGGTCCATATACATATTAAGACTCATCGTGTGGCTTGGTGAAGATGTGGAGTTGTGTTGCGGGAGGTCTAGGGGTCGAACCCTACCAAGGCCCTTCAGCCCTTTAATAAAAAATTTGGCCAATAACAGAGGGCCACTAGGCACCCTATCAATGGGCCACGCAGCACCTCGTGGTTGGACCTCTTCAAACCAAACCAACCAATAAAATCGCGCCACTTGCCTCAATACAGAGTTGCCACATGTCAAGCCAATATTGGTCCTCCTGTCTACCATATGTCTAGTTAGCATGTTGATGTCAGCTGTACGATCTACCCAGTCAACAAACCAGTCAACCCTATTGTTTGAATTTTTAGTTGTTTGGCCAAAAATTAAACACATCATAACTTCGTCATACGATGTCAGACTGAGGTGATTCAAGTGCTTTTGGAATCGAGATGAAAAACACTCTGATCTGGCACTATTTTTGGGAGATTCTGAGCACTTTCATTTTTGAGGCTATTTTTTTATCTTTGGATCATACCTCCCCACTAGGAACTTTTGGACCTCCAAAAGTCTATCTTCACTCAGTAAATAAGTGAGGAAACAACTCCTTTACTCTTCCACTCTCAATCCTTCTTGTTTTATTTGAATTGGTGCCTTTGAGCCTCATTCAAGGTGCTCCACATTACCTCTGCTTGAAGTCCTTATCCTCCCATCAAGAATTATGGCTTGTTGCAATTCTTCTAAACATTCATGAACAAATTCTTTAATGGATGGAATATGAACATTCTCTTCATGACCATCTTTTCTTTACAACTCATATGATATTCATCTTGAAGTTTCTCCTTACTGATACACAATCAAACTTGATCTTCCACTTGGAAATCATGATCAAACTGATGCTTGACATGCCTTGCTTTATACATGGCCTTGATTTTCTCAAGTTGAACTTGTACTCTTTGATTCACATCACTATGTCCATCTTATGAAAATTATTTACCAAAGATAAAATCCAAAAATCCTTTAGAAAATAACGCAAACAAGCTTCACATATAAATACTTGTATAGATGAGTGCTTGACACAATTGTAGACATGCTAGATAAAATGCAAGTGCTCATCCCCCATACAAATTTACTCATCATCAAGCCAAAATAACATAACGTGACAAAGAAATACAATATTGCATATAAATGATTTATACATGACATCACTTTACAAATTACCCAAATGAGAATATACAACAAGTAATTACAATTTTACAAAGCAAGATAGTTGTACAAAATAGTCTACCCATTCTTTGCCTAACCAGGCTTATGGGTTCTCTTTCTACACTCGCATTTCTTCAAAGGCTACTTCGAGAACTACATCAGTTTCCACTTTTCCACTTGTCGCTTCCCTTGCAGGGGATTGCATGACCTCTTTGTCTTTCTTGGGATGAAGTTTTGGATGGAGTTTCCAACACTTTTCAATCCGGTGCCCATTCATGCTACAATGGGTACAAAAATGTTTGTGCTTTCCCATTGAAAAGGAAATATTCATACCTGGGATAGGTTTCGCATGTCTTGTCCCAATGATTTGATCCATTTTTTCGACCATTGCCTTACATTACTCACACTCAACCACACAATGGTCAAATGCATCAAAAAATGTACAAGGAAACATTTCCCATAAATGATGAGAAGAACAACCATTTTTGGAATCCCCATGACACTTATACCTATCTTTTGGGCTATGAATTTGATGAGGAGAACTGGACTTGGCATGTCCTTTGGAACGTTCATCTCTCTATGGAGACAATTTGTCACTATCACTACCATCATGGTGTGCTGTACCATCACTTCATAGGAGCACCTTTGGGAAATAAAAAAACATAAACATAACATAACAATGCCCAAAAACTGGTTTCATCTTTGAGGGACTCTTACTGTTTCTAGGACATAACACTCACTAGTTTTTTCCTCCACAATATGCTGCAACTGTAGGCACATTTTCATTTTCTCCTCCTCTACAGCTTTGAGCAATCTTCTTATCTTGACATTCTCCATTCAAAGAGATAGATTAATCTCCTCAAACTCTTGGAGTCTTTCATGCTTTCGTTTCTTTCCCATACATGCAATCTGGTTGGAACCTGCTTTGATAGCACGTAATCTGAAAATAAACCTTCGATCATCCTCTGACACTTTGCAAGCCTGATAAACTTGGGTATTTAAATGTAAAATCAATTTTGCAACCTCTTTAAAGATGAGTGGTTAAGTTTTCACATGAAATTAAAAGTGAAACAAATTCATATGCAACCCAAGATGATAATCATGCAAAGAAGAAACAAGCAAGTGATAATGGATTTCACCCTCCTTGGCTACATCTTTGGACCCTGCTCCAATGTCTAGGCCACTTTATTGATCTCAACAAAAAATAAGCACATTAAAAATTGTTGACTCTGGAGTGGCATTGTTTCTCCTACAAAGAAAAGTTCTTATACAAAGAACTCTCACTCAAAAAAATGACTTCCTATAGCAAGTCATGATTATGTCAACTGACAAAGGACTCTCTCACAATAGTTGCTTGTACTCCACCTGAAATAAAAAAAAAGCATAAATATACAACCACTTCACAATGAAGTGTTGAAAAGAGATTTTCCCATAAGCACCCTGAGATAAGACTGAAAATAGCTACTCTATTGAAGTAACAACTGCCGCATATTTAACTAGAAGGCTGAAAAACCTCTATCTAGGATTTTTCCATGCTCAAATATGCCTCCATATGGCCTCAAAACTCTCTCTGTCTCTAGCACTAAAGGACTTGAGTATGCAAAAATTCCATCATACAGTGCTAAGATTAGAAATATGATGCTTCCATTGAATTCAGAACACTCAAAAACCCCTATCTAGACTCTTTATGAGCTCAAAAAGGCTAAAAAATGAGTAAGATATGCTTCTTGGAACCAATATTTTCTATTTGTCCTACAAAATTAAAAAATCGGCTATTTGGGCAATGAATTCCGCCATTCTTCCAACCGCTGAGCGATAATTTCGCTTGGTGCTGGTAGGATTCCTGCTAAAAAAGGCACAAATTGTTGCCTAGTTAAAAGTGCCACTAAACCTAAGCACCAGAACTAGGTCACATTAAAGGCCATATGGCTAACGGCTGGGGCTAACTGCCCACGCCCGCCAGCTTAGCTCCCACTCTGATTGGTTCTAGTCTCGTGGTGCAATATGGCCGAGGGTCGGGCCTAACTACCCTCCCCTGCCAACTTAGCCCTCACTTGTGGTCATTCTTGCTACTGAGAACCAGGGGCTAGGGCTTATCCACCTGCACTGTTCGTTGTGACTCCTCCGCTTGGTCACATGGGTTATGATAAGACCAAGGCCAGGTGTTAACCATCACATCTTCATGTTGAGCCTCCATCAGTGGTCACTCCCATGTAATATAACCCAGGTTTGGGGCCACGTGCTCCACCCCTTCCCCCAATATGCTGACACTAAAATTAAAATAACGTCGGGGCCATATACATATTAAGATTCATTATGTGGCTTAGTGGTAGGACGTGGAGTTGTGTTGTGGGAGGTTTAAGGGTCAAACTCCGCTGAGGTCCTTTGGCCATTTAATAAACTTTTTGGCCAATAATAGAGGGCCACATGGCCCCCTCTCATTGGGCCACATGGTGCCTCGCGTTTGGACCACTTCAAACAAAACCAACCAATAAAATCACGTTGCCTGCCTCAATACGAAGTTGCCATGTGTCGAGTAGGGATTGGTCCTTTGAGCTGTCATATGCCCAGTCAGCGTGACGTTAGTTGTATGTTCTTCCCAGTTAGTATCCTAGTCAACCATGATGTTTGACTTTTTTATTGTTTGGCCAAAACTTCATAACATCATAACTTCCTTATACAACATCGGATTGAGGCGATTCAAGGGGCATTGGAATCAAGACGATGAACACTACAACCTGGTGCTGGTTTTGATAAATTTTGAGCACTTTCCTTTCTGAGCCTATTTTTGATCTCTGAATCATTGTTGTTGTATTTCTAGCTTTTATTATTTAGTAAAACAAAGAATAACATAATGGACAATTCTATTTTAACATCCAAGTGGGTTTTTTTTAGGAAGTTAAATTTAATTTTGCATTTGAAAATAGAATTTATATAAATGCCACACCTCGACAAGGAGATTTTAACGGTTACTCTTTCAATTAACATGTCTCCATCAATTAACATGTAAGTTCTTTGTGTCGTTCAAGTTTCATTTTTACGAGGTTTACATTGTGCGGAGGTGTGGAATTGTCTTAGCCCATGCTTGTTTTGCACTAGTTGCTTCACCAAATGATGTGTGCACAACTTCCTCCAAACACACTATATCTGGAGACATATGCAAAGTTATTTCTAATACTTTTAAGTGTAAATAATACACTTGAAATATCTTTTCATACCTTTTGCATAAAGTTGGGTATCAAGGATTCTGAGCGACATTTGGTACTCAAGTTCCGTGATTGCCTACACAAGTACATCCATAACAAGATGGAATTCATGGACATCTCCTCGCTCGGCATTCCCTATCGATACACTATCAAGATCAAGCATAAATTTAAATAGAAGAAGTGAGACTTTGGATCTGTGAATCCAAAGCAAGGGAAAGATGCCCCCAAGCCACAAAAGAAAGGACAAAGCCAAGGAGGGGAGACCCAGGACAACCTTCCAAAGCCACAAGAAAAGAACAACACCATGAATACAAAGAAGGACACAGGGAAATGGTGTGAGTTATATAAGAGCCCCACTCACAACACAAGTGAATGTCGGGCCAAGCAGTCACTGGTGGCTGAGCTAAAGGCTTCCGAATCAGATGCTTGTTCTGACTTTGAGTAAGAACCTGAAAAGTGGAATAAAAAGGGAAGCATATTATTGACGCAGAGCCCATTACCACCATTTCCACCACCAAGATCCAGAAGAATGAGCCCGAATATCCAGAGGAGGGGGAGCACCTCTTTCACTCCATGATGTGGGTGAAGTGTTCTCTGCTATAATTCATTGTCGAAACTGGGAGCCAAAAGTACATCATTTCATCAGAGGTCATGAATCAGTTGGGCCTACCGACCACAACACACCCACAATCATATACCATCGAGTGGCTTCACCAAGGGCAAGATCTTTGCATCAACCAACAATGTTGCCTTACCTACAACATCAAGCCCTTCATAGAGGAGGTACTATGTGATGTTGCTCATCATAAAGTTTGTGATGTATGCTTAGGACAAGCATAATTGTGGAAACGACATGTTGTGTGTGAGTCTAGGCCCAACACTTTTATTATTACTTTGGGAAATAATTTGTACAACATATCGGAGGTAGTGTCACCTACCACCATCTCTTTAATGACTTTGAAGCAAAGCAGTAAGATAATTTCCCAAACTGGGAATTTTTTTTCTTCTTATGATTCTCCCTCAGGGAAAGAAGAAGATTGTAGCCAGGGCCTCCTCCTCCACATGGCAGCAGCAGACATACAAGGTCATGGGGGAGTACAGGGACATATTCACCTCACCCTTAGGGGTACCTCTACATTGTCAGGTCAATCACTCCATTGATATGACCCCAGGTGTGTCACTGGCCAATGAACCAATCTATCGATGCTCTGTTATGGAAGAATGATGAAATTAAGAGGCAGATTTAGGAGTTGTTACAGAAAGGGAACATCAGGCCAAGTTCATCACCCTGTTGGAGCACGATCATGTTGGTACAGAAGAAGGATGGGACCTAGAGATTCTGTATTGACTATTGGGTGTTGAACAAGATCATTATCTGAAATAGGTATCCCACGGATTGATGACCTTTGGACTAGCTCAAGGGGGGAAATATTTCAGCAGTATTGACATGAAGTCCATTTATCACCAGGTACCAATCGAACCCTTCGATGTGTGGAAGACTTCCTCCAAATCCAAGTAGGGCCTTTTCGTATGGTTGGTCATGCCTTTGGGGTTGACGAATGCCTCCACAACCTTCATGAGGTTGATGGATGACATCTTTCGACACTTCACCAACTCATTCATTATGGTGTATTTGGATGACCACCTGATCTTCAACCAAAATTGGGAAGATAACCTCTTCCATATTCGACAGGTCCTCCAAATTCTACGACAACACAAGTTGTGTGCCAATTTGGAGAAATGCACTTTTGGTATTACACAGTTCAATATCTGAGGTACATCATTGATGATCGAGGTGTTGATGTGAACCCAGTGATCCAGGTAGATATTGGTGGCCACCCTCTTATTCCACTTGGACCTCCAACATTGTCTCTTTCAGTTTTTTAGTTTTCTTAATTATAGCACAATTTACTATTTTTGGTAGTTTCTTGGGTCCTGAATTTCCCGAGCCGTTTTGAGGCTCTAAACGATGTTTTTAAGGAAAACAAAGAGATCAAAAAAGTCCCAAGCGGGGTAATCATTTGTTTTTGTCCTATTCTTCGAGATATTAGAAAAAAGATATTATGATAGCCAAACGAAGATTGTATGCCAAAGCTACGACCCCGGGAAATTGATGTACCAATTTACCCAAACGGGGCCCATGGTTTTCACACTTCATCTCATAGGGTTATGTTTCTAGATGTTTAGGGTTTTCCATTGTTTCTAAAAAATAAATAGGCCTTGAAGCCTCATTGTAACATAGATTTCATAGGCGCATATCTGCCACATCTCTTCTCAGAGATAAGCTACCATCGCCCAAGCTAGTTTATTTCCATTCTATCTGTAAGCATATTTTAGTATTCTGATAAAAATGAAATGAAGTGTTATTTCTGTTGCATCTCTATATTTATGGTTATATATGTAATTTGTTGTGATCTTGTTTAAGTTCGGATCACCCAACCAAGATACAAGTCATTTAGTATTGGCCAACCCCAACCACTCTAATGGAGCTCTGTAGCTTTTTGGGTCTTGCCAATTTATACCGCATGTTTGTTTCTAGGTTCTGTCATATCACTTGGCCTCTGAGTCAAGTCATGAATGGTGGAGCGATCTTTTTTTTTTTTTGGTCTAAATCCCAACAGAATGAATTTTCTGAGTTGAAGCATTGCCTTTGCTTTGCACTAGTGCTCACATTACGAGATTTGCAACAACCATTTGAGACTGAGACACATGCCTCTGACTGTGCTATTTGTGCATTTCTTACTCATCAAGGGCATCAAGTGGCATATCACAGTAAGACACTTCCAAAAATAGTCTAAAAGTAACCCACCTATGAAAAACAGATGTATTCCATAGTGTAGGCTTGTCGACAATGGAAGCATTACATTATGGGGAAGGAAATAGACATCCACACAGACCACCGACCCCCATATTTTATACAGACACAACGGAATTTACAGAACAATCTCCATCAGAAATGGTACACATACCTGAAACAATTCCATTTAAACATTAAGTATAAGAAGGGCAGCACCAATAATGTTGTAGACTGCCTCAGTTGACCGCCGCTCATGGTGCTGACCACTATGCTCGACTCTTGTGGGCACAAGACTTCGGGGTGGATGCATTTGTATAAGAGCAATCCAGAATTCGGCAACAAATACTAGACACTCCTGGAAGGAAAACATCTTCCAAATTTTCACCTCGAGGATACACTGTTATGTCACCTAGGACACCTCTATTTTCCTTTAAGCGAGAGTGCCAAGATGATTTGGGATGCGCACCATAGTCGGGTCGTTGGACACTTTGAAGCAGAGAAAATAGTGGCAGTGTTGCAGACGTATTTTTATTGGCCGAACCTTTGACAGGATGTTGGGAAATACATTAGATCCTACACTACTTGTGCCATTTCCCAACCAACCATCAAGAATCAAGGCTTTTATACTCCTCTACTTACTCCTAGTCGACTGATGAGCCTCAGTATTGCAATAAGAATGTCTCAACTCCCAAGGCTACCAACTTTAATTATCAACCTGGGGTTCGTACAAACTTAAGAGGTATCGACACTATATGTGTAGCATACAATGTGACCTTCCTTTTATGTCATGATGTAATAGAGTGAATGTAAGGAAATCAAATCCTAAACTAATTTCATAAATGGAAATTTTATTTTGGAAAAGAAATTAATCCTAGGCAAGAACAACAAATTGTAATTGAAAATCCTAAGAGCATGAATTCAACTAAATAGGCCTAATCTACATTGTAAAAAGGAATGTCCTAATTGGTTTTTATTCTTCCTCAACCATTGATTTATAGCCTAGGGATAATGATTCAACCCTAAGGGACCAAAACCAATCTTTTTGAGCGGAACTAGGGAAGCATATACATGCTGGAAGAGTACTACAGGAAGCTACAGGTTGTTACAGATTTACTACAGGAAGTTATAATTCATCGAATCCAAATTGGACGGGATACGTTTTTTTTATTAACTAGGATTTATTAGGTATCCATTCCAATTGTAATAACTCAAAAATACCTCTATTAGCCCATGCTAAAAAATAACAAAAAATTACTAGTCTAAAATCTAGAAATTCGAGAACTAGTGAGCTAGTAAATTTATCAAATGACTAACCTAATCAAGTGAAAATGAAATGGGGTAAATAATTATAATTTTTTTGTGATCTAATTCAATTGGAAACAACTCGATTTAATCTCGTTAACATGTTCTAAAAAATAGCATAAATTTATTGTTATTTGCCACAAGGGACTTCTAGAAATCTAGATTTGGGAATAAGAAAACTAATCCAAGTAGTTCAATGATTAATATGACCTTCCAAAGTTTTCAAAAGGATTAAATTATTCTTATGATCCTACAAAATAACTTACTTCAACCATTTAACCCAATCCTACAACAAGAAATCATCAATACTAAATGCAAAAATAGAAAAAAACAAGAACAAGAGATGCATGTGAATAAGAAGTGAAAGGAAGAAAAATAAACGATAGAAAAGGGATCTGAGGCTCTTGGGATGGCCAACCCCAAGGAAAATCAGATTCCTATGGAGGAGACCAAGACTTAGAAGCTGAACATGGAACCAATCTTCATTATTTCCATCAATACAGTTACATCCCTACAAGAAATGACAATGGAGCTGCAAAAATACGAGTTCTCTCCAAAAGAAGACTAAAAAAAATCAACCCCTAGAGGAAAATTCGACTTGGTACTTATAAAAAATGATTAGGAAGCATTCTCCATGAAAGGAGGAAGCTTTCCCCACTAAAATCCGTCTAATATTGGATCTGGATCCCAATACTAGGAATTTGCATTAAATGACAGGGAACAAATTCCTAGATTTTCTCAATCATTGGAACTCCATAATCTATGCAATAATTTCAGAATAGCTTCTTGATTTGTTATTTAATATTGATCCTCTTGTAGTAGGGAGAAAGCCCCTAAACTATCTCTTCCTCCAAATCTCCATAATCTGCCCAATATTCTCACAATATTCCAAAAAAAAATAATGTTAGACACAAATATGCAATTATCCGTAAATGTTCCTAATGAACATATTAAAGTTAAAAATACATTATATAATGCAAAAAGAGAGGTTTAATGTGTTGAAGGTTGGTCAGATGGGACTTAATCTATGTCTAATTTGGAGGCCCATCATACCCCCTGTTGAAAGTGTTTCTCATCCTTTGAGAAACTTAGTGACCTCATTGTGCCTTATTCATGGCCTCGATGGCCTCCCTGAGTTATACATTCCTACCTTTTCCCCTGATTCAAGATGGGTTCTTTAATATTTTTCAGTTTGGCAAGGTCTTCCACATCCTTTTCCAATCTCCTGCTATCTTTTTCCACCATTTGGACACCTTTGGAACCCTCAAAATTCCCTTAGATGAGATCCTGTAGTAAACTAGGACATCCTGTAGTAATTCCTATAGCAGCCTATTTAAACCTATTTTTAGCAGAAATAATATTTTGAGCCTAGGGTAGGTCCTCAACTTGAATTTCATGCCCCTCAATATTAGTTTAGATTGGATTTTCCATGTCTTTCTCCCCTTTCTATAACATCTTTTAGGCCTTGGACAAAAGCTAGAAAGAGATTAGAGACCCCTTGTAAAGCCTAATTTCATCACTTCCTTTTGAGTTCAATTTTGATGGTGAATGCCTTCTTGCCTTTTGTTTCCTTCTTCTTCTATTTTGTGGCCTAGATGATTACCTAATGGGCTTTGGAGTTCTTTGTTTTGATTAGGTCTTCTTAGGCACTGCCATTTTGGTTTGTAGCACAATTTGTTCCTTTCTTCCTTCTTGTAGTAACATTCTACCTCACTGTAACATTCATTCCTCCTCTTTCAGGGTCTTTTAACTGTATGGGAGTGATGAGAAATGATTTAGATGGTTTGGAGGATAATTCTAGGGCTCAAAGGGAGCAGTGTAGGTTTTTGAAAATGGAGAGGATGTGCTCTGTGTGTTTTCTTCAAGAAATTTTCAAGGTAAGACAGACTGTAGGGTTTGTTCTTGAAAAATGTAAATTTTTTCTTATGAAATGGGAAGGATGAATGATGGATAGATAGTGGATATGAAGTGGATGGAGGGATTGGAGTGCTTTGGTGACTTGGCATTTGCACATATTTCCTCTTTTAACTTTTGTTCCCACTCCTCAAAATCATCACCCTTCCTAATTTGGCTTTTCCACATTGCATGAGTGAGGGAGTTAGCTACAATTAACTAGCTGAGGGTGGCTAAGACTGCTAACCCAGCATTAGCTTTATAAAACCTCACCTCTCATGCATTGACAAAAAATTTCTAACTATAATATGCTCAAGGGAAGAGGTCAAGAATATTTCATACCTGTACCTACCTGATGGTTGTTGGAGAGGCATGCATGCTGCTGAGTTGATGATCGATCCATGCTTCCCTGAAGGTGCTAATATTTTTTTGCTTGCTTCAGCACATGTCTTCATAGATTGTTGATTCTTTGACTTTTTTTTTTTTTTTCCAGGGGAAAAAACGGTAACCTTTTATTAAAAAATGAAAAGTTACACTAGCAGATGCATTGAAGCATTTCCATAAGCTGCCCATTTGGGCTCGAGTGCATAAAGCACCTCACGCAACGTTAACAGGCTAACGTGAAAAAATAAAAAAGAATGAGAAAGGAGAAGATAGAAGAGAGAAAAAGAGGCAAAAAACTGATTCCGGCAGTGAGTAAAAACCTCACGCTTCAGGTTTTTCTCCCCTTTTTCTTTTCGACCTTGCGCCACTCTCCTTGAGTGGGCTCGATCGAAGCTAAGACTAACTGTGTTTCTGCTTTCTGTGAGGCTGTTTCCTTGTCTGAGTCTGAAGTATTTGAGTGGTGATGCCATTTGATCCCTCCCATGCTTTGTTCCTCTCTTGCCTTCTCTGCCTGATATGGGTGGTGCCGTGAAGTCTTGTTATCTGATGTAGTTTCCTTCTGAGTCTCCATTTCTTGGGATACTTCTGCATTCTCTGTGGGGTTGTCTTCCTCTTCTGCTTCTGATTCTTCATCATCTGAGTTAGGGGGAGGAAATTGCCATCCTTTCCTCTGCTTCCCTTTCTGCTTCTTTTTACTATTTACTTTCTTGGCTTCTGGACATGTGCTTTGTAGATGCCCTGTTTGCCTGCATAGCCTGCATCTGAAGGCAGTATTTTCATAGTCTAGTGCTTGCAGCCAATTTTGTTGCTTGTAGATCAGCCTTATGTTGTCTGGCAGCCCCTTGCTTAGATCTACTTCCACACAAATGCGTGCGAAAGTGTATACCCTTTCATCAATCCTCTCCAGGTCTGTTTTGATGTATCTCCCTATGCTGTTCCCGATTCCTTCCAGTACTCGCTCACTCCAAAAGTGAAGGGGGAGGTTATAGAGTCGGACCCAAACCGGCACTTTGGATACAGTCATGTTGTTTGGATCGAAATCTGGGAACCATGGGGTCATGAACAGCCCCGATGTTCCCCAGAACCAAGGCCCATCTCTAATGATTGTGTCTCTGACTTCTGAGGATGCAAATATGACTATGAAGAACCCCTTGGAGCATAAATTTATATCACATTCGATGGTCCAAGTGTTGAAAATCCAATGAAATAGATCCATTGGTTTTGGCCAGAAGCTGTTAAATCGGCATATTAGGGCCTGCGTTTCATAGGACTTAACGAAATCATCAAGTCCTGACGAATCAAAGTTAAGGGCTGGGGTTTTCCCTAGCTGATCTACTATGTATGGTCTAGGTATATATCTGCCTTGATCTGGAGAGGACCCTGAATCTTTGTTGCCCTGAAGAATGTTTTTGTAGGAGGATCCTCCCTTGGGTTGCTGCTGAGGAGCTGTCTTCCCCTTGTCCCCTCCTGGGGAGCTTTGCTGTCCCTGGGGCAAAGCCCCTCCTCTCAGCCTGAGGTTTAGAGCAATGGTTGTTTCTGAGCCGATCTCATAACTTTCCAGAGTTCTATTATCCTGGAGGGACCACCTACCACTGACCAGATGTTGTAGCTGGACAGGACATCCCGTCAATGCCCGGATTTCCTGTTTCAGCTGCATAATGGTGCTATCTGCATGAACCCACACTAACCTAGATTTCCCCTCTGGGGTTTTAATGAAAATCTGAAAGTGTGATATTGTTACTTGTGACCTGGGTTTCGGTTGGGTTCCGTCGCTGCCGATCTGCCAGTGCTCTTTATGTGAACATTCTTCCAGATCTGACCTCTTTGTGGGTTGTTCTTCCATTTGCATGTCGATGTCTGTAAAGCCTCTGCTCGATCTATGTATCTTGCCTCCTATCTGCTGCCTGGGATCTAACTGTTCTCGAGGATTGGTAAGATCTAATAGATCCGGCCCAGATCTATACTGTTTGAGCCAATCCGTTGAGAGGGGGGGCAGATCTGCATCATGCATTCCCCCTGCAGCGATCGAAACAGTTGAAAAAACCACAGAACCCAACCCATCCACGCTCTGGGCCTTTTCATTTTATTTAACCCGCCTGAAATCGTACCTATCGACAGAAACCCCGTCCTGGATTCTTTAAGGTAACGCGAGGGAATAGTTTTCACCTGGATCCGATCTGAAAACTTGCTGGTTGTTGACGAGAGCAAGTCTGTAATGTCTTGAGGGATCATACAGCACGGGAGAGGTTGCATGCCAGAAATGAAGCTCCGCAGCCTGACTCCATAACGGTTTCTGCTGTCCCTGCTTCATTCCCCACGCTCCCAGCACTTGCTCCGACCCGCAGACCCTCCAGATCTGGCCCCATTGCGTGGATCTGAAGCTTAAAGAAACCTTGTGAATGCGCTTGATCAGCGGGAGTTCAAAACCGTTGCTTGCCATCATTCTCTTCCATTGATTCTTTGACTTATAAGGTTGTTATGTGCAATTTTATTTCTAGTGTTCAATATTTTGCTGGTGTAGTGGATGGACTGCTTCCCAAGAAGGGTGTGCCCCCTTTTGAATATTTAGAAATGGCTTCATGTTGCTCAAGGTGGCTAGATCTTCTACTGTGTGGGTGAAAAATGAATTGATGCTGCATTATGTTGTAATTGTGTAGGCTACTTTCAAGAGGAATCCTCTTCCTATAGCAGTCATTTAATTCCTCTCTGAGACCTCATTGATGCATGTGGGATTGATGGAAAGTCATAGGATGTCTAAGGACAAGGTTGAAATCATCAAGAGGTGGTGGAAAAGTTGATCACAGAGGTTTTTTTATTTTATTTTATTTTTTCATGTAAGGCAGAGTGGAATTTGAATATGGATTTTGGTTAGATGGAGTGGATGAGTGATGAAAATGGTGTTGGGGGACCTATATAAACCTTCCCTAAATAATACATGACATTTTAAACCCTTTCTCCAATCAGATTGCCTCTTGTAGCTTCTTCTTGGCCATCCTGTAGTGCTACAAGATATTCTTGTAGTAATTCAGGACAACCTCCTATAGTAGACTTGTTTTGTCCATATCTCCCAAACAATAGAATGGATTGACCTGAAATTTTCTGAGTATATTTCCATCATTCTTATGCACCTCCCCATAAAACGTCTTGGCCAATGGATGCATGAATATCGAGAAAAATTAAAATTGGTTGTAGGTGATGGAGATCAATTTCTTGAAAACTGTGCACTGAAATTTTTTGAAATTGCTTGGGCATGTTACCATCATCCATATGCATCTTCCCATGAAGCAAATTTGCAAATTAATGCACGAATATTGAGAAAATTTAAAAATGGTTGTATGTGATGGAGGTCAATTTTTCAAAAAGTGTGCACCTGAATTTGTTGGAATTTCTTGTGTTGTTACTATCATCCATATGCATCTCCCCTAAAACAAGTTGGCATATGGATGCATGGTTTTCAAGATATGAAAAAAATATTTTTCTTGTCTATGTATTTTGTTTCATGTAGTAACTACAGGATCTTCCTATAGCATTTTAGAACAATAAGGAAAATGAGTGGTAAAATCTTGGGAATGATAAGTGGGTGGTGGAAATAGATGAGGGTGATGAATTGGCATGGCCTTGGTCCTTCAGGAGCATCTGAGAAAAGGAGGAGAAATTACAAGTTTGATTTCCTTTGACTAGGCTTTTGATCAACTTTTCTTTTGGTGGCTAACTTCTTTTTGTTGCTTGCAAAGGTTGGAGAACACCTGCATACATGAGAGAGAGATACATGGAGCACAGTTTTTTATTTTTTCTTCTAGGCCTACTAGCCACCTTAATGAGGTTTTCAACTAGTAGGTCTACCTAGGCACCTCAAAGGAGGTTTTCACCTAGGATATTTCATTTTTCTCTTTTTTCCAACCCATTGATTGCCTCATGGAGGTTTCCAATCAATGAGCCAATCTCAGACACCTCAAAGGAGGTTTTCACATTAGATTTTATTTTTTCTCTTGTTTTTCATTTTGTTTTTTTTATTTTTTCTACCGTAATATACTTGAAAAACAAAATATCTTTCAAGTATAAGAATACTTCCAATGGAGCCATGTGCACATCAAGATGACAGATAAACTGATGTGTAGGCTTGAAATGAATTCTTTGACATGTACCTGAATGTAAGAGACCAAATGCTTTGACTAAGATGAGATTAGGAATTGTTGAAGAAGAGTGTGTTGCTGCAACTTAACACTTTTATAGAACCATATTTCAATATATTTGTGATGCCCCTAGTCCACTTGCTGATTTGGATCATCTTGGATGTCTTCTTCTTTTTGTTGATTATTTTCTTGAACACATAGAGGATCTAATAGTGAACATGAGGGAACTTTCTCTATCTCTGATTCTGATGTCTAATCTTCATTGAGTGCAGCCCATGATCCTTTGGTATTCTCATTTGAATCTTCTTCTTTTGGATGTCGTCCTTCAATGACATCAATAGAATATCTTTTTTGCAATACCTTTCCTGATCTATGATGAATACCATTTAGATCAAGAGGAGATGTTTAGAAGTTTTGTGCCTTAACATTGTAAGTGGGCTAAGCTACTTCCTTGTGTGGGTTTGGAAATGATGGTACATGTAGTTGAGTGGGAGTGGATATTTGAGATGGATGTGGTTGGGGTTGTGGTTGTGGATGGTAGGGATAGCATGGAGTTGAGTATGGAGGATATTGAGGAAAATATTGAGGATGGCTCCCATAAGTTCATTTCCAACCTTGTTGCTAAGATTGGTTTTGGGGTTGAGATGGCCAAGGTTGCCAAGGAAAGGGTGTGTTCCAAGTACTTTGAGATGGATGTTCATAAGCTTGAAATTGTATGTTAGGCTCTTGCCTCATATCAGGTTGAATAAGCTACCATGGTCCTCTTGGAGCTACATAACATAACTGCATTGGCATTTGACTTGCTCCATTGTCATCTTGGTAAACTTCCTTCAACCTTGGTAATGAGGGGAAATATTTAATAGCATGTGATTCTGCATGGACAACACAAATATCAACATCTTCTTTTTCCTCATCTTTCATTCTTAACATTTCTACTTGTTTGGTTAGATTTCTAAAAATTTATGTTTTAAAGTCATCAAATAAATTTCTAAGTTTAGCTTGACTTATCGATCTTGATGCTTATTTACTTACTCTTTCCCTTCCTCTTGATATGTGTTTGCATGTTTCAAAAATTTCTTCAAATGATAATTGGTATACATCACCTCTACTCATGAAATCAAGAATATCAATCCACTCATCCCTAATTGTTCTAAGTAAGAGGGTTTTTAGTGTGTCAGATCCTAAATGATGTAGTTTTTCCCTCTTAACATTATACATGAACCTATCTATTAGATCCTCAAGGCTCTCATTTTTTTTTTATTCATTCTAAATATTTCTTCTTTAATATCATGATCTTTATATTTTTCTAGAAATATCTTTTGCATATCATTCCATGATCTTATTGAATTAGTCCCTAAACTCATGAACCATTTAAGAGCTCTATCCTTCAATGTCACAAGAAACAATCTCAATTTTTGAGTGTTTAATAAGTAAACATGATATCTACAAACAATTTAAAATTCAAATACAAAGGTTTCTGGATCCTCTAACCTTAGACCATGAAAGTTTGCAAGGAAAGATGTAGGGATGTTCTTCATGTGCACACTAACATCAGTATCTTGAATGGTAAATCCAAGATGATATTCTTCATTTTCATCATCTCCATCCATTTCTTCTACCTTCTTTGTCACCTCTTCTTCTACTAGCAAAAATGAATGGTGATGTGGCTCTTACTGCACCAGGTGATCAAATGGGGGGGTTGGTGTTGGAGATTTTTGTTTTGAATAAGAATGCTAATGCAATGCAATTTTTTCCCTTGAAATGAAAGATGCCTAATGCAATTTTTTTGTTTTTGCAAAAAGTAAAAAGAAATGAATCAACTAGGGAATAAAAAAATGCATACTTTAACACCTCCCAGGTAACGGCGCCAAAACGTTATGAGCCTCGGTATTGCAACAAGAATGTTGCAACTTCCAAGGCTACCAACTTTAATTATCAACCCAGGGTTCATACAAAATTAAGAGGTATCAACACTATATGTGAAGCATAAAATGTGTCCTTACTTTGATGTCATGATGTAATGGAGTGCATGTAAGGAAATAAAATCCTAAAATAATTTCATAAATTGAAATTTTACTTTGGAAAAGAAATTAATCCTAGGTAAGAACAACAAATTGTAATTAAAATCCTAAGAGCATGAATTCAAATAAATATGCCTAATATACATTGTAAAAAGGCATGTAATAATTGTTGTTTATTCTTCCTCAACCATTTATTTATAGCCTAGGGGTCATGATTCAACTGTAAGGGACCAAAACCAATATTTTTGATAAAATATGGGCAAGCATATACATGCTCGAAGAGTACTACAAGAAACTACAGGATGTTACAAATTTACTACAGGAAGTTATAATTCATCGAATGAACAAGAAAATAAAATCCAAATTGGATGGGACAAATTTTTTTATTGACTAGGATGTATTATGTCTCCATTTCAAGTGGAATCACTCAAAAAGATCACTGTTAACCCATGCTAAAAAATAACAAAATATTACTACTCTAAAATCTAGAAATTCGAGAACTAGTGAGCTAGTACATATATCAAATGCCTAACCTATTCAAGTGAAAATGAAATGGGGTAATTGTTATTAAATAGAATGTTTTTTTTTTTATCTAATTCAAGTGAAGTCAACTTGATTGAAGCTTGTTAACATGTTCTAAAAAATAACATAAATTTACTATTATTTGCCACAAGGGACTTCCAAAAATCTAGATTTGGGAATAAGTAAACTAATATAAGTAGATTAATGATTACTATGACCTTCCAAAGTTGTTCCAAGGATGAAATGATGCTTGTGATCTTTAAAAATAAAAAAATTCAACCATTTAACCCAATTATACAACAAGAAATCATCAATACTAAATGCAAAAATAGAAAAAAATAAGAACAAGAGATGCATGTGAATAAGAAGTGAAAAGAAGAAAAGTAAATGATACAAAAGGGATCTGAGGCTCCTGGGATGGCCAAGCCCAAGGAAAATCAGAGTCCTATGGAGGATACAAAGACTTAGAATCTTAACATGGCACCAATCTTCATTATTTCCATTAATACAATTACATCCCTACAAGAAATGACAGTGGAGCTGCAAAAATACGAGTTCTCTCCACAAGAGGACTAAAAAAAATCAAATCCTAGAGGAATTTGACTTGGAACTTATAAAAAATGATTAGGAAGCATTCCCCATGAAAGGAGGAAGCTTTTCCCACCAAATACCCTCAAATAGTGGATCTGGTTCCCAATACTAGGAATCTGCATTAAATGACAGGGAACACATTCCTAGATTTTCTCAATCATTGGAGCCCCAAAATCCGTGCAATAATTTCGTAATATCTTCTTGATTTATTATTTAATATTGATCCTCTTGTCCCTAAATTATCTACTCCTCCAAATTTCCAATAATCTGCCCAATATTCTCACAATATTCCACAAAAATAAATAATATTAGGCACAAATATGCAATTATCCATAAATCTTCCTAATGAACATATTAAAGTTAAAAATACATTATCTAATGCAAAAAGAGAAGTTTAATGTGCTAAAGGATTGTCAGATGAGCCTTAATTTATGTCTAATTTGGAGGCCAATCATCGACCTTGGGAATCCATATCCATGGATTACATGTCGAGCCTCCTTTCTACTGAGCATGGAATTACTGCACTTTCACGGTCATCGACAGATTCTCTAATATTGAAATTCTGGCGGCCTGCAAGAAGTGTATGACAATAGAAAACATTACTAAGATCTTCTTTGAATGAGTATGGGTACACTTTGGGATCCCACATTCCATTATCTCAAATCAGGACAACAGTTTCTTGAGTACATTTTGGTCAAGTCTTTGGCGATTCTAGATACCAAGCTCACGAAGTCCATGACTTTCCACCCCCAAACTGATGGCCAAATAGAGGTCTTCAACAAGATGATCGTTCACATTCTGCACATGTACAACTCGAAGCATCCACGCACATGGGGTGAAAGCCTCCCCTATGTCTAACATAGCTACAAAAGATCTCTCCATAGCTCAACCGACCATAACCCCTTTCAGGTGCGGTTGGTATTCCAACCACTATGTCGCATTGATGTGGTCATACCACTTGCAACTACTTAGGCCGCTTCGTTCTATGTCCAATCTGTAGATGACAGGGCTAACAAATTCATTGAGTGTGTTTTTCACATCCTCTAGCAGGTCTGTGACATATTGGACAAAGCTAATGCTAAGTACAAGTAGCGACATGATCAACATTAGGTGCCACACAAATTCTAGTTGGGCGAAAAAGTTTGGCTACATTTGTTGAAGGAGCACCTTGTTGGGCCCCACCATAAGCTTCGGTCGCTCTGATATGGGTCGTACACCATCACGAAGGCTATAGGGGAAATTCTTTTGAGATTAGCATTCCACCGTTCCTTGGTTTGCACCTAGTGTTCAATGTGTGCCGCCTTCGACCATACTTTCCACCATTACTGGACACATACGACATTGCAGAACATCTCACACCAACATAGTTAAACCCCTACTGCATGGAATAGGACACAAATGATCAGATCATGGAGACACAGATCGAGAATAATTGCCAATTGAAGATCCAACTGTATCGGATTGTCAAAGTTGGCCAATGGTTGCACCAAGGCAAGTGGCTCACTAGGGACCAAGTTCAACAGAAGTTTCCCCATCTCATGGATGCACTCAATGCAATGGGGACTATTTTTTCCTAACAAAGGAGGACTGATCCAGGTGGATATTAGTGGCCACCCACCTATTCCACTTGGACCCCCACCATTGTTTCTTTCATTTTTTCAGTTTTCTTAATTATAACAAATTTTACTATTTTTGGCAGTTTTTGAGGTCCTAAACTTCCGAAGCCGTTTTTAGGCCCTAAAGAATATTTTTTTGGAAAAAAGGAAAACACGAGGCTTCAAAGATGTTTGCAGCTGAAATTTTTAGTTCTCAGATAGATCTTTCTAATGAGGTATTTTGCGCATCAAATGGAGATCGTATGCCAAAGTTACGACCCTAGGAAGTTGATGTACCAATTTACCCAAAGAGGGCCCATAATTTTGTTTCTTTGTCTCTTAGGGTTAGGTTTTTAGATGTTTATGGTTTTCCATTGTTTCACTATAATAAATAGGCCTTCAAGCCTCATTGTAACATAGTTGAGAGGCATGCAGCCACCACATCTCTTCTCAGAGATAAGCTACCATTGCACGAGCTAGTTTATTTCCATTATGTTTGTAAGCATATATTAGTTCTTTGATATTAATGAAATGAAGTGTTATTTCTACTTCACCCTTGTATTTGTGGTTATATTTGTATTTTTTTGTGTTTTGTTTAAGTTCAGATCATTGGTATCAGAACAATTTTCTCTTTCTCTATTTTTCTTTACATGTCCCCAACGAGGTTGGGGTATAAGGAGTTAGGGTTTGAACTAGTTGAACCCTTGCAAGACCAGCCTCGCAAACCCCGATGGCTTCGCCTGATGGAAGAAAATAAAGACGAGGGAGTAGGGATCATTTCAAAAATTTGTTCGAAGAAGCCCTCAAGTGACAAAGGAATGCGATGATGGACAACTTTTCCTAGATCCTTCAGTGGCTACACACATGCAACTTGTCTTCTTCCAGCAGCCACCCTTGGAGCGCCACTCCCTTTAAGGTACAAGTAAAATTTGACATCCCCACATTTGAAGGTCAGATAGATGCGGATGTCATAGATAAATGTTTAAATCTGCAAGAAGGGTATTTCTTGGTTCATGACTTTTCAACGCGAGAAAAGATTACTTTTGCACTCCTCAAATATGCCCCCAACGTCAAGGATTGGTGGGAAACATACTGCGAGAAGAGGGACGAGAGTGAACCATCACAATTATTAAGCACACCCACTTGGAATTCCTTTCGAGACACCATCAAGGAGAAGTATTACATTGTTGGCAGCTATGAAGATAAATACATAGAGTGGACCACGTTATGGCAAGGAAGGGACCAAGATGTGCCAAAGTTCACAAATATTTTTCATACCCTTCACATGAATTTGGGTATCAAGGATCTTGAGTGGGATTTGGTATTCAAGTTCCACGGTTGTCTACACAAGTAAATCTAGGAATAGATGGAAATCCTTGACATCTCCTTGCTTAGCGCTGCCTATCGATACATTATCAAGATCAAGCATAAATATAAATAGAAGAAATAAGACTTTGGATCTATGAATCTGAAGCAAGGGAAAGGCACCCCCAAGCCGCAGAACAAAGGAAAAATCTAAGGTGGGGCGACCCAGGATAACCCACCAAATTTGTAAGAAGATAACAACCCTATGAATACAAAGAAGGACAAGGGGAAATGGTGTGAGTTCCATAAGAGCTCCACTCACAAGACAAGTGAGTGTCGGGCCAAGTAATCACTAGTGGTTGAGCTAAAGGCTTCTAAATTAGATGCATGTTCCGACTCTGAGTTAGAACCTGACAAGGGGAATGAAAAAGGGAAGAAAACTATTGACACAGAGCCCAGTGTCACCGTTGCCACCACCAAGATCCAGAAGAATGAGTCTGAAGATCCAAAGGAGGGGGAGCGCTCTTCCACTCCTAGATGTGGGTGAAGTGTTCTGCACTATAGTTCATTGTCAATAGCGAGAGCCAAAAGACCCTCATTTTAGCAGAGGTCATGAAGTAGCTGGGCCTACTGAATATAGCACACATGCATCCATACACCATCAGGTGGGTTCACCAAAGGCGACACCTTCACGTCAGCTAACAGTGTCGTCTTCCCTACAACATCAAGCCTTTCGCAGTTGAGGTATTGTGTGATGTTTCTACTCTTAAAGTTTGTGATTTATTATTAAGACACCCATACTTATGGAAGCGACATGTTGTGTATGAGTCTAGGCCCCGTACTGTTGTTATTACTTTGGAAAATAAGTTGTACATGATACCAGAGGTAGCACTTCCTACCACCATCTCTTTAATCACTGCGAAGAAATGCAATAAGATAATTTCCCAGACTAGGATTTTTTTTTCCTTATGATTCTCCCTCAAGACAAGAAGAAGATTGTTCTGACGTCCTCCAAATTTGGCTCCTCTACATGACAACAATAGATGAACAAGGTCATTGAGGAGTATAGGGGCATAGTGACTTCACCCATAAGAGTACCTCTACACTATCAGGTCAATCACTCCACTGATCTGACCCCAGGTGCGCCGCTTCCCACTCGACCAATCTATCGACACTCTGTTTTTGAGAACGATGAAACTAAGAGGTAAGTTTAAGAGTTTTGGCAGAAAGGGAACATCAAGCCAAGGTCATTACCCTATGTGAGCTCGATCGTGTTCGTACAGAAGAAGGATGGGACCTGGAGACATTGTATTGACTATCAGGTGTTGAACAAGATCACTGTCAGGAATAGGTATCCAATCCCATAGATTGATTCCCTTCTGGACCAACTCAAGGGTCACAAATATTTCATCAAGATTGACTTGGAGTCCTGGTATCACCAGGTACCAATCAAACCCTTCGATGTATTGAAGCCTGCCTTCAAATCCAAGGAGGGCCTTTTCGAATGGTTGTTCAAGAATTTCGGGTTGATGAATTCACCCACAACATTCATGAGGCTGATGGACGACATCTTGAAACCCTTAACCAACTCATTCATGGTGGTGTATTTGGATGACATCTTGATATTCAACTAGAGTTGTGAAGAACACCTCCACCATATTCGTCAAGTCCTCCAAACTCTACGACAACATAAGTTGTGTGCGAAATTGGAGAAATGTACTTTTGATATGACTGAGATTCAATATCTGGGGTACATTATTGATGATCGGGGTGTGCATGTGGACCCAGCCAAGATATAAGTCATTTGGGATTGGCCAACCCCAACCACTCTAACAGAGCTCCACATCTTTTTGGGTCTTGCCAATTTCTACCGCAAGTTCATGTTGGGGTTCTCTCATATCACTTGGCCTTTGAGTCAAGTCACAAAGGGAAGAGCGAAAGAAATTTTTTTTTGGTCTGAATCCCTACAAAGTCGTTTTCCAGGTCGAAGTATTGCCTCTACTCTGCACCAGTGCTCACATTACCAGACCTGTTGGAACAATTGGATATCGAGATGGATGCCTTTAATTATGCTATTGGTGCAGTTCTTACTCAATAAGGGCATTCAATGGCATATCAAAGTGAGACACTTTCAAACACAATCCAAGAGTATCCCACCTATGACAAAGATATGTATTCCCTGGTGCAGTCCTATTGACAATGGAAACATTACATTATGGGGAAGGAAGTGATCATCCACATAGACCACTGACCCCTGCAGTTCGTACAGATAAAAGGGAAGTTGTAGAACCATCGTCATAACAAATGGTCCACATACCTGCAAAAATTCCATTTGAATATTAAGTACAAGAAGGGAAGCACCGATAATGTTGTAGAATACCTCAATTGACTATCATTCATGGCGCTGACCACTATGCTTTACTCTTGTAGACATGATACTTCGGGGTGGTCGCATCTATACAAGAGTGATCCAGAATTCAGAAACACATACCAGACTCTCCTAGAAGGAAAGCAAGTTCCAAATTTTTACCTCTAGGATACATTGTTATGTCATAGGACACCTCTATGTTACTTCAAGAGAGCACACCAAGATGATTGGGGAGGCACAATACATTCGGGTCGTTGGACACTTCGGAGAACAGAAAACAGTGGTAGTGTTGCAGAAGTATTTTTATTGGCTAAACCTTCGATAGGATGTTGGGAAATACATCAGATCCTGCACTGCCTACGCCATTTCCAAATCAACCATTAAGAAGCAAGGCCTATATACTCCTCTACCTACTCCTAGTAAACCTTGGGAATCCATCTCTATGGATTACATGTCATGCCTCCCTTCTATTAAGCATGGAAATGACTATGTTTTCATGGTCGTCGATAGATTCTCTAAGATGGAAATTCTAGCGGCTTGCAAGAAGAGTATCACAACGGAAGCCACTACTAAGCTCTTCTTTGAGTGAGTATGGGTACACTTTCGGACCCCATAGTCCATTATCTTAGATCGGGATAACATGTTCCTAAGTAAATTTTGGTCAAGTATCTGGTTGATGCTTGATACCAAGCTCACTAAGTCCACAACTTTCCACCCCCAAACTGATGGCCAAACAGACGTCATCAACAGGATGATCATTCACATTATGCGCATGTACAACTCGAAGCATCCATGCACATGGGGTGAAAGCCTCCCCTATGTCCATCACAGCTACAACAAAGCTCTCCATAGGTCAACTAACCACAACCTCTTTAAGGTGTGGTTGGGATTCCAGCCACTATGTCCCATTGATGTGGCCATACCATTTGCAACTACTCTGGAAACTTCGAACCATGTCTAGTCTAAAGATGATAGGGATAACAAATTCAATGATTGCATCCACGACATTTACCAGAAGGTAAATGACATATTGGACAAAGCCAATGCTAAGTACAAGTAGTGGCATAATCAACATCGGGTGCCACATAAGTTCCCATTGGGCAAGAAAGTTTCGCTACATTTACAGAAGGAGAACCTCGCTAGGCCCCTCTGTAAGCTTTGGCCACTCTGATATTGGTCGTACACCATCACCAAGTTTGTTTATCATCACCCGAGCTAGTTTATTTCCATTTCATTTGTAAGCATATTTCAGTTCTTTGATATTAATGAAATGAATTGTTATTTATGATGCATCTATGTATTTATGGTTATATCTATATTTTGTAGTGTTCCTGTTTAAGTTTGGATTAGTGCTATTAGAGCGGTTTTTTATTTCTCTATTTTTCTTTGCATGTCCCCAACGAGGTCGGGATATAAGGAGTAAGGGCTCAAACTGGTTGAACCCTTGCAAGACCAGCCTCACAAAACTTGATGGCCTCCAATGGAGGAAGAAAATAAATATGAGGGATCAGGAAATCCTTTCAAAATATTTCTCCAAGAAGCCCTCGAGTGACACAAGACCACGATGATGGACAACTTTTTCCCAGATCCTTCGGTGACTATCCATAGGTGATGCTTCTTCTTTTGGTAGCCACTTTGGGAGCGCCACTCCCTTTAAGGTACAATTTAACTTTGACATCCCCATCTTTCAAGGTCTTATAGATGTGGATGCCATAGATAAATGGTTAAATCTTCTAGAAGGATATTTCTCGGTTCATGACTTTTCCAATTGGGAAAAGGTTACTTGTGCACTCCTTAAAGCTACCCCTCACGTCAAGGACCTGTAGGAAACCTATTGTGACAAGAGGGACAAGAAGTAACTCGAATTATTCTCAGTCACACCCACTTGGAATTCCTCAGTGAGATGCCATCAAGGAGTAGTATTACCCTATTAGGAACTATGATTATAAAAACATGAAGTGGACCATGATTCAGCAAGGAAGGGGCCTAGATGTGCCATCGTTCACAAATATATATCATACCCTTCACATGAAGCTTCATATCAAGGCCTCTAAGTGGCATTTGGTACTCAAGTTTAGTGGTTGTATACACAAGTACATCCAGTACAAGATGAAATTCTTGGACATCTCCTCGCTGGCGCTACTTATCAATATGCTGTCAAGATCAAGAAAAAATTTAAACAAAATAATAGAGACTTTGGATCTGTGAATCCAAAGCAAGGTAAATGCACCCCCAATCCATAGAACAAATGAAAAAGCCAAGGTAGGGCGACCCAGGACAACCCACTAAAGCCACAAGCAAAGAACAACACCACGAAGACAAAGAAGGACATGGGGAAATGGTGTGAGTTCCATAAGAGCCCCATTCATGACACAAGTGAGTGTTGGGCCAGATAGTCACTGGTGGCCGAGCTTAATACTTCTAAATCAGATGCATGTTACGACTCTGAGTCAGAACCCGACAAGGGGAATGACAAAGGGAAGTAGGTTATTCATGAAGAGCCCAATGTCATTGTTTCCACCACCAATATCTAAAGAATGAGCCTGAAGATCCAGAGGAGGGGGAGCACCTCTTCCATTCCCAAATGTGGGTGAAGGATTGTCTATTGTAGTTCATTGTCGATAGCGAGAACCAAAATAATATCATTTCAGCAGAGGTCATGAAGTGGTTGGCCCTATAGACCACAACACACCTGAAATCATTGATGAGCGCTAGCATTGCAGAAAGGATGTTGCAACTCCTAGGCTACCGGCTTTACTTATCAACCCGAGGTTCGTACAAACTTAGAGGTGACAGTGCTGTATGCATAGGTAAAAGTGATGGTTCTACCTGTTGTCACTGTTCAGCTGGAGAGAGACCACTGGGGTTCCAAGCCAGAGTTCTATAGAGTCAGAAGAATCTTGATTCTTTGATGGAAGAAGGGAAAATCTACTCTAAGAGGGCTACTCTACTGTAGTGATGGGAAAAAATAACATGTAATGCTAAATCACACCACACCCTAATTATCCATTTAAGCAACTATGCTAAGCAGAATTGCTAAATCAACACTAAACAAATGCTACTATCTAAGTTGCAGAAGTAAAAAGAATCAAACATTACTCATGTGTAGGCAAAGAAACTAAACTAAATATGTTTTCACTTTTTTGGGTTTTTATAGGCAAAATAAATTATGCAAACTAATTGTTCTTGTGGATGTGATAGGTGGATGGAAGGTGTTTAAGGATGACTAGAAGGTTTATGAAGTGTTTGGATAGCGTGGAGGGGTCCTAGGAGGATTTTTGTGACTTTCTAGAGGTTTCCCATCAATTCGGCCTCAAAACAGGCCGTTTAAGGAAAACCTACAGGATGTACTAGAAACCTATAGGATGATCGTGTAGGAATTACAGGAAACCTACAGGATACAACCGAGAGCTAATTGTGAGGTGTTGGGAAGCTTGGGAAAGGTGTGTAATGGGTAGAATGGGGTGTTAGAATGTCTAGGAGCACTTAAGAGTCAATATCCAAGATAAGAGATGGCTAGATTCGCTTAATGTATATAGGGGAATTTCAATGAAAAATGATGAAAAACTAGTGAGGGTGATGGTGAAACAAGGGATGGATAAGGTGGAGGAAGTGGAAGGTGGTTGCTGGAGATGAAGTTTTGGTCCCCTCTTGAAGTACCTGCTTTGATTAAAATATGTGTGTCTTCCAAGAACTATGCAACTAGATATGTTTTCATAAACTAGAAAAGCATGAATTAATTACCTATATTATGAATGAAGTAAGTTGCTGAAGGGAATGAAAGAATGAGTGAGATCTTATTGTAGAAATGGAGATGGAAAAACATGACAATGAAATCTGCCTTGCAACATCAACCAAGTACTGAATCAAAGACAACAAACTCTAAAGCTCATACAAGAACTAGAAGTCTGTGTTTTTGGGGTTTTTGAAGGGTCCCTTCCTCAAGTCATGGTCCCAGAGGGAGGAAGTGAGGTCGAGACACCTGCTGAAAACCTTGTGGTGATCCTTTTTCTCTTTGCTGACCTGCTACTTGAAATACGACACAAATGGAAGCAAACTATCACCCAACCAATCTAGCCTACACTGCTATAATGGAAATGCAGCTACCAAACAAATGAACAATTAAGATATGAATCTACAATAGCATACATGTACAATAAAGAGGAGCCTTGGCTGCTAGGGTTGGGCCCTAACCCAAGAGCTTCATCCCTCTTAGTTAACTCAGTGTTGGCTCAAAACAAAACTCATTCTTATTACCAAAACAATGGATTACATAAAAAATGTCACAAGTATTGCAACTCAAAAATAGAGTAGAGCTTTACAATAAAAAATCTGAATCCTACTGAGGTCCTAGGCCTCTCTACTTATACGTCTGAAGTCTCCAATGACTTCCTTAAAATTAGGGAGGTTCGGCTCCCAAACTCGAGATAAATTGGTGCTTTGTCTTTCACTTGCTCAACTGCATTCTAGTCCTCATGATTTGGTTGTTTGCACTCCAAGGTGATGGAGGAATACGAATGGATGGGTAGTAAATGAGGAGGATTTACCTCCTATAATCCCTCTCCCTTGTCCCATTCAAGTTTTGACTTTGGTATTTGCCAAAATTCCTTGCTTTTATCCTTTAATCCTGCATTAAATGCACATTATACCACAAAGCAAAATATCCAACTCTAACTTATCTCATAAACAAAATATAATCAAAATTATGCAATAAGTTATGAGAATAGTTGGCTTGACTAAGCTAGGAGGTGAATTAAGGCCCATATAATTACCCAGTGATGAGGCTCATCATGGAAGTGTTGCTCATCCTCTGAGAAACTTAGTCAATATCCATATCCTTCATGGCTCTGGTAGCCTCTCTGATATCCCATGCCTCTACTGTGGTATTCTCTTCTTGTTCATAGAATCCTGCTTTCTTTTATACCTCTTCCCACTGCCTCTTTTCTTCTTCTTCTTTTCTCCCTTCTAGCATCCCTAAGAGTAGTGGTGGACTGAGTTTTATGCCTATAAAATTGACCTTCAACCTTTGCATAGATTGCTTATACATAGGTGTCCTGCTGAGTGGCTATCTCAACCTTTGAGGGGAGTGATATTCTCTTATCTTTAAGCTGTGTGGCAGTGCGTTCCATATCCTTAGGCAAGCATGTATACTATTGTCTCCTAGCAGCCTAAACATGTCCTCAAAATGTGAAATTTCTTGCTCATGGGCAATAAGATATATAGGTGCCAGCTGAGGATCATTTGCAATCAAATTATGGGTACTGATGAGGGCTATGGGATTTGATTGTTTAGCTCTAATCAAAAGAGGTTCAGTTTGCTCTCAGGCCAAAACCCTTTTCATATTTGCAGCTCTTGACTCCTCATTGTTCATCCATCATGCCAAATCCATTAATTGTAGATCTCCTAGCTTGGCATTAGGGTCACAAACATTCATGTCTGTGAAGGCCATGTTTTGCAAATAAAAATAAGCCATTTTGGCCCTATCCTCTAGTGTACTTTGATCACAAAGATCAATAAACTGCCAGTAGTCCTGAAATGTCATGGTTCCCCTCTGTGCTAGTGTCTTAATCTGAAACTGAAATCATTGTTATTTGAGGTAGAGAGCTTAGGATTTAGCTGACATTCTACATTGGATTGCCTCCAAGGAGAGGCTGGCCATACATGCTAGTTGGTTCTCTCTTTCCTACAGTTGTCCCCTCAGCCATGCATTTTCTGTCTCAAGTTGATTTCTCATTATAGCTTCTCTGCCCCTTAAGCCACTTAGCTCTCTGCCCATTTCTTTGAGTTTCTCCTCCATGTGCCCAATGTCTTCCACCCCCTTTGATTTGGCGATCTGCATCCATTAGTGAGTTTTGGCCCTCTCCTTCTCAAGCTCGAAGAACAGTGGGATGGAAATTTTTTGAGGTATGACCCTGCCTCCTCCAATAAACTGCTAATAGGAGTCTAGGTTAGGTTGGGGGTTGGGTTACTTTGTTTTTGGGTCCTCCTCTTTAGCTTCTTTCTGCTCCTCTACCTTTCTTTCCAATTTTCATGCCTCTTGTAGAACTGTTTTTGCTTCCTGTAGATTTTGATGTGGATCCTGTAAGATTTTCTTACCCTTTGAGGAAGTTGATCTAGTAGTAGGCCTCCTTACATAGGTGATATGGGACTTAGGGGAAGGCATTTTGTCTTTTGTGTAGGGGAATGTTCAATCTCAATAGGAATTTTTGTTGATGTCTGTGGCTTCCCCTATTTTTTCTTGTGCTCTTTCTTGCCTTGAAATATAGTGGGGTCTGCCTCTGTCTTTTTCCTTTTTACTTGATTGGGGTGCTGAGAGCAGTGAGGGTAGTTGCTGCCTCTCTATCAGTGGCCTTTGGAGACACCCTAGGTGACGCCTCCTTGTGTTCTATCCCCTCTGTTTATTGCCTCTTCCTCTCTATTTTTCCTGTCTTCTTCTTCTTGTAGATCTTCATCATCTCTATCAGTTTATTCCTTAATTTCCTCCTCCATTTCTTCATCATCCTCCTTCTCTTCTCCCTCTTCTTCTTCATCTTCATCATGTTCCTCTATGTCAGCTCCTTCTTCATCCATCTCATCCTTATCTTGCTCTGTATCTTCCTCTTCCTGTTTTACCTCCTCTTCATTGATAGTAGGACTAACATCATAAGTGAGGGCTTTGATGTCATCCTCTACTGGCATGTCTCTAAAAACTGACCATGTTATAGGGGTTCTGAGGTTTTGGAGGGCATCTTCAATGAGGATCCTAATCAACCCATGGTGAGCCAATTGTTGGGAATTCCCCTCCTTCACTTTGATGCTTGAGTCTATGAGTGATTGAAGCAAGAAAAATGGTATGTTGAGTCTTTGGTGAGGTGGTGTTTCTACTCCAAATCTTAATTCCTCAAGGATCTTGAAATGATAGCCATAGACAACACTATATCTACCCTCACATGAGATGTATTTGATGAGTTGGTAGCCTACCTCACTCCATGGGTATGGCAGACTTTCCCTCCTTACTCCATTTTTATCCTCAGTGGGTTCTTCACCTTCTAAAATGAATTTTCTTTTTGCCACCTAGCTGACTCCTTTGTCTTCTTCTCTCCATGGGATTCCTAGGGGAAGTGTGGTGACCTTGCTGATGAGATCTGGGGTGAGATCTATAGTGAGGCCGCTTACTACAACAATGGCATTGATTTTGTTGTGTGGAGTGAGGGAGAGAGAAAATTCTTGAGCCACCTCATCATCATACCCTATGAATTTTTCGAAAAACCCCATCCAGTTGTGTCTTGTAAATATTTCAAGCACCTAGGGGTGTTGTTGGATTCTCATAGTGTTTGTGGGCTCTCTCCTATTAAACCCTCCTATCATCTTGCTGGTGAATCTTGAGGAGAAAATGAGAGGGCCAACACAATTTTTCAAATGCAGGAGCAAAACAGAGTTGACTGTGTATTTAATTCACTTCACACAGTTGCTAAATTCACTCAATTTTAGAGTATCCCTGGTTCATTTACTTGCAAAGGGGGATGAAATTTTAGAGCCTACCACTTTAGACTGGTTGTAGTGGCCAATTCCCGTGATATCCCTTCTGAACTCCTCTACCAATCTTGTAGACAGTCTCTGTGTATCCTATAGACTGTATCCTATAGGGATTCCTGTGCATGCTCTTATAGGAATTCCTGTGCAGAACGATGGATCTTTGCTTCCGGTTGGTGGCCTGGGTTATGAGAGCGACTTGAGTGAGGGAGTTTTGAGGAGGAAAAATTCATCAATGCATGGGAACAACGTTTTATTTCCTCTTATGGTGATTCGGGGTGAGTTTGTGTGATGGCAGCAAAGGTACATTGCCATTTTTGGATCGTTGGTCCCCACTACCACCTCATCATTTCCCACTCCTCGTAATCAGCTCCCACCTTGTAGATCCGTAGTTTAACCTCTCTTTTTCCTACTCCTTCTTTGTCTTTGAGTTGACTGCAGCCACGTGTGAGAGGACACTCGGTTGTGCATGTGCTGACTGAACGAAGGTGGCCAAGTTAACTGACCACCTTTTCACTTATAAACCAACTATCTCGTAATCCTTACAATTTTTGACTACATGATGCATATGAGAGAGTGAGCGGGATACTTGTGGTTTCAATGCTGTGCTGTAGTTGTTAAAGACCAGAGGTGCTGTAGTGTATATTTGCTGCATGTCATTCTTCTTCCTCCTCTTGCTGTCTGCTAATGCTTTATTTGCTTTTGCAGGTATTCATGGTTGAATATATGATGTTTTTGCTGTGGAGCTCTTGGATCATCCTACTGAAGACTTGTTGCTGGTGTGAGTGGCATTCTGTGGAATAGGCTGCTACAAGATTTCCTACAGGATGTCCTGTAGCTGCTTCTCCCTTATAATTATTTAATAATTTTTCTTACTGGGGATATGAGGATGGTGACATGGATGGAACGAAGGAGTAGAAGTGTGGAGAGCAAAGGATACTTAGGTAATGCTCTTTACTCCTCTTTGTTTCTCTTTTTTCTTTTTAATACGGGCAGAAACTGTTGAAATTGATCTTTTTTGTTTTGAATGGCGAGTGTAGGGATGATGATGGTGGACGAGGTGAGGTTCTAGATCATTCATAGGGTGAATTTTAGGGACCTAACAAGTCCATCATATGCCTTCGGATTTCTTCTTATAGGATTTCCGGGTCACTGTAATTCCTACAGGATCATCCTGTAGGTTTTAACTGATCTTTTTTGTTTTGAATGGTGAGTGTAGGGATGATGATGGTGGACGAGGTGAGGTTATAGATCATGCATAGGGTGAATTTTAGGGACCTAACAAGTCCATCATATGCCTTTGGATTGCTTCCTGTAGGATTTCCGGGTCACTGTAATTCCTACAGGATCATCCTGTAGGTTTTCAGGGGATCTTGTAGAAAACACAGTCTTTGCATAAATCGAAGCAATGGAGTGGAAAAATGACAAAAATGATGGAGGGATGCATGGTAAGGAGTGAAGAAGATGAATATGTGAGAGGTAGGGGTCTCCTTGGGATCCTCTTTTTCTCCTTGACTGTCTTTCTCGCCCACCTGCAAATGGAAATTTCATGACAAATATATATATATATATATATATATATATATATATATATATATATATATATATATATCTATATATATATATATATATATATATATATATATATATACACACATACATACATACATATATATATGTATGTATATATATATGTATATATTTTTTTGAAAAAAAAACTAGGCTACCTCAGAGAGGTTTTCACCCTAGCTGTTTGCCCTGGGCACCTCAAGGAAGGTTTTCATCCAGAGATCTTCTTATTCTATTTTTTTAATTTTTTTTAATTTTTTTATCACTGGGCTGCCTCAAGAGGAATTAAACCCAAAGATGGGACTCAGACGCCTAATTGAGGTTTTCACCTGAGTCCTTATTCTTTTTATTTTTTCTCAGTAATTTGATGAGGGAGGAGCTGGAACTCGCTCCACCATCATCACCATTTTATTGATATTATCAATGAACTCTTGTTTTGATAAAGGTATCTTGTACATTTTCAATCGATGTCCATTAACAAGCAAAGGAATTGCTTCTTCATCTATGGTTCTGATTTGCACTGAACCATTATCATGGCATATGTCCACAACATAAGGTCCGAGCCATCTTTTCCTTAACTTTCCCTTGAAGTCTTTATACCTAGAGTCATATAACAATGCCTAATTGCCTTCCTGAAATTGCTTCTCCTTAATATTTTTATCATGTCAGATCTTCCTCTGAAGTTGAACTACCTTTGTATGTAGGAGGGCCTGCTTTCTGAATTCATCCAAGCCATTCAATTGGAACAATCTCTCTTTCTGTGCATTGTTGAGATCCAAATCTAGTTAGGCTACCATCCTTAATGTGTTATATTCAAACTCAATGGACAACAAGGCCTTTTTCCCATAGACTAGCTCATAGGGTGTGAATCCATTGGTGGTCTTCCATGTGGTATTATAGGCCTAGGTGGCCTCAACTAGTCTTTCTGCCCAATCCTTCCTGCTGCTGCTCACCACTTTGGTTAAGATTCCCTCCAGTGCTCTGTTGGTCACCTCCACTTGCCCATTAGCTTGTGGATGATAGGGAATTAAGGTCCTATGCTTGATCTTGTGATAGCTGAGCAGGTCTTCAATCATGTTGGAGGTAAAGTGGCTACCTTGGTTTGTGACCAGCTCTCTAGGGTACCCAAATATGTAGAATACAATCTCCCTTAGGAACTCGTCTACCTTCTCTTCTGTTGCTGCTTTAATTTCCTTGGTTTCAGCCCACTTAGTCAAATAATTAGTGCACACAATAATTAACTATTTTTGCCTTGAAGGATGGTCAATAGGCCCCATGAAGTCCATGCCCCACTTTTCAAATGGCTCGAAAGTCACTTGAGGCTATAGAGGCATTTCATCTCTTGGAGCAGGCCTTCCGATCCTCTTGCACCGATCACACTGACTAGTGTACTTTTTCACATCCTGATGAAGAGTGGGCCAATAATAGCCTACTTGTAACACTTTGAATGCTGTCCTTTTTGTTGTAAAGTGACCTCCACAAGGCCCATCATGACAGTTCAGAAGGATGTCAAATACTTCCTCTTCCCTAACAGGCCTTCTCAAGATTTGATCTAGGCCAAGTTTGAAAAGATTGCCCCCAATCCAAGTGAAGGGGGGAATTTTTCCTAACTATCTTGCTCTTTTCTTTGGAGTACAAGTTTGGTGGGAACTGTGCCGATGCTAAATAGTTTTCTATATCAACAAACCATGGAGAGAGAACTGAAATAACAAACAAGTGCTCATATGGTAACTGGTCATCCACCATTCCTTCTTCACCCGTAGGCACATTTACCCTAGATAAAAAGTCTGCAACTTTTTTCTTACCAAGCTTATCAACATTGGTTAGATCAAACTACTGTAATAAAAGTAACCATCTTATAATTCGAGCATTCACATCCGATTTGTTCATTAAATATTTGATTGCAGCATGGTCAATATTCACAAATGTTTGATAGCCTGTAATGTAATCCTTGAACTTGTTTAATGAATGCATAACAGCCAGGAGTTCCTTTTCGGTCACTGTATAATTTAGCTCAGCCTTTGACAAGTTCGTATTGATAAAATAGATAGCATAAGGTAGTTTTTCCTCTACTTGACGTAGGGCTGCTCCTATGGCTTTGTGTGAGGCATCAACATGAATATGAATGGGGAGGGCCCAATTTGGGCCTTGGAGAATTGGTGCAGTGGTTAACTTATCTTTTAGAATGTCTAAGGACTCTTGACAACTTTTTGACCATATAAACTCAGAATATTTGGCCAGCAAACCAAATAAAGGAGAGGCCAACTTGCTGAAGTCCTTTATGAAACTTTAGTAGTATCCAGCTAACCCTAAGAAACTTTTGACATCTCTCTGCTTTTGAGGAGGTGGGACCCTTTGGATGATGTCTATTTTGTTTGGGTCCACCTGCAGTCCTTGCTGAGATATTGAATGACCTAGCACGGTCCCTGCAGTCATTAAGAATTCACATTTTTTAGGACTAAGAGACAGGTTCATTTCAATGCATTTGTGCAGTACTTTGCCTAGGTTAGACAGGGCTTCTTGAAAATCACAGCCATAAGGTGTAAAATCATCCATATAAATTTCCACCGCATCATGGACTAATTCGGCAAAAATACTCAAGACTACTCTCTGGAAAGTGGCAGGAGCATTGCATAGGCCAAAAGGAAGGACCCTATGGGCAGAAGTACCCCAAGGATAGGTGAATGTGGTCTCATCTTGGTCTTCTGGGAATATTTGGATTTGGTTGTACCCACTAAATCCATCTAGGAAGGAGAAAAATCTTTTCCTTGCTAGGCCATATAGCACTTGGTCAATGAAGGGTAAAGGAAAATGATCCTTCTTTGTGGCTTTGTTCAACTCCCTGTAATCGACACAAATCCTCCACTTACCATTTTTCTAGGGAACTAACATCAAAGGGGAGACCCACTCACTGTCGGAGATAGTGTAAATGAATCCTGCATCTAGCAGTTTTTGCAGTTCTTCTTTGAATATATCTTTAAGAGTTGGATTCATCCTCCTTTGTGGTTGTTGGACTGGCTTGCAACTTCTTTGATGTATATGTGGTGATTACACACTAAGGGGTGTACTCTCTTGATTTCCTTGTAACTCCAAGTGAAGGCTTCTAGATTTTCCTTTAACATGTTACATAGCTTGTCCTCTTCGAGAGCAGAAAGAGATGGATTGATTTTCAAGGTTTTCTCTAGGCAAAATTCTATGGTTTTGACACGGAGTGGGTTGGAATCGGCCAAGCATAAGTCAATTAGATGATTGTTCTGGGTTTCCTTTACTGCTTCTTCTAAAGGTAATGAACCAAGAGTTGGACTTTGGAGCAGGGGTTCAATCAAGTCATCCTCATCTTCTTCCTCCTCCTCCAACCATAAAGGTAAATCATGCTCTAGATAAGGTTGAGCAGGAGGGTATAGGACTAACTGCTTGGACATATGCCCATTCTTGATGGTCATATTCCCAACTCTGCAGCTAATGTAAGAATCGGTTGTGGCCAACCATGGCCTCCCAAGGATGAGAGGATAACCAGTAAGCTTAGCCTTAGGTTGGAGAACTAGGAAATCTGCAGGGTACTCCCAGGATTCAATGGAGACCATCACATCCTCCACAATTCCCTCAGGGGTTAATGTGGAATGTTCTGCAAGTTGCAGAACTGTTGTGGTCTTCCTCAATGACCCTTGGAGCTTGAGCTTGAGCATGGTGTCCTTGTTCATCACATTAATGGCAGCCCCAAGATAGATTAGAGTGTGTGGGACAATGCTGCCATTAGTGTGCACATCTACTACAACGCTTCCAGGGTCCAAATATTTTGGACATATTACCTGCCCCAACATTAAGTCGAACAACTGCCCAATGAAATTAATGGTATGGGCATCCCTTTTTCACATCCCTAGATGCTCGAAGCATTTTTCCTCAATCAACTTATTGTAAATGGGAACATCTTTTATTGCCTAGATAAGGGGGATCTTTACACATAGACTTTTCAATTCTCCCAGAAGTTCAATCTCTTTTGGGGTAGGCTAGAGTGGTTGGGCTAATCTCTCAGGAAAGGGTGGATTTACTTTAAGGTTTCTTTCCTCTCTTTCTTCCTCAACCTCCCTAGGTGGAGGGGAAGGTTGGTTATCCAAGAGAACTCTCCCAGATCTTAGGCTAATATCCTGGATTTCCACATCATAAGCTGGATATGATATCTCTCCACTGTATACTTGTTGAGCCTACCTATTGTTCAGGTTTGGATTTGGCTGGGCAAGCATCTGGGTTTGCTTGGGTGGAGCATAGTGTAGGAGTTGTGGTTGGGAAGTTGGTGGAGGCAATAGAGTTGGAGCATTGTTGTATTGGGGCCTCCACCACTGGAGTGGTGTATTCCACTGAGGTTGTGGCCGAGCGTAAGGTTGAAATGAGTGGTTGGATAGCTGGGAATGATACTGAGATGCATAGGACCAAGGAGGGAGTGTAGGCCAGGAACGATGAGCAAGGGGTCCCCAAGAAGGTATAGGTGTGGTTTGGTTGGGGTTGTAATATGCATGGGATGACCCTTGCATGCCCTGCTGGTATGGTCTATGCCCAGGAGGTCTCCCTTGGTTAATGTAGCAAAGCTACTCAGTGACCCCTTCAGCTCCTTGATATACATATTTGAGTCCGAGTAAAGAAGGGCACTTGTCTGTGGAGTGGTTTTCTTCACAAACCGAGTGAATTTCAATACAGTTCAATGGACATTCATTCCTAGGATGCCTATTAGTGCATCTAGGACAAAAGATGGCCAAGGCTCTCTCTGCTTCCTCTTGCTTCCTTTTAATGTTCATGGTGTCCATTTGTAAGGAAAGGGTTTATAGAATCTCACTTTTGAAATCTTCCAGCATGTTTCCAATTTCACCCTTGATGGATGAGTTGGAAGATGATGTACTGGCCATAGGTTGACTACCCGTACCCTTTTTCCTGGCCACCCTAGAATGGTTTGTAAAGTCAGTCTTGATATCCTCATAGGGTAATTGGTATATATCTCCTCCTACTAACAAATGTAAGGTATCCATAAGATTTTCTCTTACTCCCCTAAGTAGGACCAACTTTAGTGACTCATGGTCAAGTGTGCACCTCGTCCTTTTGTAACCGAGCTAGAATCTTTCTTCGTAGTCTTCTAAGGATTCATCATGGCCTAAGGTCATCCTGAATATTTCTTCTTTAGTATCCTTTGACTGACAGTAATCTCGATATTTTCTGTTAAAGGCCTGCTGCATCTGAGCCCAAGTTGTGATGCTATCTCTAGGTAAGCCCATGAACTCGCGCAATGCTACATTCTTGAGGGTAGATGGAAATAGTTTTAACTTTTTCTCATCATCTGTATAGTCATAGGTTCGACATATAACAACAAACTCAAATAGGAAACTGTCGGGGTCCTTTTTGGTCAGGCCATGGAAATGAGGTAGAGAAGAGGGGCTTATCTTTTTCATCTTAGTGTCCCTGTTGGTTTCCCTGATGGGGAAGGCACCCTCAACTCTCTCTCTATTCCCTCTATCATTTCAGTTTTCAGCCATTGGTTTAGTAGGAATGGGTTCCTCTTCTTCTTCTTTCCCTGTACGTTCTTCAAATATGTCAGGTTTCTCACCTAAAGGTTCCTCCAGTTCACAAGCACCGAAGAAGAGAGAAGGTTGGCTGTTGGATGCAGTGGGGGTATTTGGAAAAAAATTCCCTAAGTTGTCCCTATTCCTATGAGGCATGAAATGAAATATTTTTGGGTTGGTTTTGTATTCCTTTTTTTTTTAAACCTCAAAAGTACTTGCAGAAATGAAATTTCTTATTGAATGAAAATCACTGATAGAAAGAAAAAGCTACTCGCTGAATTGAAACCCTACTTGTAGAATGGAAATGAAAGCAGATAATGAAAAATGAAAGAATGAAAGCAACTAGATTACTTTTGCAGAAATAAA